>VZRU01010130.1:1378-23307 GCA_013398155.1 Pedionomus torquatus | reverse complement strand
AGGTCTCCCCTCAGTCTCCTCTTCCTCAGACTGAACAACCCCAGCTCCCTCAGCCTCTCCTCATAAGATTTGTGCTCCAGACCCCTGGATTGGATGAATGGAAAGCATTTTATTTCATTTTTTTTTCAGACTGCGCCTGTACGTTAAACTAATGGGACTGCTGAGGGAAGATACAAGGACTGTGCACCTTTGTAGCCTCTTTAAAAAAATAAGAAAATTAAAAAAATTAAAATCAGGATATTGCAAAGGACACATTCCAGTGTTTGCAGGCTGTCTTATGTGACGGGGTACGATATTTTAAAGCATTTCCTTGAGAAAACTCAGCACAGTTCTGCCCGTATTTTTCAGTTGGTTGCAATATACACTCCTATGAAAGCAGGAACGTGCGTCTGTTAAAGTCACTATGGGCTGAGGTCTCGCTAAAAATTCGGCACTCTCACAAAAGTGCCAGGGCTGGGGAAATGATACCGAGTTGCTCTCTTTGATGATCGTGGCACGGGTCACCTGGCCAAATACCTTCCTGATTAAGATAAGCAAATGAATAGGCTGATAAGCAAATGAGGCTTCCTACTTACCCAGGTTACCCATCCCCTCCCAGAGGAATTGCAAGAGGGGTTGCATGAAGTAGGTTGCAAGAAAGCATGGGTGAAATATATTTAGATCTTTTTACATCAAAACTTTAATCATTCCTTATCATCATGGGCACAATGACAGAGAATTTCAACGATTTTATAAAGGTCACTGCGAAAATAACTTTGCTGTCAGCAGATAACCACACTGGCTTGAGGAGGGACAGAAAGCAGCTTTTGCAATTCCACCTTGGCACAATTAATCCATGCATGAATGAGGTTGTGCTGTGTTGCAGTTCCTCCCTGGCAGAGTTCTTAGTTTCTTGTGGCCAATGACATAGCTGCTTCTGCAAAAAACAAGCAAATTCAGTGCTTGCAATGCTAAATGGTCCTACTGACAATAGCTGGGACTAATCAATGCAATCATAAAGAGTATGTTAATGAGTGTTAATAAAATTGAACTCTAGGGCATTTGTTAGGGTGGTTGGAGACTTATTTAGCTCGTCACTGGGAGGTTGTACTTGCCATAGTCAACTTTTGGCCTTGTAAGTCAAAATGGGAGACTGCTCAGGGAGGGCAACGTTTCAGAAGTAAAATCTGATTAGCAATACAGGATTATTGAAATAATTCAATGGATTAGGTTGGAAGAGGCCTTAAAGATAACCCAGGTCCAACCCCCCTGCCCTGGGCAGGGACACCTCCCACCACACCAGGTTGCTCCAAGCCCCATCCAGCCTGGCCTTGAACCCCTCCAGGGATGGGGCAGCCACAGCTTCTCTGGGCAGCCTGTTCCAGTGCCTCACCACCCTCACAGGAAGGAATTTCTTCCTGAGATCTAATTTAAATTTCCCATTTCAGTTGAAAACCATTACCCTTTATCCTACTGCTACACTCCACACGTGCAGTGAGTTAAGGAATAAGCTAAACTTTAAAAAATTTAAATTTTTGCGTGTTGCAAACTGAGCCAGACTCTGGCAACTCATTAACAAATGCCTGTTACTAAAGTCCTATTCATATCTCATTTCTCATGAAGACTTCAGCAGATTAGTTAACACTCTCCCTGTGGAGAGTCACCCATTGGTTTGCATCTTCCTCCTATTTTTTTTTTCTGTTTTCTGCCAGCTACCTTGCACCAGTAAAAGCTCTGTCCCCTGAGCTCAGGAAATACAGGAGGGTTTCTAAAACAGGAATATTCTAGATGCTGGGCCAGAGTCAAAGGACAGAGACAGTCTTTGCTTATTTAACACTTTTTTCCTACAGTAAAAAAGAAAAAAATAATAAAAAAATAAAAAAGTAAGCAATTCATGAATCATACAAACGCTGGCAAAAATAAATACACTTGATCCAATGGTGATGAGCTCATTCCTTGCCATACCGACACAGGATCTTTTCACCAGCTGCCTTCCTGCAAGCCTGAGCCTGGTCCTCTGTGGGGATGCAAGATCCTTACTCTGAGATACCACGCAGGCAGATGCTGCCAGGGAATGCAGAGTCCCCTCGGGGTCCCAGGGGAGCGCTGGAGGTGGGGGTACAGCATGGGATCTGGCCTCAGCCTTGTCAGCAGACCCCCAAAATTGCTCCTCCCAACCCCAACCAAAGGGTGACTGTGGGTGTTGCCATCCCAGGGCAGTCCTTGGGGATCTGAAGGACCTTCGACAACTTTTCACTCAAAGGGTATTTTCTATCAAAATTTGACGGGTGGAGGGAAAATGTTCAGGCTGGTAATATTTGGATGTTCCCCATGAAATGTGACACAGCTGCTCTTATTTGTTAGCAAGTATATGTTGTTTATTAACATGGTATTTATTTGGACTTAAAAAATAGAAAGACATTACTTCCCCTATCATGCAGCAGTGATTACTATAATCCAGCAGCATTACAATAATCATTCAAAAAGTGACTCAGTCAGACAAATAAAAAGAAAACCCTTCCCAGTCTTTATTGTTCCAGGAATGAACATAATCTTAATAATCTTTTGGACAAACACGACTGGTTACAATTTTTTGATTAAATATCCTGCTTGTTTAAAACTTCAGGTTTGGAAAGTCAGAGGCTACACACCAAATGGGAAGGGGAGATATGCTGACATCTGAATTTCAGCATACAGAAAAATAAGCTTTTCTTTTCAAAGTAATGCTCCTAATTTTATCCTAGTGCGCCTTTACAGAATAAAAAATTTGAAAGTGAAAAAAGAACCTAAACCGAAATATTTTATTTTATATAAATATTTCTGTTTGGTTTGTCTGGTGAACCAAAAGTCTAATCCTTCAACTGTTCTGGTGAAGTTGCTATTTTTCTAGCGTTCATAAAAGGGCTGCCTGGGATATTTAGAACCTGAGGCTATTGATTCCCTATTTGCTAGAAATGTCCTTATGATGTTTTTGTTAAAGTAAGCCCGCTTATTACATAAGGCTTGCATTAAAAACCGTAATTATCTAAATCCTCACTGAGACAAAATACATTGTCCTCAGCTGACATATGGGAAAATGAAGGCAGAAAAGTCATCTGAAGAGAGGGTTGCTCAGGAGAAGTGAGTCAGTTATTTCAGCCCGGATCAGGAAACAACGGAGTCCCTGTTTTGACTCTTGTGCTTTCATCCTTCAAGACCATGACATGTCTCAGACTGTTATACTGTCCCCCTCTTGAGGCCAGAAAGAATGGAGTAAATTAGCAGAGAGAAACCACGGTAACAGAGAGAAGGATGGTTCATTAGTGTAGTCTGTGCAGAGAGAGGAGAGTAAAAGCATTGCCAGGGAACATCAGTGCTAGGCAAGAGATGCTGATAAGCAAAATTCTGGGAAATGAGGAGAAATGCTCTGTAAAGGCAAAGCTTCAAAGTCACAAATGTTACTTGAAGCAGAATAAGAGCAAGACTCAAGGTTTTTTCGTGTTGTTTTCTTTCAGGAAGGAATCTGCTGGATTCAGGAATAAAATCTGTTTTGAGAGAGGGGAGTGATAAACCTTACTATAGGCAAGAAGTTTAAAATATCAACTAGACAGCAAAAATAAGGGTCAGGTGAACTTATGAAAACTCTAATGAGGTGTTATAATTCACTGGCATTTGAGTAAACTTATTGATTGCAATTTTAACTAAGAACCAAAAGAAGGGAAAGAAAAAGGGAACAGCTCTCAATTTTGATCTCTCTGCAAGAGTAACTCTGTGCTTTCTGAATACTAATGAAGCACACATTGCAGTTAGTTTGATGTTGCATACTTTTTTAATGATGTTGGCCTCATACTTCTCCCCAAAACTATATGCAATATGTTTAATATGTAAACTAGCGTGAAAAAAAAAGAGGAAAAAAAAAAAAACGAAAAAAAAAACAAACAACACAACAAACCAAAACATGGATTGAATTAATTAGAGCAAAAAAGGAAAAACAAATTAACTTGCGTTTGGGTGAACAAAAGTTTCTCCTCTTTCCGGCAAATCAATATTTTCAAACCTATACAAGAAGGTTAAAAAACGTAGACGATTATTTTCAGTGGAGTATCTGTAAAGTGGAGGTTAAGGGTGAATGTGTTGGTAAAAAGCATTTGACCTGCTACTTTTTGTCCCTGAAAGTTTCTCAGCGGGGCAGCTTTCTTGGCAGCTGCCTCAAAGGGAAGCATTTCATCTCAGGTAGCCACTTAGCTTCTTCCTGGAGCCAGCACAGAGAAACAGCTAGTCCTGAGGAGTGGCACATCCCATCCAAAGAAATCTGTGTCTGAACTATGGGGAAGGTGGAACCTGGAAGTTCAGCTTTTATACTTTGGATGTCAGAGGTACTGGTCTTGAAGAATGAAGACAAGCAGCTTAATGTCAGGATTTTGTGTTCTGTCCTATAATCCCTGATGATAGAGCAATACTCTTTCTTTTTTTTCCTTTGGTAACAATTATGGAAAAATGGGGGTCTTTTTTTAGTAAGGGGAATGAGTACAAAATTGAAGGTACATACGAATCATAGAATGGTTTGGGTGTGCAGGGACCTTCAAGATCATCCAGTTCCAACCCCCTACCCTGGGTGGGGACACCTCCCACCAGACCAGGTTGCTCCAAGCCCCAGCCAGCCTGGCCTTGAACCCCTCCAGGGATGTACACCAGTTTTAGTGTCTGTGGCAACATTTTTAAAACAATGAGGTACAGAATTCCATTAGGAAGTACTTGGTCCTACAGATGAATGTGCCAATAATGTTTTCCTCACCAGTAAGCTCATCAACTCTTTCTTTGGCAACAGATTATTTGCATTACATTACAGATGTACTATGTCAATTTTCATCCTTATGTCCTGTTCTGAAGTAGGTTCCTTCAGCCAACACTTGGGAACTGCAGTGTTGACTCAACTTTAAGAAGTCTGGATTCTGGCAGAGGAACTTGGACTGTAGTTTCTCCTGATTATCTTACATGACAACGGAGAAAAGGATTAGGAACGCTCCTGAGAGGTCAGGATTGATCCTAGTACAACCTTCAAGTATTGGGAAGATGACTTCAGACAAAAAATGGAGTTTATGTTTAGCAGCAGTGACCAGATGGCTGGTGATGAGATACACAGCTCTCTCTCTCTCTCTCTGATTTGGGCAGGCTGCTGCCTGGAAAGGAAGTGAATCCTGGATTTGTGAGTAAAAACACAGTGTTAAATGTGACAAATTCTGGAGAGTTTGACTGGAGCAAACCCAAATATTTTGTCTTCCCTTTGCTGAATAGTCTGTATTTTGTCAGATTTCTGAGTAGGCAAGAGCAGCATCTAGGAGTTTCTATTCTATCTCAAAGCCCCAGTGGGCTCACAAACTGGTTAAATATTTAGCAGTTTTTCTGTCTTCTGCAAGCTAAACGATCACAGAAGAGAGAGACATGAATGTGGCAGAGAGGAGGTTTTTCTCTCTGTTTTGTTTTTTTTTGTTTTTTTATCCTGCCCACCCCATCGACTTGAGCAACCTGGTCTGGTGGGAGGTGTCCCTGCCCAGGGCAGGGGGGTTGGAACTCAATGATCTTTGAGGTCCCTTCCAACTCTAACCATTCTATGAGTCTATGAGTCTATGAGACTTATCTGAGGCTTTAAGGACTGTTTCTAACAACTCTTAATACTATGAACCAGAAGTTTTTTCACTGCAGAAGTTTTTTCACACTTCCATCATCTTCTCTAATCTAAGGGCTATGGTCTTCTTCTTTTAAAAGATTGTCTAAACCAATTTCTAGAATTAAATGATAGCCAAGACTTGACTCTTAACTCATGCTTGCAAACTATTTGGGAATGTTTAGTTGACTAGAAATGCCACATACTTGTTTTTCCCTCAAGAAAGTCTCTACACGTACTAACAAATGAGCTAATTAAGCTTTGACTGGAAGCAAACCGAGAAATATATCAATTAAGGAAGGCAAGAGCGTTCCGAATCAAATATTTTTCAAACACAATGTTGTCTAATAAAACCTACACCAAGCAAGTATGCAGGTGCTTGGTAAACAGTGAATCAGATTGTAAATAGCTGTATCATTAGTTTAATTAGCAAGTGCAACAGCATTGCCTGCTATACTGGACCTATTTTGTTTATCAAAACATATACTCAGTTCATTTTTCCATCTCTCATTGGGTGATGAAATTTGACAACTATGGTTGTAGAACCCAGGCAGCACTGTGAAAAGTTTTTGCTTTGGGAAAGACAAAAATTGTATATTTGATAATGTGGAACATGTTTCAAGCAAACTCAAAAGCTAGTAAGTGGAAGTTACTAGAAAACTCTGGTTTTACTTGATCTGTAAGTTGGCATCCCCTTGCAAGGAAAGAGCTGGCCAAATGCAAATAAAACGATACATTTTTTGGGGTTTTATATTTTTTTTAATAATTTTAAATTTTACAAGAAACTACAGACCCAGCCTAAATTTGGGTATTAGCAAGTTTTACTGTAAGATAATATCGGGTAGAAGCATGGATTTATACTGATAAAAGTAAAATTTCTCTCTTTAAATGTCATTATTGTATTTTATAGTTATTATAAAATAATATAATATCGCTGTTCATTTAGGAATGAGAAGGGCAAATTTCCCTTTTAGGTTCAGTGGCTTCTAATAACATAGAAGTGCCTGAAGGAGCCTTTTCTTAGGCAGAACTATACGGACTTACAGGACTGCCTTGTTTTCCCCACCTGCCCGCTTCTATTCCATTAGCAAGAACCTGATGTTTGTCCAACACATATAGGTTTGTTGTCGTATGCGAGCACACCTACATGCTTTCTGGTTGCTTTTTCCTGTAGAAAAGAATAGAAATTAAAAATAAAAAAATAAAAAAAAAAAAAAAGCAGATAACCTGACTCACTTTAGAAACCCCAGTCCAACCAGATCAACCAAATGAGGGAACGACAAGGAAGAAATCTGGTTTGGTGCTATGCTCAGAGCAACCACTTTGCCGCTGAAGTCAGCAAAAAAAAAAAATAAATTGGCCCCGTATATTTGTTATTAATGACATAATGTTTGATGGGCACACTTAAGATTTCGAACTGACATTACACAGAGTAGGGTTTGGTTTTAAAATAAATATAGATACGCAGACGCAAAATCAATATAAGCTTTAGCCTGGTAAATTAAACAGTGTCTGGGGGTATATCGGGGCACTAGAACCCGATTGTTCCCTTCTTCTCGGCTGTGAGGTCTGCCTGTGCCTCCTGGCACACCACCAGCTCCCTCCCAAGCACCCGTCGGGGCCAACCTTATAGATCTTTTCCATTTACCCTGCTTGTGCAGAGAAAGGTAATTTAATAGCTTTGATGTGGACTGTTCTGCGCCCATTGATTAGAAAAGGTTTGATTTCCTAGTATAGCTGCATATTCCTTTATATACATCCATTAAAATTTTCCATGCACTGGTGAAACTTGGTGTAGGACCTGCCTTTGAGGTAAAACTGATGTAGCTTTGAAGTAAATACAAGACCTAAGTGGTTCTGGTGCTAAAGAGGTAACGAGAATCTAGTACATCAATCTGTAGTTTTCCAGAGATGGTCTAGAGCCTCAGAGAGAAATCTGTGAGTGAATTTGGAGATGTCTGTGGCAGGTAATACTGTAAGGAAAACAAGGCCATCGTTTTGTTATATTTTACTGCATGGGAGCTTACACAGCTAGTGGAAGAAGGGTAAGGTTTTCCTACGTGTGAGATCTGCATGCCTTAATTACCAGAGATGTATTCTATATGCCCCAGAAAGATGAAAAATCCAAGCTCATTTGATAAAACCACCAGACCACCCAAGGGTAGCTGCAGGCATTGCCAGAACTGGGATTTCGAGCAAAGCAGAAGCCATCTGCTGTGCTCGAGTTCAGCACGTTGCTAGTGCCCAGGAGGCACCTGGAAGCCACCCTGCAAACAAATCAAAGGAGAAGCTGGTAGAGACAGAGCATGCCAGGCTTTCTGCTTCCCTTGAACGCTCCTTCCAGGCTACTGTCAAGATCCCAAGCTGCCTTCTTCATGCCCAAACACGATTCAGTCTTACTTGACAACAGTCAAGCTGTTGCAGCCAGGTGACTTTTAGTATTCAAGCTTGCTCTTTTGAAGTAGAATCATAGCATGGTTCAGGTTGGAAGGGACCTCAGAGATCATCAGGTTCCAATCACCCTGCCATGGGCAGGGACACCTCCCACCCAACCAGGTAAGTAGGCTGAGCTGCCATCCATTGAGCTGTGGGCGCTATGAACTTACCTATGCCCTTGGAGCACCACACCTACCTTTTCCGACATGTAAAGCTCTGAAAAGACCTGTTCCATGGGAGGTCTGAAGGCCTCATAGTGAGCTAGACAAAAAGCCTTTCCTAATCATGTTCATGTTTCATACAGTAAACCTTAGAAATATTTCCTAGGTACCGAGAACAAAAGAGCAACGTTTTTGGCATGTTTCCCTTCTCTTCCACAAATTTTCAACCAATTTTAAGTCTTTGGAGAAGAACTGTGGTCTTTCATGTAAATGAGAGGGTGTTTACAAATACAAATCTCTCTGGGGAGCTTGGAGGGACCACTGTCTACTTGCTGAATTGCAACCTTCTCAGGATTTTTCTCAATTTTTCCCAATTTTCTCAATTTTTAGTGAGCTAACTGGGAGAAAAGGGACTTCGGGACTTCATAGGATCCCGTCTTTCATTTTGAAAAGACACCCTTGTTGTGACATGGATCAGTTTTGCTGGACAAAGAGCTTGGTTATGAATACAATTGATGCTCCCAATTTGTCTAATGCTCGGCTTATTCCAGGGTAATGTTTACATGAATTATAATAACTTTCCAAACATCTTGCATCTGTTGCTTACTTCCTTTGTAGGTCTTCGGCATCCCCTCCGGTACAACATATAACTGGGAACAAATCAGCAGGAAGGAAATATACTCTCTGGTTTAGCTAAAACTATAGTGTTTGTTTAAGTCAGTGATGCGTGAGTGGTTTGCTAAGCATTATTTTTAAAGGTCACTTCCTACTTGGAAAGGAGCCTGTAATAAGCTTCTCTTCAACTGAAGAGATCTTTTTCTTTAAAATTCTGATTCTGGGTGGTCTGGTTTATTCCCAGCTCCCACAGAAGCCAATGGGAAGGGATGCTCCATTGTCACCTGGGGACACTTCTAGGTCTCCGTGAAAACAAACAGTGTATTTCAAGGAACAAAAGTAGGAGTGGAGATTTTGTAGAGCCAGTACATATACAATAAGGGGTGTCTTCCCTAGTCTTGTTAGAAAAAGCAGAATATGGATCCTTTAATTATATACAGTCAGAATGAATTAAATCATTGAGAAAATTGATTAACTGGGAGTGCATTAGCTAGCTCCAAATATTTTTCATATTTCTTGTGGAGTATAACATCAAGAGGGATCTGGCAGGTGTTTGTATCTCACACTCATTGTGGAAAATGTTACTTCCTCCAATTAGCATTTGGTAATGAAGGGGCCGCACAAAAATGTATAGCATATATTCAGTGCAAAAGGGACTTCTAACATGTTTAGATTTGAGAAAATGAAAAAAAAAAAAAATAAAAAATTAATCTTCTGAAAGGCATGGCCAGAAATTTTAAAACTAGTTTTTGTAAGAGTCATAGCTGTATAAAAACCTCTAATCAAATGTAAGTTCTGAGCTTCAGATTTAGTTTCAGAAGAAATGTTGCTAGAGTTAGGTCACGAGGCAGGGTGGGTACAGAATCATAGAATCATAGAATGGTTTGGGTTGGAAGGGACCTGAAAGACCATCCAGATCCAACAGTTCCAACCCCCCTGCCCTGGGCAGGGACACCTCCCACCAGTCCAGGTTGCTCCAAGTCCCATCCAGCCTGGCCTTGAACCCCTCCAGGGAAAGTAGATCAGGATGATGCTTAAACTGTTGCAAAATATATAAAGGATCATAAACCATTACACAAGCTATCAGTAGTTATTGAGCACATGGCAGTTGGGGATGCATTTCTGGGAGGCAAAGAAGTTGAGAGCAGTGTGGGGTCTCCTACACCCACCCAGACAGCTACTGTCAAGCAGCATCGTGGCCCTGGGGGAGGCAGCAAATCCTGGGCTCCCATCAGAGTTTGGGCAGGAGGTGCTTCTCTGAGAAGGGGATGTGAGAGGTTTCTTGGGCAATGCTGCCGGCTCAGGGTCCAGCCCTACCTTCTGCACTGAGAGGCAGCTCAGGATAGCCTGACTATCCCTAACTGACCATCACCTCATCACTTCTCAAGTCAGGAGATTTCACAACTCTAGGCAACCTGTAGCATTTCGGAAAACTTAACCTTGTTTTTCTCCAGACCAAAGAAAGGCAGTCCCCTCTATCCTTCCTTAAAGGCACTGTTTCATATTTGGCCTTTCTTTTTCTTTTCCTTGATTTTTGTCTTAATTTCCTTGTGCTTTTACATTCCCAAGGGTTGTCTCCACAATAATCACAACTAAATCTCAGCTACGAGTTTGTATATTCCTTTGCTTTTTGAGGTAAGAGCTCTCCCATGAGAAACAGTCCTTGTTTACACAGAAAAAATTAATGTTTAGCTAAAAAAGAAAAAAATAATTAAAGAAAAGCAAAAGAAACAAATAAACAAACAAGCAAACATGTCCCTTCCCTAAACAATTTGAGGCTCTTGCTGTGTAAATAAAATCCAATGGATTTAGGATGGAGAGGGGTTTTTTTAAAAAACCCATATAGATTTTCAACACACCTCTTCAGAATAAAGTTACAGACCTAAAGTATCATGGCAATTTCTCCAAAAGCTGAATTGTCTTTGTGTTTCCAAAGACAGTGTTGATACTGGCCTCCTTGAACATTAAATTAAAAATTGAATCTAGGTTTTTCTGCACCCAAAGATGAGTATCAGAATATTTTTAGAGTACCTTGCCCTTAGCTGTTGAACAGTTGTAGTTTTGTATCTTTATGAGAAGTCAAAATTAACATTTTTGTTGCCAGAATTGGAGAGATTTGACAAAGAATCCCCACCCAAAACCTGACATTTTTTACAGTATGAACTCAGAATAAATTTTTATGGCCTCAGACATGCTTTGTAATGTCTTTCATGGACTGAAATGTAACAAAATATAGAAGCAGATTATGTACATTCCAATCTGATTTCAAAAGCCTGTGCAGGCTTCTAAGGTATTCTGGATAACTGTGCAGCAAATCTGAAGGTTTCTCTTGGATTGAAATATACAACAGAGAGTCAGACATATGAATGCTTATAACAATAAAGAAATTCACAGGATTTTCATATTTATCAAAAAGAAAAGTAAGTCAAAGGAAGAAAGTGTCTGTTTTGATGGCGCAGGAAAATTTGTTTGTATCTTAAGCAACACAGGAATAGATTTGTTTATGCTGGCTGAAGAAACTCCAAAAATAATCACCTACGTCCTTGTCTAGGCTATTTTTCTAACTTCCCCAAGTTAGTCTTCTTGGCGGGGACCACAAAAAAAAAAAAAAAAAAAAAAAAACCAACACCAAAATGGCAATTGTGCCTATCTCCAAGAAGAATAATGAGCTTGAGTGTGCAGTCGAGTTTAGATTTAGATGTGCCCTTACAAGTTGATCCTATCCCCGATGCAATGAGTTGTTGACAAATGCCACGAAAGTAGTTAAGCATCATCCAGAAAGAATGCAGATTCAGACCGATCTGTATTTAGCACAGGGTAAGTGAAATATTGCTTGATGAAGTCTGGTTCAATGGGAAAGAGAAAACAGAGTCTGCTCTATTTAGAAGCTTGTTTCAGCGTCAGTGGGTCTTTATAAATAAGGAGATGTATAAAGCGAAGCAAAAAATAAAAATGGACCTGTGCAAAAGAAAAAGTGTATGACTTGGTACGCAGAGAAATGCTGTCATGTGAAACAGTGTTTTCAAAGTGACAGGCCACATAAGTCAACTGGTGGCTTGATGGGTGTAACAGCCTCCAGCAGAGAAGAGCGTATGGTACCTTCTACAAAATCTAGATGGTAGGGGAGAAAGAGAGGGTGACGGGCAAGGAAAAGGAGAAAGAAGTGTTGAATTGGTGATATTTCATAGAATCATAGNAAATACTTAATAATTAAATAATTTTGTCTGAATGTTCTTTGGTAAACCAGAAAAACCAAGGCTGAGCTGATTTGTTTGCCCAAGGTATTTGTACCTTAGGGGGAACTGCTCCTGAAATTGTCTGGACATTATTAACCATTTTTAACAGACTGATTTTTAGTATTTGAATTTCCACTTTACATTTCTTTGGACTTTCCCAGTTCATGTCAAACTGACAAAAGAGATGTCACTCCTGTAAAAGTCCCCCATCACGATCCCTAGAAACTGGCTGGTAAGGGAAAAGAGGACCAGTGCTTGGTGCTGATCAGCTCCTGCAAGGTCTCTACTGTGTTACAGGGATCAATAAACTCTTTTGTTCTTTAGTCAACTTGACTAAAGGCGGCACTAATTAGTCTTTTCCCCTAAACCTCAGGGTGGAAAGAGAACTGTTTTTTCCATCCAAAGCGCTCCTGCCCTAGTACAGAGGATCAGTAAGACGCTTAAAAGCATCCCTGCCATTTGAAAGTTACTTGCTCAATATATCAGACATTTATGTAAATCAACCACATCTCACAATAAATTTACATTTTATACGTGATTTGGGCTCAAATCATCTTCTGAACCCTCTGCTTTTTTGGACCTCATTGTTTTATAAGGGCAATCCCTTTACCTTCCAAGATTCCTTTCTCTCTCTACCATATCTATTCACACAAATGCCAAGATACGATTCACCCATATCTAATCTTCAGAATATTTGCTGCAAATAATTCAATGTTTGTGGAATTTAATTCCGACAAGAACATTACAAGAACTTAAACCAGCCAGTGTATGTCTGTACCTTGTGCTCAAAATGATGGGTATCATGACTTGGTTGTCATCAAGATGTGCCAAATGACTCCTGGTTTGCCCTAAAGAACCAAAAAACCCCAACCATTCGTAAAAAGAAGTCTCAGGGAATCTGTATTTCAGTCCTCCCTTCTCTTCAATAGTAGTTTCTGTATTGCTCCTTCCAATTAGTTGGATATTGTGCATTTCTTTCACAGGCATTAGGTATTTAACTCTCTTCAAGCGATGTACAGGGAATTTTCATTCCTCTTCCAGAACTGGTAATTGCTGGCAATTAACTAACTTTCTGCTGTTGGGAACCTGAACATTTCAATATCTCAGCCCATTTCAGACCTGACCTAGAATTCTTTTTTTTTAAAAAAATAGGATTCAAATTTCTTGCCTGCTTCTAAAGTTATTATCTTTATTCCAAAGGGCTTTTGTATCTAGAAAGGCTTGATTTGAACCCAAGTTTTGAACTAAGGCATTTGGACTTGCACAACTTTGTGCCTGCAGAAGTAATTAGGGACGTAATGGCAGAGCTGTTGCAATAGAGAAGCCCATGTCTGCAGTGCGTCCATTTACCCAAATTACTGAGGTCTTGTGCTGTGGTTTAATTCATGGAGAAGACACTGGATGGGGCTCTTCTGATTTATGAAAGACAAATGAACATGAAGACTTGCAGCACCCATTATGAGACGTTCTCAAAACCAAGGTACTAAACGTGTAGAAGATGGAATTTATCATACCACGCTTTTTGGTCCTCTCTCAAAAGCTCTTGCCAGGCCAGCCAGTGCATTTGATTGCTGTTAGTACACTTTGGGTTCCTGGAAGAGCAAATCCAAAAGGATAATTATACTTAAATGTGAATATTAGATGTTTGCCCAACCTAAACACCAGCTTTGGGATCTATCAAATGCTTTTGACAATTTTAAAATTGCTTTTGGACAACAAGCAAAACGTTTGGATCCTGTGAACTGTGCAATATGCACTGTAAAACCAATGGCAACATTTATGTTTTAACTTTAATGGGTTTGCTGATTTATTTACAAACTGTTGATTTGTGGATTATATAGTAAAAGTGTTTATGCATCTTCTGCCGAATCGGGGTAGACTTTTCAAGTTCCCAGACCTCTTTTACATCCCTCCTTGACCAATATAATTATAGACATTGTATTCTCAATTGAAATTCCCAGACTGTTTTGATAGGAGATTGTGACTGACAAATTTAATGGTGGTTGTAGCATTATAAATGTAATGAAACAGGTATAAAATCCCTGTTCAAGCCATGTTTCGTCTGAGATATAAAGTACAGGGCTAACAAAATCCCCCCAGGATGTTTAATTAACTCCAAACCTTAAGATTATGTGGGTTTATATGCTGGAGACGCCAGAGCTCTTCCCTTGCAAAGACCCAGTGACACAAGCAGCAAAAGCATCCAGTGCTGTGAGAACATCTGGGCATCTCTTGTATTGTTAAGCAAAAGCAGAAGCTTCGTATATATAATATATATATATAATTCCTCCGTTTCCCACAGTGTATTTGAATTTTGACGGGGAGGTGTTTCACCCCAGGGGTGTAGCTGAGCCCCTGAAGGAGGCAACCTTCACGACAAGCTCAAATATGACCAAGGGCTCGCTGGCAAAGGGGGGAGCGCCTTGTTATCCCAAACCTGCCCAGCACCTGGCACCAGCCCAGACCTCTGCATATGCCAGAGATTCGTTGGTTCCTCTTGTCCTTCCTGCCCCAGAACCCTTAATCCCGACCATTCACGTTCATCAGGCAGGAGGTGATTCCTCACCTGGGCAGTGAGAAATCCATACATAAAGCTGACAAACGACTGGACCTGACCGGGAAAGTAGCTGTCTAAGCCTTTTCACCACTTGTTGCACAATAAGAGGATTTTACATCAGCGCTTCGCTGCATTTCGTGTTATTATTCCTCGTCTACAAATCCTGTACCTAAGAAAGTCTTTTCCCCAGAGAGGCGTAATCTAGGCTCAAACATGACAAGGCGCAATTAACAAGGGAATTTTACTGTCTCCAAGTTAAAACAGTTGAACGTAATGGAAAAATATGAAAATCCAACAAATCCAACGCTGTGTTTGCCAATGTTGTTGTTTCCTTTTTTTTTTTTTTAAGGGTGTAACACTCAAAGATTATTTGACTACATTTCAAAACGCTGTATATAACATGTATTCTTATACTCTCAGACTGTAAATATCTGCCTTAAAATTTGCAATGAAGAGATTTGTTTTATATCTAACTCAAACTTAGCAAATAGTTTAAATCAGTAAATTTAAGATATGCTGGGTTTTTTTTTTCACATGAACACCACATTCTACAAGAAAAAGCCAACCCCCTACTCCACTAGTTTGTTTACACCTAATTTTTAGAAATCAGTATGAGAAGTGAAGGGTAATAGGGGCCCTGACGAGGACCTGTCATTCACTGTCAGCTAAATCACCCCATTAAATGTGAGATTTTCAGTTGGAGGAAATACCAAGTGAGAATAAACAGCAAACATCCCAAGTGGGTAAGAGGCAGACTATTTCACGTCTTACTCTGACAGCTCAAACTTTTGACCTGTGAAAAACCATAATTACTGATAAAGAACCACCAATTTTATTTTTTTTTACCTGCCTCCTCAAGTCTTCTTTGCTCAAAGTGACAGGTCCCCTATTAGAGGTAAAAACTTCCATGACAAAATATGGCGTTAATGAATATTGATGAGGAACCTGTTGTTGTTGTTGCCCTGGCTGACTGCTTTTCAAGGTAACAGGGGGGTTTTTTATATCCTGACCTGTAAATATCTTAGTGCCTTTGCACAGAAGGCAGGAAAGGTTCAGTAAAGAGACAAAACTATTCTCCTGACTTGAATGTTCTGACAGGACCAAGAAGCAATCCATATTTGACAAAGACATGAGCTGAAGATTCTGGTGGGAGATAACTGCTAACTGTGGGGAGTTCTGGGCTTCCCAGTTCAAGAAGATCAAGGGAACTGCTGGAGATGGCACAGCAGAGGGGTACAAAGATGATGAGGGGCCTGGAGCATCTCTCTGATGAGGAAAGGCTGAGGGACTTGGGTCTTTTTACTCTGGAGAAGAGAAGGCTGAGAAGGGATCTGATCAACACCTAGAAATATTTAAAGGAGGGGGTGTCAGGAGGATGGGGCCAGGCTTTATTCAGTGGTGCCCAGGGACAGGACAAGAGGGAATGGACACAGAAGAAATTCCATCGAAACATGAAGAGGAACTTCTTTCCTGTGAGGGTGGCAGAGCCCTGGCAGAGGCTGCCCAAAGAGGTGGTGGAGTCTCCATCACTGGAGACATTCCAAACCCTCCTGGACATGTTCCTGTGCAACCTGCTTTAGGTGGATCTGCTTTGGTAGGTTGTTGGGCTGGATGATCTCCAGAGGTCCTTTCCAACCCCATATCATTCTGTGATTCTGTTTAAACATTGTCTGCTACTAGACCTTTTATATATATATATATATTTGTATTAATTTGTTTATTCTTGTAATCAACACTTCTCTGCCTGCAATGCCCCCCCTTAGCCTGTCATTGTCAGCAAACATACTGATGGGTAACCATCAGTACCCATCATGCTATCAGCATCTCTGTTTTCATCTGATATGAATCAGAAGTGATGAGCATAAGTAGAGAGGAGCTTGACTCCTCGTTGCTTCCCACAGGGGGTCCCTGCACTGTGATGGAAGAAGTCCACAGCCAGACCGTGCAGGGGGGAAAGCAGTGATGCTATTCATCTCACGCATTTGTGGACCAGCCAGGGATTGTCTTGGACTCCTTTTAAGATTAGATTTTTTTTTCCACCAAGATGCAGGGTATTGTGACAATTTAATTTCCTTTATGAAGTTGCCTGGATTATACAAAATCTGGTTTTCTACACTCATTTTTTGGAGCATCATAATAAAAAGACACTGACATCAGCCAGCTCCACCAGAGCCGAACTGAAGACAATCGTTAGACCATTTTTTAATACCAGAGTTCAAAACACAGTGTACGTAGGAGCTCTGCGGGGTTCGTTCAGCTGACAGCAAACACAGCTGGAGTGTGTTCGTTAGGGGGGGAGGCATCCTGCCAGGGGGCATTATCTTGTCAGCAGTGAGCAGGCTATAGCCAAAGAGCACAACATTCCTCTTCATGATGACCAGGAGAAAAGGATCTACGCTGAGGGTAGCCATGGCCACCATCCAGCAGAGGTTAGTGTGCTGCAGCTCAGACTTCGCCCTGCTGCATAGAATCATAGAATCATGAAATGGTTTGGTTTGGAGGGGACCTTAAAGATCATCCAGTTCCAACCCCCTGCCCTGGGCAGGGACACCTCCCACCACACCAGGTTGCTCCAAGCCCCATCCAGCCTGGGCTTGAACCCCGCAAAGAGATGGGGCAGCCACAGCTTCTCTGTTGGACACGACACCCACAGCAGTGGGAACAGGAGAATTACATCTTGCTCTTCTGGCAAATCAGTCCACTAGAAGCATGTTTTTTGAAGAGATAGTATAAACATTCTTTTTTTGGTGTCTCCTTGTCAGGAGCACAGTCCCACTTCAGAGAAAAAGGAGAGACACAAATTTCACGTATTTCAGTTCCACACCAGAGTTTTTCAACACTCTAATCAGAACCATGCTAGTGAAGATAGTGAAGTCAACCTTTTCTTTTTTTTTTTTTTTTTTTTTTTTTTCTGTACTATTTACTTAAATCCTCGTAATTTTTTACTCAAGCAAAAGTTGGAACACTTTTTTTTTTTATTTTGCATTTTGCATTGCCATCACAGCAAAATACCTTTTGCCCACAGAGATCCAGGGCTTTAGTTACTTTTATCTCACAAATCCTGACCCTAAAGAAACCCTTTAAGGAGCATTTTGGAGAAGAATGGAAATACAGAGGAACAGGACTCTGAGCAACACCCACCCTACAGCCTTCTCCTATAACTAGTGTACAAAAGAGCGGAGGGTTAATCATGGGCATTTCCCAGTTTGACAAAGTAACTTTTTTCCATTTTGAAAGCACACAGCATTAGAAGAAATACATCTAAATTGGAAATAAATGTGGCCTCCACCTTGAGTCTGTAAGCTAAAGGTTCCTCTAAGAGATCTGACTCTCTATAGAGTCCCAGAGATTTACAGCTTGATCAAGCTGAAGGAGTCAAATGGTATTGCATCCAACCCCACGGTTTTATTTTCATAGCACAGAAGCTATACTGCGAATTACAAAATTCATCTCATAAATTGTGGATTTTACAATGATTCATAAGCTCTGGAAGCAGGATTAAAGTCTTCACGATAAGCAAATTAATTCTGCAGCCTGCTAGGAATTTGTGGTGTAAGTTGTTTGAACCCGTCATTTTGTTGACTGTGAACTGGTGTTTAAAAATCGCTGTGGGTATGCAGACAGGGGACCTCAAGAGAGGATTTCATGGTTTTAATTGAGCCCCTGGCTATGTTATAGTTAGGGCTGACTCAGTGTTTCCCTTATGAAGTGTGATTTTCATGTGTATGTACTTTGCCACATAAATTCACTAGAGTAGATTGGAGTGTTTTTAAACGATAATAACAGATTAGAAGCTTTCTGAATCTTAGAATTCGAAAAGGATTTTTAGGAGTGGATTTCTCAATGGAAATGTTTTCTGGTGCTAGAATAGCCTTCATGTACAAGGTACAGAATTCAAAGTTTGTTATTTAAGGTGCTTTCTTGCTGCTGAATAGCTGAATATTAGTCCAATTTGAAATTTTATTGATTAAGTCCATATGGTCTAATCCATTTGGTGTTTCAAAACAGAATCTAAACACAATGAAATATTTAGACTTAAATATGTACTTTTCTTTTTTTTCCCTCCATTCTGCTAAGGACTGTAATCTGGCCAAAATCTTATGGACAAATCTGGTTGGTATTTTGGTGTTACTGATACATTCCTGTTGACTTTTGTGCATCCGTATGGTGAGAACTTTCCCCTAAGGAAATGCTGACACTGCAGCCAAATGTTTAACCATGGAGTTTATAGAGTTTAAATTCTCTAGCCTGGGGAATAATCACTGGATGGTTGTGGCAGTGCAGACCTCAGCTCATGTTAATCTTAAAAACATGTATGTAGAGCTGGCTTTGTCATAGCTTATGAAAAACTCCGGGCAAGGACCAGATATCCTGTTCTTCACACTTACTCTGGTTAATATAGGCTGGGTGGGTCTGCAAGTGCCATGAGTGACTGGTGGAAATGACACTCTCTTTCTATTAACAAACTCCTCAAGATACACTTTAAAGAATATTTTTACGCAGGATGCTCATCTAATTCTGGACATGAATATATTGTGCAAAATATATGATCTGTGGCGTGACTGTTAAGTTTTATCAGTCTGGGGGATGGAGGGGCTAACACTTAGAAATATATATGTTTCCCCAAATATGCATTTAGCTTTGGTATGAACAAATAGAAATATTAAGGCATTCTTTTTTAATTGTTATTTTAATAATATACTTTTGGAAATTTCTTGGAAACACTTGGGGAAAACACTAAGAGCCGATGCTTTACAATTATAATACACATATTTATAGCTATAATTAAAATGCCTGGAAATGGCAATGAAAACTGTTCCTGTTTTGTTAGTAAGTATCTAGATACACAGAAAATGACATCCTCTGCTTCAAAAAGGTTGTAATTCAAATAATGTCAACCTTCTCCTCTGTGTTGTTGTGTACTCTGCATAACCAAGCAATGGTTTAAAAAAGTATTTTTATTTTGTGAGAAGGCCTCATGCTCTTCCCTCTATCCATAATGTACACAAGCACCTGTAAACAGTGGAACCAGGGGTTTTATACAAATACATATACTCCTTTCAAATAGTGTTATCAACTGAAAGATGCTTGCACCACTATCCTTACTCATTTTTCATGGGTGGGACCAGGACTGCTTTCTAGGCTTGTGAAGGGTCACGAGATGTCCTTTTGTCTGAAACGGAGATAACTTGAGGTTCTCTCCCTTTCTGTGAGCCTCCTCTAACTGTGCCTGGTTAAAGGCAGTCATTCTGCTTGCGGGAGCTCGATCAGAGACTGTCAAATGGCTCACAGGGAATTTGGGGCAGATGGTTTTCTTTCACTGACACAGGTCACGGAATCACAGAGTCACAGAATGATACGGGGTTGGAAGGGACCTCTGGAGATCATCTAGTCCAGCCTCGCTGCCCAAGCAGGTCCTACTAGAGCAGGTTGCATCGGAAGGTGTCCAGGTGGGTTTTGAATGTCTCCAGAGGTCAATGTTGAAGGTGTTTCATGATACACACACGCTGATGAATTTAACACATTAACCACTTCATATTTCACCACCCATACTTTTACTTTCATCAGCATTTAACTTTTTCCTCATCCATCCTGGACAGCTGTAAGAGTTTGTCCTATCGCCTGGTACTGTTTTTATTTCTATGTGAAATTAAGAGACGGCAGAGAAAGAAGACAAGCTAAACACTCAAAAGTTTGCAGTCTGAGATTCAGGGAGTCCCCTCTAGAAATTCATAACCTGTACAGAGATACTGTACACGTTACAGAAAATGAAGTGCTGCTTGACTCAGGGAGAGGCTTGGCAGGGCAAACACATGAAGTTTGTAAGAGCATTTATTTTATTTTTTTTTTTCTGACAATGTTATGTTCTTATCTGATGGGATTTCATTTCCAAATGAAAATCTGCCAAAAATTTGGGTGTGATCCAAACCAAATTCTGACTTTGGTGGGGTCTAAACGCAGATCTAGACATTGCAACTTTTGCCCGTTGCTAAAAATGTGACATATTCATCAAATATGTCTGTGTGTCTTGGAGAGAGCTTCCTCCTCCTGAAAATCAGGCCACTGATATTTGGCACACGTGCTTGAGAACCTGGGCCAAATTATTTCATTACCAGTCATTATCTAGTGCATTTAGTGAGGGAAATAAGTAATGGATTGGGAAAACTCAACCTCTCTAAATTCTTCTTCTTTTCTTAGTCAGTTTTCTCATCCCATGTCCTATGCTAATGTTGAGGATCGGCGTGTGTGGACGTAGCCCACATACATTTGTGTGTGAGAACAAGCACCAACGATAGAACAGATGGATTTATTTAGAAAACTTATCTGTGTCCTAAGGAACAAAATGAAATAAACAAATAAAACTCCTCAGACAAGAGAAAGTCTGGGATGGGGGAAGAAAAGGGAGGGAGGGAGAAGGAAAGAATATAAGTATTTCTTGGCTCACACGCCTGTGTTGACGCTTTTTTTCCATCAAATGTGCCTAGCTACTTCTCTATTCCTTGTATATTAAAATCGGCTCAGTATAATATTGTGGCTTGCTAGAAATGTTAATGTACTCTCCGTTTCCAATGTAAACTATGTGATAGGGGGGACTATTTTCCCTCAACATCTTAATGTTAATTCAACAGTAAGGCATTATTCACAGGGAAATTCCTCCTGCTCTCAGAGTCTATAATTGAATGGGATTGTTAACTCAGCGATCTAGCCTCTTAATGGATATTTGTCTTGGTTTCACTGAAGTAGGAGAAAAGAAAGAATTCAGCCCCAAGAAGCATGTAAAGGGCACCAAGGGTGCAAAGTTAAAAAAAAAAAATAAAATACTGCAGAAATTGCTCTCTACATGAAAAAAATGTTATAGTAGTTCAAAAAATACTTTTTTCTTCATTATTCAGGCTTTGCCTGACCATGTTTGTTGTGTCTCAGGTTGAATAAAGACTAGTTCATTCTGAAAACTCTCAGTGTTAGAACAGTCCACAATTTATCACACGATGACACGGATACACAGAAGTGAGAAAAAAAAAGAAAAAAGCTACTTTTTTTCCAGGCAGGGCTCAGAAGGCTGCCAGATGTTGACAGATGTTCCAGCCTCGTTTACCAAAACAGGCCATTGAGACCCCCTGCCTGACCCAGATCAGAAAGGGGCTACCTGTACATTAGCCCGTGTTACCACCTCAAGGAGGACTTGGACAGACCGAAAGAGAAGCATTAGGAAAGAAAGTGGATTTACAACCCTGTTCCCCATTTGATTTTGGTTTGATCAACCTTTTTTTGTTTTATTTTGGGGTTGGTTTTTTTTTTTG
>VZRU01010129.1:352347-423375 GCA_013398155.1 Pedionomus torquatus | reverse complement strand
CTTGCACAAAAATATTTCAAATATCTCTCTATTTTCGATTAAATCAAGTAAAAACTATTAAGAGTTGTTGCTTCTGAAAATCTTTTTCCCCTTGAGCTCTATTTTGAAGGAAATTTAAAAAGTGAAGTTTGCACTAAATTAAACTAAGAACACATCAAAACTTATTAACCTGAAATTCAGCTACCTCATCTCAGTCTCTATTTACACATCTAGACTGAAATCTGGAGTTGCAAGGGGCAAGAATGACAGGAAGGAACAAGTGCTGTTGCTTCTTTCCCCTCCAGGTTTGACCTAAGAAGGGTGGGGTAGCAGGTGTAGGTGTGTGGAACAAACCAAAAAAAAACCCAAAAAACTATCTGAATAAGAAACCTGGTCTTCCTCAAGTTGCTCTTACTTCTGTGTCTTTCATAGAAATTTCTGAGCAAGTCCTTATGCTTTTAGCTTGGGCACAGCAAACAACACAAGTTAACTAACTACACACCTCATTTTCAGGCATGTTCAAGACACCACGACTTACATCCCTGCTGCAAGGAGCTGCACGCATTGAGCTGTACTGCCTTTGGTGTAAATATCCCCAAAAGTACATATGACTGTTCATTACTCCCTTTCAGAATCAGGACCAAACCTCTGTCATAGTTTAACCCCCCACAGGCCAGTTCAGTCTCATCCAGACACTTACTCAGCCCCCAGAGGGACGGGAAAGATAATCAGAAGAGTAAAAGTGAGAAAATTCATTAGTTGGGATAAAGAAAATTTATAGGTAATTCAAAAGCTGTGCACACAAAGCAAAACAAGGAATTAATTCACTGCTTCCTATCATCAGGCAGGTGTTTAGCCATTTCCAGGAAAGCAGGTCTCCATCACGTGTTACAGTTATTTGGGAAGACAAACACCGTAACTCTGAATAGCCCCCTCTTCCTTCTCTCTGCCCTACCCCTACCACCTTTTATTGCTGCACACACCACCATATGGTCTAGCATATCCCTTAGGTCAGTCAGTCCTCCCAGTTGTCCCCTCCCAGCTCTTTGCACAGGGCTGGACTAGATGACCTTTAAAGGTCCCTTCCAACCCAAACTATTCTATGATTTTACGATTCTATATTTATATATGAAAAAATATTCATCAGTTCTCTATATGGGAAGTGCAATACACTGTAAGATTAGAGATGGGAAGATATTAAGAATATGCACATAGTATGAGATTCCTAATCTGAAAAGCTACAATACTGTGTTCTGAAGAAGAGAGAAAAGGTCTAATACATTCATACTAAAGCTAAGTAGAGCGATCTTCTAAGCAGAAGAATCAATCATTTCCTCAAGGTATTTGAAGATTACAGTACTACAAAAACTATAGCAGTAATGCACACACAGACAAATGTTACTTTCCAACAGATGCATAACTCTGAGAAAGAAAAGAAGACTAAGTCCTATGTAAAACAGATAGTGAATGATAATGATAATTTCCCAAATACTGAATCAACAGCACTCACTGCTGTACAACCAAAATAAAGGAAAAAAGGAGATGGGGACAGAAAGATCAGCAGATCAAAGTAATACTCTACTCTGAAAATTTAATTTTAATTCATTAAATATTGTTTTCAGCAGTCCTTTTTGTGGAATCAGTCTATTCTACAATCATCCTAGGAATAGCTGCTTCTCTTCAAAAGTCTCTGAAGGTACAGACAAAGAACAGAAAGTCATTCTAAACTACAATCAGTGTAAATGTATGTCTTTTATCCCAATAAGCATTCCACAGGAGAGGTACAAATTCACTCTAGTTATTCATATAATTCCATGATTACAAACATTGCCTGGAAACTAAAAAAACCTACCATGATTGATGTTGTACCAGTGATCAAGTTAACCAAAAGATGGATTAATAAAACACGTTTCATCATAGAATCTTTAAGCAACCAACATTAAGCTTTTATATCTGTTAAATAGTGAATGACTGAGGAGATTTAACTGACATTTATTTAATCAACAAAATGATATTCTAAACTGTTACTCAGGAAGAAACAGGAATCTGGGGGGTAAGGTGGGGGTTAGGGGGAGGAAAGGGGAGTATAAAAAGGTTGCTGGGCTTCATTATTCTGTACCTTGGTAACTTCACATGATTTAAATTCCCTACACTTAACTTAAACCACAGGTTCAGGAAGCCACATACAGAATAAGTAGTTATTTCAGGATTTTAAAAAGGAGAAATCTTAAAGAGAGAACATTAAAAACTTTGAAAGACAAACTGTTCAGAAGTTAAAATGCTGTACTCCCCTGAAGGTTTTCTTTCTTAAGATCCTTCTGCAGTCCGAGTGGTATGCAGGCAGTTCTAAAACTGTCTGAAGTAGATCATAAGATACACCATACACTTGTACCTATTCTAAAAATTTGTAATGAGGAACATTTCAGTGCTAGGCACTATGCATACACAGAGCAGAAGACACCTTTCACCCTAAGGAGCTTGTACCTTTCACACAAATACAGAGAAAGTAGGTAAAGCATTCATCTAAAGATAAGGGCTTCAGAAAGCTCAAGAGTCTTAAATAAGGTTCCAGAGGAAGATTCTGAATTCATCTCAGGACCATTTGATTTCTTCCAATACCTACCTTTTCTTACTGGCCATCTTGGTTTGGAATACAGAATAGCTCTTATACTGCTCCTCCACAAATTTTAATTAACTTTCTGCTCAGATTTAAGGAAAAACATCTGTAGTTCCTCTGCACAGCTATTGCAAAACCAAATTTGATCTGTCCAGCAAATAAAGTAAAACTTAAAACAAAGAGGAGAAATTTCAGTTAGCTTGAGAAATAATACACATTCACAAAAAAGGCCAATGGCAGAGCCTCTGTTAGGAAGAGCATTGCCAGTACATCGAAAGATACAATCCTTGTCTTCTGCTCTCTGCTACTTGAGACTGCATCTGGACTACTGCATCCAGCTCTGAGGTACCCAGTACAAGAAAGATATAGACTTACCAGATGCAGTCCAGTGCAGGGCCACAAAGACAAAGGGACTGAAGTACCTGTCACATGAAGAAAGGCTAAGAGGGCTGGAACTATTCATCCTGAAGAAGAGAAAGCTTAGGGAGAATGTGCTAAGTGAGGGTAGGGAATGAAGAGGGAGACAAGCCTAGTGCTCAACAACAAGGATGCAATGGGCACAAATTAAAACACATGACATTTTGTCTGAGCACAAAACGCCACACTTTTTTTACAGTGAAGTTAGCCAAATGTTGGAACAAGTTGCTCAGAGACTTTGGGGAATCTCCGTCCAGGAGATATTCATGGCACTGAGCAACCTGCTCCAGCTGATCCTGCTTGAGAAGGGGGCTTAGACTAGATGAACATTCCAAACTGCATGATTCTGTGCCTCTGTGATATTAGTATACTGTGGTTATCTTCCAACTCTCAGACTCTGGTCTATGTATTTTATTCTTGTCAGATTCATTTTGATTCACAACAAAACTGCCAAATATTTTGCCAGATATAATCATGGATATGACCTCTACTATTCTCTTTTAAAATATTTTCAACTATACTAATTATTTTATAGCTTATATATATAGAACACAAGTAAATAAACTTCCAAAATACACACTTTAAAAACAAGCAAACAAACAATAGAAAAAAAAAACCAACCAAACAAAAAACAACCCACATTAATAAACAGTTTTCCACTGATCCACAATATTGCTTCTGCTTTCTCACACCTAGAACCTGGTCCCTCTTTGCAGACATAGATTAACCAAGTCCTAGAAGTACATCATATGATAATAGCTTTAGAAGTTGTGTAATAATTTTTAATTCAAGCAGGATTACTTATTTTTTTCTTCATGTTTTGTCTTTTGTTTTTTCATGCTTTTTCCCAGTAGGGAAAAGGCAGCTAACAAAGTAACTAACTTACACTCAAGTCTGAGGTAAATAGTTTCTCCTCACAGAAGATACCACTCACAAAGTTTTTACAGATTTAAAGGATAAAGAAAGAAACAGTTATTTCCTACCCAAAATCCGAAGAGACCCTGCTCTTGAGACCAGAATGCTTAGATTCTTCTCCTTTAAGTTTTAGAGCCATCTTCTGGCCTACATCAGGGAAGAGGAACCCAAGTACAAAGTCATTTAGGTTCCAAATAACATTTACCTTCAGCTGCAGAAGAGTGCTCTATCTTGTCATTTAATATTTATGACTCACCCTTACCCCTTGATTTTCCTCTTTATTAGGCTTTTTATTCATGTTAGAATTGAGTAACCTGCTCTAGTGGGAGGTGTCCTCACCCATGGCATGGGGTTTGGAACTCAATCTTTGAGATCCCTTACAACTCTAACCATTCTATGAATTCCTACCATTTCTCCAAGTTTGTTTCTCATTGCTTCTGAACAACTTTCCTACCTATTCTTTGATTTTCAGGAATGATTAAGGAGCTATAGCAGATATGCAAGGGAGCAGGAAAAAAAAAACATCACCAAGAACAAAATAGCAAGAACTCAACCCACAACCATTTTGTCACAGAAAGGAACATTAGGCACCGCCCTTCTTAACTCCTCCCTGACTGCCATCAACTGGGAATAGAAGACACCCTACACAGAAAGAAACTTTGCGGTTCCAAGAGAGCAGGACTGTTACCAGAACTGAACAGCATACAATTAAGACCAGGTTAAATATCAAAGCCCTACTTCTGAGCATCAAAACCAGGCAAAAACTGTAAAACATCTATTCCATTTATCTGAGTTCAGAGTCCCAGTGGCAATATAAAGAGAACACCAATATATTTCAGAAGCAGAGAGCGAGCATTAAAATCTGCTGAGTTAATGACAGTGTATAGAGTACTGAATAAAATAAAAACCACACCAATGTTGCACAGCCAAATGCTCATGAATTAAAAACCATCATTTGCTTCATTTGCAGTTGTTTCAGTGCCTTTAGTTTACACCTCTGACATACAAGCATATAGATGAATAGAAAGATACATACTACCTAATCATGTGATTAATTTTTTTTTTCCTACAGGCTCTTTTTCATTCTCAGGATAGAACTGCCCTACACGTCATCTGGCACTGAGCAAGTTGCTAAATTGCTCTTGAGCATTTCAAATATATTCCTACCGTTACCACAAAATAAAAAGCCAGAATAATGCACTGTCTTCAGCAGTTGTTTGGGTAGTCTACATACGACACATTCCCTTACATTTTTTGCCGATACATGTGAATTTCACAAGCGTTATTTGGGAAATGAATAATTCAGAATGCCCAGAATTTTACAGATAACACACGAGTAGGTGCATATAATGGAGGCTCTGGCACACAAAGTTGATCTGATTGTTAGTTCCAGACACCTTTTATGTCAAAGAACATATCATAAGGCTGAATAACTCCAGCAGACTCCTCCTGTTCTTCCTGTCATTGTCACTGTCAAGAAATACACATCACCTCTGTCACTGTCAGAAATGACATCTGGTTTTGTAGTAGCATATTTAGATCTTAGAGGATGTCACTGAATTGGCATGAAGTGCCTCAGCGTTCACCTCACTGTGCCGCTCTTCTACATGCACAGTACTGAGACTGCCTTGCACACAGTGAGAAGTGTTAGATCATCTGATTTTGTGTGCCAAATACATACTGAAGTGACAGCTGGTTAGATATCCTACTGCAATTGCAATTGAACTAGGCTAAAAACTACAGTTTTGACATCACAAAAGAAGGGGATACTACTTTTCTCTCAGAGCAACTTCTAGGCCTCTAAACTGAACACCTCAAAAACACATGATGACTAGTTTCTAGTAACTTGCATATTACCCCTACTCTTTAGAGAAAGGAGAAAAAACAAACAAACAAAGTTCATTTTCAGGTACAAACACTGAGTGGCCAAGCAGAAATATGGTTAAACACAACAGTAATTTCAAGCTCAATGAATCTTGAGGAACCTTTGTTAAAGGCAACTGTATCTTTATAAATCTGTTAAGTAACTCATCTGGAAGCCATTTATAGATATAGAAAACAAGGTATTTTTATAGAACATTCCTATGGAGTATCATTCCCTTTGATGCAGAAAACAGTTTATCCGATGACATTATAATATAGAGATGTCAGAAAAAAAGCACAAAGAACAAAGAGAGAAAATCTAAAAATGCATGCTCTATCATTCCTACCATTCAAAGTAACATTGTTCATAGTAATTTAAAGAGACTGTTCTTCAGTCTTCAAAAGTCTGACGTGTTCTTCAGAACCTTTTAAAGATGACAGAAAGTGGTTCAGCGATGTCCTCTCCCTCAGCACTCACAGATGCATCCCATCAGGACCCAGGGACTTGTGGATATCCAGTTTATTTAACTGATCTCTAACTTGATCTTCTTCAACCAAGAGGAAATCTTCCTTCATCCTGACTCTGTTACGTCCAACCTCTGGGACTTCTGAATGTCAATCTGAGCAGTAAAAACTGAAGCAAAGGCGGCATTTGGTAACTCTGCCCCCTCTGCATCCTCTGTCACTATGGCCCTGTCTTATTCAACTCAACAACAGGCCCACATTTTCTATAGTTTTTGTTTCGCCTCTGATATGCTGGAAGAAACCCTTCCTGTTGACCTTAACAACCCTTGACAGGTTTAATTCTAAGGAGTCTTTGGATTTCCTCATTCATCCCTACATACGGCATTCCTATAATCTTCCCAAGTGGTTAGTCCCTCCTTCCACGTACTGTAAATTTTGNTGAAGTCCAAGTACTTCTGGCTTTTTTGCATTAGAAAAGATACCAAATTCCCACATTTATAGCACGTAGAGAAGGCAACACATAAAGAAGTGCAGCTACCAAATATAAAGATTCTTTTTATTAAAAAAAAAATAATAATCCAAACCAATCTTGCTCTGTGCAATTCAGTATTTAGAACAGCAGATTTTAGTAGCACTCACTGAGTCTACTGCATATTCAGAGCAGATGTTACACATATACACACTTTCTTGCACTACACTTAAAGTTTATACAGAACATTTGTTCCATGAAAACTGCAGAAAAGGATAAAAGGTGATCTTTATCTTGCTAAAATAAAAGAACACTATCTCAAAGAACTTTCCTGTGTGCAATCTGTTCCAGAAGAATGCCTACATACACGTATATGCCAACCTTAAATATAATTGATTAAATACTAGAGGGTTTAGATTCATGCTTCCCAGCTACTCGCTGGACAGAAGCGGCCCAGAGCTGTGTCTCGCTCTGCCAAGTGAGGTACAGTTTCTTCTTTTTGGTGCCAAATTCTGTAAGGATAATGACATTTGCACAGTAGCCCTCTTCCACAGGCTACTCCACTTGCAAAACAGGTTAGAGAAAATGAGAGGAGAAAACACATGAAATTTGCACATTGTGAGAGACTGGAAAGAAAAATCCAGAGGATGACAAGCACATCTGCTAAGCTGTTCTAAAAGCCATAGTGGAGCAAAGCAATGCTTTACTTAAATCTTTTTCAGCCTTTTCACCCAATGCTTCATTTTCATCACCTCTTTGTAATAAGTGTCTGTTGGGGTTCAAACTAATCCTTCACACTTCATTTGCTGTTTACAGATACTGGGACTTAGCTTTACATTACAGTGAGCTGGCACCTCCATTATAAACTTTTTGGTTCAGCTAATTGTACTGGGGGGAAATCATTCCAGACTGAAATAAGAAACATATGCACCTTTCCTTTCCAGTATTTGAAACATTTACAGATAACTAATTTTTTTTTCAGCAGTAGTGTTTGTCTGTCACAAACTGTTGTTTGACAACAAATTAAATCCAGCTTTAGAATTCCAAGTACCAAAATAAAAGCCCTGGTTATATAGCACAAACCACATATCTGTTGTAAGCTCAACTGTTGTTTCACACTCACTAGAAATACCTACAACTCACATAGGTAGTAGTAGCCTTTGTTCTATTGTCTGTTCAGTCACCCAAAATCTGTCAAAAAACAACAAACAGCAAAGCCCCCAAGGGAAGTTTCCATATCGTTTGACAGAAAGGTGATGGTCTTGAGTGCTTATCAGGGATAAAATCACTGTGTGGCAGGAGGACACACACTGGTAGGGTGATACACACATTGCAATGATCATGTAAGCACAACCCAGATGTCACTTTCCCCTCCTTTCTAACTAATAATTTATCCCTATGGAGAAGAAATTTCTTTTATTCCCTGGAAAGAATGGAAGTGGGAGCATAGCAGAACTTTAAGACAGATAAAATATGAAATACTGGCAGGAAAATAAAACTGGCAGTGCAACAGGCCAAGAGGAATACAGAAAACACTTTCCTCATATTCCTGGAGTTTTTAAAGTTTTCATTTACTTAAGTAATGCCTCTCAGTTACAAAAATGAGAACATAATTGGCACTTCTGCAACAGGTATGCAATTTATACGTAGTAATGGTTAAAAAAAAAAAAAGATAAGATGCAAAAATCTCTCTCTTACAAATGTAGTTCTACAATTTCGAGCTACAAAAGTGTAACACTACTGGTTTGCATTTGCATGAACTAGCTGAATCCTGGATGTATCATGTGGATAGAAAGGAAAGCATTCTGCATTTGTGAAATTCCAACAGCTGTCCTTCACCTACTTTGAGTTTTCTTAGTTTCATGTTACTTATTTACTCAATACTGCCATCATTGTATTTAAATTGCTAAACTTTCAATTTATTCAGAACTCTGTGGGTAGTTTTATGTTTACTCTTTATACAGTTTTATACAGTATTTTCACTTGATGAAAAGCAACTCATAGGGAAACAAATACACATTCCAAAATTAGAAATGCACAAGTAGTAAAGTCACCATTGGCATTTTTTTAGTTACAACATTAAAAATACACATGTCAAATGTGTCTTCAGATGGTCTCAAGACAACAACACTAATTATATATATTCCCCCCCCCCATGCTGATTTTTCCAACATAGTTCCTATATTACCTAAAAACAGCTGAGGCTATGGTCACATGTGTGTCATGGCAAGTGAAAACACATGTTATGATTTTTCTAACTTCAGGCAGTCCCCTTGAAGAGAAGCCTACTGCATCACTATCAACACTTACTTATGCAACAGTGTAGTAAAATGTAGAAGTCTTTACTGATGCTCAGGAAGTCAAGAGATTTGTGCAACAGTGGGAGGAAAAAAAACAAACCCAAAGTCCCTTGCCAAAGCCTACCTTCTGACCTTAGGCAGTGGAAATAAATACAGTTGTGTTAACTCCATGTGATCAGTGGGGAGTGAGGGTAATCACTCTGAATGTGACAGATTACATAATGTGCTTTGAACGTGTTGGTAAGACTAGGGTCATCATTTTGTACATGATGCACATCTATTAAATATTGGTTCATTTATTTCTTTCATTAATGAAGTTTCTGGCAACATTTTATGTTACTTGGTCAAACTTCTCTTTGTGCTGTTCTTGCTGCTTTCTATGAACACAAGTAACTGGATTCACGTTATCTTCTGGAATGCAGGCTAGGGAACACTTAGATACTGAGCAGTCTACCATGTGGTGGCAACCACTCACAGACACATTTCCAAGAAGAAATCTAATAGCAGGATCAAGGTTATTTAAAAACAAATCAAAAAACACCAACAAACAAAAAAAATTAGGAAATTAGGTATATTGATAGTTTGCACTAGAGACTCTATTAGTTTGTGCACTTAAATAGGTACCCTTCCAGTCACCTATTTTATAATCATTTGTTTTCAGTAAGAACTACTCAGAGTTCAGATCACAAAAATGAGGGGAAAAAAATGAAAATATATGAAAAAATGAAAAAAACATAGTAAAAACTGAAAATAAATTTGCTGTCAGATTGAAAGAGGATAAGGATAGAGAAGCACAAGATGAAGTCTTTGTCTTACTGCATGCCTGTCTTAAATATTTTGTCTATGATTCAAAATAAAAACAAACCAACATCACAGCAAATCACATAAATGTTAAAAAAAAAAACAAACACCACCACACACACAAAAAATGTTTCTGTCACTAGGAAGTAAAATAATATTTTAAATATATTATACTCCTGTGTTGCCTGAGTTTCACGATTTACGTGTGTTTAGATTAGGTATTAGGAAGAATTACTTAAAGAGTTAGGGACTGGAACAACCTGCCCAGGGAGGTGGTTGAGTCACCATCCCCAGAGGCATTTAAGAAACGTAGATGTGGCACTTCAGGGCATGCTCTAGTGGCCGAGACTGTAGAAATTTTTTTGCGTGTGTATGGTTGGACTCATAGGTCCCTTCCAACCATGACAATTCTGTGACTGAGTAATTGCTATAGCTTATAATTAGTCACATATTTAGCCAATTTGAAAACAGTTTTAACAAACATTCAAAAAATAAGGAGGGTAATTTTATTCATAGTAAATATTAGAACATACAAGCATGAAACTAAGGTCTTTAGCCTTTCCCAAAGGCTATCAGAACTATGAGAAAAGAGTCCTATGATCCCAAAACAACAGTAACAGATGAACAGGTTATCTTACACAAGACTCCCCTCAAATAGACCAATCATTTGAGTGATTATGATAACCCTTACCAATACCTCACATTTACAAATTGAAAGATGGTCTGCACCTACCACCTCTTGAAGCCAGAGTGATCATATCACACACGAGTAACAGAAGAAATATTTTATGCAACAGCTTTTCAACTTTCTTGCATACCAAAGGCGTTCATCTACAGCATTTCAAATTATTCTGCTGTGAGAAAGCTACCTAGGGCTTTTCTACTCTTGTTCCCACTCTATAGATCTGACTCTAGTCAGCCTAGGAATATGGAAAGTCTCCTATGTAGCTCAAGCTGCACATTGGGGAAATTACAGGATTTTAACACTGAATACCAGAATCCAAGTACTGAATTCTCTGTCTTAGCAATTACATATTTTCCAGCCATAAATTTAAGTCATCTGCAAGAAAAATGGGAAGAAAAAAAATTATTAACAAACAGGTGGTTCTGTCAGGCAGAAATTGTGGCATTGGAACTACAGAACTATGAGGAGATAATTTTATTTAATCAGGAGAGCTCCTTGATGTAACACAGGATAGGGAGTACTTGTACACTGACAGTAATTGTTTATACTTCATTTAATGTAAAGGTGAAAAAAAATGAGGATCCATTTTCACCATGAGGTGAAAAAGTCATTGAGGATCCAACACTACATCTGATAATTTACAGTCAAAGTTACTGACAGCATCCAGGCCTTTCATATTTTATACTGTTCTTACTGCTACACTTTCATTAACTGGATGTTACAAAGCTCAATGTAAGTAATACACAGCAAAATACGGTAAATACAGGAAAAGACTATCTTAAATAATTACTTTCTTAAGCATCTAGAAACACTTAAGACTAAGCCTGAAAAAAAGAGCAAATTATTGTATTAACAGCAACCCAAGACCAAAAAAAAACCCAGAAATAACCTTTCAAATTTTTTTAGTATCAGATTTAAATAGAATTAACATATTTTTAATCCCTTTTCAACCTACCTTTCTCATAACAATCAGACCTTGTATTACTCAGATCCCATCTGGTCTGCTGAGTGTAATGAACACTGTAAAATCTGCTTAAAGCCTAGAGGAGTCAGAAATATCTCTGTCTTTGGATCAGGTCCTTATTTTTGTTACAAGTGATTGACCTTTGTTTTCATTCAGGAGCTCAATCACCTTCTGCCATCTCTTTGCCTAGTGGTGTTTTGCAAGCAGCAAGTTTGTTTACTTAATTGCAAGCCTGTTATAACATTTTTAAGCAGGAGCCGTACTTGAGGGTGTAGTTTCACTTCAAACACAGGGGTATGCATTCTGCACTGCAGTCCTCTACCGTAACTTCCCTACACACAGAGCTACCTTTAGACAACAGCAGAATTTACCATTCTTTAAGGTGTGAGGCTATTACGTGGGCAGAACTATGCAGGTGACTTCAGAGGAGCCAATACTTTTCCTAAATAGAATTAATTTAGCTACTGAACAAAAAATGTTATATCAACTAATAGGACAATTCTGGAATAATGAATAATCAGTAATCATTGACTATATATACATACACAGACACATATTTAACCAGCCAAAATGAAAGCTTTGGGGCTACTAACCCTCCAAAGAGCTTATACATTTGGCATAGATCACTATCAAATAAAACTTACACTGCATGAAGCTACTCATTTGCCTTGTGCCTCCTTGCTCTCTTCTCCTCTCACACACCAAGGAAGATTTGGTAGAGGCAGCATAAGCTCTTCACCATTTACTTTCTGAATTCTGAAATAACCCCTACTCCCTGTGCAGTGTCTACAAGTATTTCTAATAGTATTGCTACAAGTAGGCCTACAAGTATCAAGGGTCTCTCAATGAAGTTATGCAGACCACAGTTATAGCCTTTCCTTTTATTTACAAATGAAGACAGAGTGGTGTAGTCCAGTAAAAGTATGAGATTCTTGCAGAAAAAACTTGGGTTTCTCTTGTCAAATAAAACTAGTGAATCACAAAACATTGTATAAATGGAAGAAAAAAAAGCTACACTGACACTTTGCCCAAAAATATAAAAATTAAATGAAAATAAAAAAGGGGAGAAGAGGAGAGGCAGGGAAAGAGAGAAAAAGAACCACAGAAAGTAAAATGAACTTATTTCCAGGACCAAAAACCATTCTGTACAATGTACTACCAATATTTTTAACCTTGACACTTTCATTAGTCTGTGACATATATTAACTAACGATGAACAGCAGAACATGACATGATTAAATACTAGCAGTGCAGTATTAAACTCATTAAGTTATATTGCTAATACCATCCTCTGCAAGAATAAACGCGACTGGAATTTACATATTTTTACACACTTCTCAATTCACCGGACCTGATCCTTAACTCAGTATCAACGGAGCAACATCACTTACCATTAACTAAGTGTATCAGTGTAAGGCAATATAGATCTGCACTGTAAAAATCAAGTTACATTCATCAAAAAAGCATATGCAACTGTTAATCTGAATTCACTAGTACAATCATGAGACCTTTCCATATTGAAGGCATAACAGGAATACTAGTGGATTAAGGAAAGACAGCAGATGGACTAGCAGAGAACACCACCATCACATGCTACACTCCTAACACTTTCAAACCTTGATTCTTCTATTGTTTTCTGTTGCACTAAGAGATACTAAGTTCTGAAAGCTACCAAAAGGAGAAACATGACATTTCCTGGTATAGCATCAAATCAACTATAACACACCTCAGAAATCCTCCCTTCTCTTATCCTTCGCCAAAAGCAAAAGGAAGTAGGTGAAGTAATGGGTCTTCCCCATATACTTGTTGAATTCTGCTAGGAACCTCCACCTGTGTGCAGCATCTATAGGTACTATTAACCATTTATAAGTTCAGTTATTTGGAGAAGAATTACATTGTTTTCCCTTATATCAAACAGGGCTACAGTAGAACAGCCTAGTAGCAGTAAGATACCTCCTTTACAGCCCAAAGAAATCTGGAGGACTTAAGACTACAAAATGTAAAGACCTAAGGACACATTTAAAAATGCTTATTGTCTCTTTGCTAGTCAGTCATTCTTCTACTTCATTTCACTTTTGTGCTATACTATGCTGCTTCTGACCCTCACGTGAATATCACCTGCAAAAGAGCTATCTTTAAAAAAGTTTGAAGAAAAAACTCAAGATTTTCTTTACTTGCTATTTCAAAAGCACCCCTCTAATGGTTTCTCCAGGAAGACCATACATTTATCTCCTTTATTCCTTTAAAATCCACAATCATCCTGTCACACACTGCATCTGCTAATTCATAGTTAAACTTGGCATTTGATATTGGCAAAGTCATGTTACTAGGTATCTTGGTCATAGCATTAAAAATTAAGTTTTGTTTCTTTTTAGGAGCTGTGGTAGAACGGAAGGAGAGGAAATAAAGGTGTTGGAGATCTTGAATAAGAACAATTTATTTTCTTCTAATTGATAAATTCTTTACTTTCACAATAACTGCATGCTTTGATTCTGATTATATTCCTCCTTCTTACTGCACATGATGTCTTTCTAAAAGATGCAAGTAAAATTTCATTCATTCTTTACCATAATATGCTTGCTTTATGTGTGCCAGCTTCCTAATGAGCTGGTGCATTAGTCAAATGCAATCAAGGTAATAACCTAATTCAGGTTTAAAATATTATCAAGATGTTTTACAAATTGGCTCAGTATTTAACTATTTGACATACATTTATAAAGTACCTTTCATGATGAGAATCACAAGGCATTGTACAAAGAGGGAAAAAATAAGAATCAACCAGCAACAGAGGAGACTTCACAGTTCTGCCAAGCTGTCTGAAACACCTGAGGTACTAGTTGTGTACTCATCTAGTTTTCCAACCCAGCCACAGAACTGCTGATCCAATACCCTGGGCAGAGAATTTCAACCCCTAGAGAACAGATGACAAGGGCTCCAGCACCTGACATCTTCAATTTGCATTTGGAGATGATTAATAAATCATAATCTATTAAATACATGGGACAAGATAACATGTGGAGGAAATGAAAGTATAGCTCAGCAGGACCAAGGTCATGAAAGATCTTAAAGATTAAAAGTGAAATGTGAAGTGAAAACTTTAGAGAAAGGCAATATGTTTATGGAGCAACTTTCTCCTCAGCTGGGAATTAACCAAGAGCACTAATGTGTTTAGTCCTCAAACTATCAAAAAAACTGCTGACTACCAAGAGAAATCATTTGTCCTTCTGTGTATACTGATTAAATCCCTTTAACCTAGGTAACAGCAGTTACCCAACTGTCTGTGAAAGCAACCGCTGTTCGCCTTCAGACTTATAAGGGTAAGTGCACAAAGTGCAGAAAATGCAGTCATTCTAATTCAGCTGCCTCTGACACTTCATTTCAAACAGTGCCATAGGGAGTGAAGATGATCATCACCTGTATATGATGCTGGATGACACTGAAAGGCACCCAAGTTTTCACTGCGATACCAGGGTAACACCAGTAAACATTAGTATTATCCTCTATAGTGTTTCACTAGCATGTTCTTTGTATGTCAGAGGTATAATTTTCCACTACAGGAGGTAATAGATACCAGACTGAAAAACCTATTAAGGTTCCATATTAAGAGAATGGTGACACTAATGTTGCCCCACCTCTTGTTTTAATCATGGAGACCATAAACAACTAGTTTAGACAGAAGATATTTAAGGTAAGCAAGTAACTCCAGAATTGCTGAAGATTGACTTCTGTGCTTGTTACGTAGGTTATTGATCAGAAAACCAAATGTCACAGTGTGCAGAGTAAATTATTTCTACATACCACTGGTATGAAGAGAAACAGTCATTGTATCTTAAATCTCTCCTACGTTCTTCCAAGAGACTTATAATCTTTATTGAAGTTACAGAAAAAGGATTTATCTGATGAGAGCAAAATTTTGCTCCTACATATTTTGTTCTCCTGATTATCTATTTTTTACTGTTTCTTGTTTCATATGAAATTATTTCATCCACTGACATTCACAAGGAAGATTAACAATTAATATTTCAAATTTAATATTTAACTGTGTACATTTGTAGAGATATGTGGCTGTCATAAACCATCAGCAAGGTAACCAGAGATTGGAGATCAATACCCAATGAATCCAATCAAAGACTGCCATTGATTCTGACCACCTTGGGAGCAGACCCTAGCAGAGACTTTACAACTTTTAAAATTCCTGGCTGCTCACACAGCATAGCATCAATATTGCCTATGGGGAAACTGCTCTGTGCAATGCCTTCCGAATTATGAAACACTTTAAAGCTTCAATAGAAATTATGGGTTTAAAACATAAGAATTAGTCACTATAACATGCATCATATTGGAAAAACAGGAAACTGGAATTTAAAAGTTAATTTCAAAGCCTTATCCTCAGAACTGAAATTAAAAGTAAGCTTACTAGAATGAATAATCCTCTACCCTGACAGGGAAAATAGCCACAACAGATTTTACAGAACTTTCCGTAATAATGCTTTAACTAACTTCCTCTCTTTTTTGCTTTGCTTTGATACCAGCAAATATTAGATATATGAAGTGACAGTAGCTACAAGAAAGTAACAACTGAGCAGACACAAAGTGTTACTCAAAAACATAGGTACTATACATTACCTTGTACTTTCACAGAAACAGGACTTAAGATCATTGAATCTAAATCTGTGCTTCCCAAAATAAACAATTTCTTCCCTTTGCACAACAGGCATCACCTGGTTTAAGAAATCCCACGATACCTTCATTATACTATACACAACTGACATCTGTAGTATTCTGACACATGCTCATCTAGTCGGAAATGCAGAATACATCTGGTCAGTAAAACTCCAACAGTATATTGACTTGTTTTGTTTCACTTTCATGTTAGTAACTATTATGCTAAAAGGATCTCAAGCAGAAATAAGTTCATACTATCTGTGCAGGGTTAATTTATTTTCAAGACTCTTTACTAAATCTAGTCCATAGGAGGTTGAAACTGGAAAAACACACTGCATTTCTGTAAGAACCTAGAAATACATTTGATAAAATTTAGAATCATTAGATCTTACAAAGCTATGAAAGGCTAAATTTATCATAGAAACAACAATAAACATGCAATTAAATTTAACAGCCAAAGATACCTACATGAGCCTGAATATTAGAAATGAGCTTCAGAAAGACTAACATGAAAGAATCAATTCCTTGAATAAAAACTTGCATTCTTTTACTCCTCCTTTTAATTATGCACTGTACTTGAACACCACTTGAAGACATTGGCTGAGAGTTGCTGAAGCCCTCAGAATAAAGTTTAAAGTCACACACGGCCTTCTCATTGACCTTTTTCTTAAGAGTTAGCATAATCTGTAACGGTTCAGTGTCAGCTTAACAGTCTGCTCAGACCACTATTAACTGCAATATTCCAGTTCAGCATGTGTAATTAAGAAAACGTAGTCATACATAGGAAATAAGACTTACACATAGAATGACTGAGCTATCAATGTAACTTAAGCTCTATAAAATAACCTGCTTTACATTTTCAGTCACTTTCCAAGATGAGCATTATCTGACTCTACAATTTTGATAAGGAACAAACTGCAGTTTTATATTTCTCATAATCATATCACATAGCTAAAGACATAATAAACACCAAGTAATGTGACATTTGAAAGGCATACTGCAAAATCCCTTATTTTGTAAATAACTGTACTGCTTGCCTGGTAACTAACTATGAAACTAGTCTAAATTATCATCTTGCAAGTTGCTATTGTTCTGGTTGCAGTTAATCAAATATGTTCCTTGTTCATACATGAATAATACATAACTCCAGCTCATAAATCCATGTGACTGCCTCTTTGTCACTGCAGTACCTGTTCCTTTTTCTGGAGCCACAGTTCTAGCTATATGTAAATAGTAAGCAAGGACCTACACATACAGAAATTCCTAGGGATTCACATTCAGGAATGCAATGAAACATCGGTTTTCATTCCTTTTCACTTTTCATGGGTGTTCACCAAGCCTATGAAATAATATTTAAGTCAAAGCTTTAAAGCATTCTTATTTCCACAATGTAAAATTATACTCTTGTAAGCAGATTTTACTCAAGCTATTTTTACCCATATTTTCCACAATGTGTGCCAAAAAAATAAATCAACTATTTTTGTCACATGGCAACCCCCCCTTCATCTACCTCCGTGTTGCAATTCCCTACTCCAATGTCTGTCTTTGCCAATTTCTTGTGAAGTGGAGCAAAAACCAAACTCTGTCCTCCATTTTAAACACTGGTTCAGCTTGTGATCCATTACTAGCCACTTGCTTACTAACCCTCTTCTTAAGAGCTCTCCCCCCAACAACCTACATTATGGGCAAAGACTTGAGCACAAGGCAGGAGAATCTCTACTCCACCTTGCCCTTTGACAGAAGGTTCATCAGTATGTCCGGCTTGGACATACACACATGAATCTTTGCTCCATTCTACCATTTCTGGTTGTTTCATGCACTGAGTAGCCTGTGTCATAACTCAAGCTGTGTAATAGCTACACCTGTTTTGGGGAATTAGCCACCCCTGACATAACTAGGGACAAAATTGCAGGCCCAAGGGAGCCAAGAGCTGATATTCAGTACAGTCTAAAACTCACTGACGTTAAAGTAACATTCCAGCTTTTTCTACACACCCAAACACAAAAGGGCTGAGCCCAAGACAAATGTATGTGCAAGAATTCGCTAACAGAGCAACTCAGAAAGTCTCCAAGATCCTTGAATTCTGAAAGCCACCACAGCACCAGCTTTGGAGGAAGAAATTTTACTAGTTCCATAAATGTTCTTCTGATTCCTAAGAAAGCATCTCTTAACAGACCTCATCTTCTTACCAAAAAATTAAATATCCTCAACTGAAAGGAACACGTCAGGGCTATGCTGTTGTGCAGTACAACGCACAATGAATGGCCTTCTAACAAGGTTGGAGAAATTTAATCTAAAAACAGAGGATGAACAAGTGGAACATAACGCAGGAGGCTCATTTTCCTTCAGAAATAATGTAGGTTTTATTAAAAAAAAAAAAGCAACAAACACCCACCCAACAACAAAGCCACACCAAACCAAGAAATTAAAATTCTGTTGTTATATGCCAGTTGTGGGGGAAAAAAAAAAAAAAGGCAAATGTGTTTATTTTAATTATTATTTTCCTGCCTTAAGGATTGCTAAAATAGAATTTCACTTTTGTGTTATTAGTTCAACATTTAAATTGTAACTATGACTGCATTTTAAAAACAAAGTAATCAAACATTTTTCTCAAGGTTAAGGAAAGCCTGTAAAATCTTCAAGTATGTCTAAAATGCAGGTGACAAATGAGCAAACAAAGGCAGCACAAAAGCTAAGTTGAGTCTGTACATGCTTCCTTTTCCCATTGCTATTATAAAGGTACAGAATTAGGTCTAAAGAAATACAAGACAGACATCAATACACTGGAGCAAGTTCAGTTGAGGGCCACAAAGATGGTGTGCGAGCTGTAGCACTTGGCCGAGTATGAAAGCAAACTGAGTTCATTTGGCTTATAAAAGAGGTGCCTGAGGAGGGACCTGATATCAGCTTTTCAGCTTTTTTTTCTCCAAGAGGACAATAAGGCACTGGAGCAGTTGCCCACAGCAGTTGTGTAGTCACCATCCTTGAAGAGTTTCACAACCCAATTGAATCGAGCTGTAAGCAGCCTGGTCTGGTCATATGGCTGAGCAGAAGGTTGGACTAGAAACTTCACAAAATAACCTACCTCCACCTGAATTATCCAATGATGCTATAGTTCAAAAAGTTCTAGGAAGTCAAATGACACCTCAGTTACTTATCGAAGGCTTTAGCCGTGTTTAAAGTCATAGTTCCAGTGTATGGAATAGACCACACACACATAGCACAATGGTTTCTCACAAATTTAAATAAAACCAAATTCTCAAACATAAGGGCCAAAAGTCATCATCCAACTTACTCCCTTTTTTACACCCATACTGTAAAGGGCAACATCAGTTTTTTTAAAGCTGCAAAGCATCTGTAAATGCAGCAATACATTCAGTTTGGATTCCAAATCCAAAACTGCAACATCCTAACTCAGGTGAATTTTAAGAATAAATAGTAATTTCATCACATAAGTCATTCCCTATGCAGAATAAAAAAAAAAAAAAAAAAAAAGGGCATTACTACTCTAAAACATAAAAACCCAAAATGTGAAGGAGTACACCAAGACTCAGCTGCAACGACAGCTTTATAAATACTTTTCAAGAGGCAGATTCAGAGTTTAGAATTCATTTCTAAGGCCAAATTTGCTTGCTATAAAACATCCTTATCTCTCTTCCTCCTATAAAAATGTAAAAGGCAGAACTGACAGCAGGGTGTTAAGAAGTAGCATTATCTTAGAAAACATTTGCCAAGTAAAAAAAAAAAAGTGTTTGCTGGTATAATACCAGAAAGGAAGGAATGACCAAAACAAACTTCTGGGTTTATAATGGAAGCCTTCATTGATTGCTTTTTGTGTTAGAATAAATAGATTAAAATTTCAATATTTGAAAGACTAAGACTATCAGATCTTTTGAGTTCAAAATATTTCTTTATCTTAATTTTGTTTTGGCAAAATTCAGCAGAAGGAGCTAGAAAATATGCAGTTCTTAAATAATGCAAGGAAAATCCAAGGAAGCAGAAGAATGTTGTAAGACTTTGAGTATACAAATATTTTTACAGCACTTTTTATTACTAATTTGTAAATTACAACATACATGTGAAAACATATGTTTTTATCTTTCATCAGCAAGTCTTCTCAGTTCTTCCTCTGCCAAGACAAAGATTGATATTAACAAAAAATAGGTTCTAAAGTAGACTGGGAACATCCCCTGCCCAGGTGTTCAGTGAGTGTATACTGCCAGTTGTGCCAGCATTCAGCCCCAAGAAACAAAACACCAAAGACATAGAGAAATGACACTATCTCACAATATTTTTAAGAAATACATTTCTTCAAGTACTTTGAAGTTTCTGTTTTGGTTTGTTTTCTTTTTGATTTTTCTATTTTTTGATGCAAAAAGGATATCACTTCAGAAATTAGACTCTCCAAATAAATTATTTAAAAGTAAGCAAAGTAAACAAAGTCCTCCTTCTCGTATGAAGGTGTCCCCTCCCACTGAAGATTTTGCATGTTGACTTTTTGATTAATGACCTGTTGCTCTCACTTACCACATCCCTCCTCCTTAATAATTTGATTTCTCTACCATTCTGAACATAGCTGCAACATCCCCAAACACCATCCCAAATTGCTTGCTTCCACCAGCTCCACAACTACCTCACAACATAGTCCCTTCTTTGCTGGGCTGCAGTGATGCCTCACAGGCCAGCAGCACAAGGAATAAAATACCATACTCAAAACAGAAATAATAAAAATACAAATCACTTCTTTGACCTACCCTTTAAGTGGAATCAGAAATACTGGTGTTTGATTCCTCTTCGGTACAATACAGCAGTGGTCTTGTGTGGAATAATTACTAAAATTACATTATCTTGAAAATAGAGCATTGTTCACACATTAAGGAAAGGTATAAAATCAAACAGTTTCTAGGGTAGAATACAGCTGAAGCTGGTATGTGAGGAATCCACCACATCTGTGATTCCCTGTACAAAATTGCTCACGAAGGAATCCACCACATCTGTGATTCCCTGTACAAAATTGCTCACGAAGGATGGAGTAGTGTGGAGATTCTGCAGTCAAACTCTGATAACTAAGCGTATATGTGAACAAAATGGCCCTATGAAACTAAGAAGCTCTCTGATTGCTACCCTGAGCCAACAATCTGTGAATGAAATGCTGTCCTTTGTTCAAACTTTGCTCATAATAATGTTATTATAATACCAAAACACATCTCCATCCAAAAAGTAAGCCACCTCCAAGGTGCGACTACTCTTCCTTGAGTCTGCATCCTGAATTTTTTGTAAACTCTATCTTTGAATGTGAGGTGAGAGAATTTTACACCAATACTATAAAAGGTATTTATGACTAAAGTCACTCGAACTCCACCTTGGAGGTAAAAAATAGTACAAAAATAGCCCAAGAAAGGGCAGATATGAGGGAAAACACCGTTGTGAAAAAGTCAGGTAAGGCTCCATCATAGACTGCCTTTGACTTCCAAGACCAGTCGATGGGCTGAGCCTTTCTTCCCCCCGCATTAGGACACCTTTTGGTAAGGCTTAGACTATACCAAGTGCTTCCTCAGGAAACTTAGAATCTCTCTAGAAAGCCAGACTGTATTATTTGTAACTTGGTCATGTGTTTTGTATACTTAATGATATTTCTATCTGCACGTGCCTTGCAGACAGCGTATGTATCACCAGCAACCTATGCAAACTGTTGTATCCATTTGTTTAAATAAACTGCACTGGGTAAATAGCTAGTTGTTCCAGTTTCTCACTGAATGCGACCAAAGACTTGAGATTGGCCATGCTAGCTCATGACTAGACTGAACGTGCAGCCCACTATTACTGGAACGGTGATAGTTTAATATATCAAATTCATCTGGACTGATGGTGGTGAATTGGATATTAATCAGATTCCAAGCCTAGCCACATCTAGCCTCCCACCTCAGTGAGGAGTGTTAGAACACAAGGGGGGATATTTTCTGCCAAAACTACTTTTGCCTCTTAACGCAACAGTTATGACAAGCCACAGGAAGAAATTCTTTACTGTGAGGGTCATGCAACACTGGAACAGGTTGCCCATAAAAGGTGTGGATGTCCCATCCTAACATGAATGGACTCTAAGCTCTCAAGATTGTATTTGAGATTTTAGATTTGAGATTTAAAATCTCAAACTGTAACTAAGCTCTCAAGGCCAGGCTGGATGGGGCTTTGGGCAACCTGGTCTAGCGGGAGGTGTGCCTGCCCATGGCAGGGGGGTTGGAAATAGATGATCTTTAAGGTCCCTTCCAAACTGAAACATTCTATGATTCTATAACTTATTCCTTTATAAACTCGTTAAGAGTTTTTCTACATCACTCCTTGCTACTGCCAACCACGAGTGCATTATCTTGACATCTGTGTCATCTAAAATAATTTTCTTTTTTCTCGAGTTTAGTAGAGCCCAAAATTACTATTGCTCAAATAGTAACACAGTCACAAGGTAACCATCTACCACAAACCACAATAAATGCTCTCTTCCTTGGTGATTTCACTAACATTTTAAAGAAAATTTTTAAAGAAATTTTTTAGAGAATTTTTAAAGAAATTCGCCATTACCTTCTATCTTAAGGCAACCACTTGATTCATCCTCAGTTCTTTCTGTACTAAAAAGGAAGACAAAATGAAAGGATGACAAATATCAGTATTAATAATCCTTTATCTTGCTTTCAGACATCAACAGAAGAGTCTTTGTCCATTTGACAACCCATTCAACGTAACAGGATAGGCATTCAACATGCCTATGAATCAACAAGTACCAGTGAGGGCTTAATAAGGCTGCCGTTAATATCCACAGGTATTGTTTGCCCAGAAAGGTCGTTTCAGAACACTTCCTTCAGGATGCTTCACATTTACCAATTTGTTGGTTATAGTCTGTCCTGTTCAGAGTACAATGTGTCTTTTACCTCTTCAAAGTGGAGAAAATAAACAATACCACATGGTTTATGCCTGTAGTAAGAGTTAATTTCAAATTAAAAAGCATGTATATTCACAGTTTAAAAAATACAGGACTGGAGTTAGTAGGCAAAGGTACTGCATCAGAATTTTTGCATTTGGTTTGTTGCCAAGTCCAATAAAGATAAAACAAATTCAGTATTAATTATATCAATTATATCTTGACAATCTCTATCCATGTAATGCCTGTGCTTTCAATCTGTAAATGTGTTATTAATTTGCATATAAACTACATTAGAAAATCACAAATGCTATTTGCAACTGCCTAATTTTCTCATTCATCAAAAGGTATCATCCCATCTTCAGCCTTTATTGTGTTTGAAGGATTTAATCATTTTATTGACATGTTTATTTTAAAGTAAAAGAATACCATTATTTTCTGATTTACATTAACGTAACTACCATTTTAATGGGTTTGATCTGCCTTATGCAAATGGGATAGCAACATATAAGCTGCTACTTGTCTACCGTGGAAATAATCAGAGTGATTTATTTCAAAATTAAATATCAAGTAAATTCACAAAATAGAACACAAAACCTGCCACAAACAGCCCTAACACAAGCGCAAGAAAACAGTACTACATAAAATATATCAAACACTAGAGAAAAAAGAATCAGTTTTCCCTTTTGTAATTATGGCACAATCTTGACACTCCTAATAGCAACGTACAAAAGTGAATCACAATGTATTTCTTCTCTTTCATGTTTTCAAAGAGAAATTCATTTTGACTGATAAACAAACCACAGAGAACTAAGAAGCAAATTAAGGTATGCCTGCCTGACCTTTTAGAAGAGTAAAAGGAGTCTTCCATATGAAGTATAGCACACTTGAATTCAGCACAAGTTATTATTCACTAATAGTTATTCCCATGTGTTAGTGGTCTGCTACCCAAGTAAATTAATTCAGTGATCTCTGTTAAAATCCTTTCTGACACATGAAAAAAAATCTAAAATGAAAATAACCCAAACCATCACAACTCTACTTTGGCCTGCAACCTCAAAAAGTCTGGAGATATGCCGGCTTTTGCTACAGAGGCAAATTCCTCACCCTGGAAGCTGTCATCAACAATGTGATCACAACATGACACAGGACAGTGCAAGAGAGCTTGCAGTGCTCACGTCATGCTTGTTTTGTTTATTAACTGAAATCAGTATCCAAGGCTGAACCAACTCTCATTAGCCTGAGTCTTAGTAGAAATTTCATGGTTTCATAGTGCAGAAAGACTGGAAACACTACTGGAATTCTGGGAGCCCACTTATCTGGTTTACTGACATTTAGCATCAGCGTACATTCTGTTTCCAAAGGTACATCTTTGGTTACTAACTGGAAATCAAATGATGAAGAGAATAGTCTAATTTGAGTATCCTTAAAGAAAAATAAACAAATAAAAATGGAAACCCCTGACTTTTCAATAACCCGTGTTAAAAAACACATTTCTATCATGGTTTCATCATACAGTGAGTCAAGAGTGTTATACTCCTGACAAATCCACTGTAAATATTAAGGCAGACAGGAAAAACCTCATATGCTAGATAGTCATTTCTAAACCATCTATCCCTACTAAAAACTTCTTTCAATATAGTCAAACTGTATAATTTTAAGTTTAGCTAAATTATATTATCTTAAAGTGGTTTATTCCATTTCAGACTTGAAATGGAATACTTGAAGTATTTCCATGTGGGTTGTTGGGGTTTTTTTGGCTTTGTTTTGGGTGGGGGACTATGTCAATTGGTCTAACAATAGACTTGACATCCCTAAACAAATCTTACCTTGAATAGATATATAGACCACAACAGAAGTATAAAAGTACAACCATCAGAAATCAAGTATTTCAGATACAACAGTCATCCAAGATTCATATGAAAGCAGACAACTGCTTTTGCACCTGTTACTGTGAAGCAGACTAGTAACTGGCATGCATTTAGCAGAAATGCAGACCATGTAGCAGATGTCTTTACAGATGTTTAACAGTTACTTCCTATTGGGAACCTGTGAAAGCTCTTGTGACACAAACCCTTAAGATGGACCCCAAGACACTGGTTCTGCAAGCTCCTCTCAGCAGAGTCCTCTTGCACTGCTTTCTCACAAATCGTAGAAAGTTACTGAACAATGAAGCAATACCAACCAGACTTCTGCCTCTTCTGACAGTGGTGATTATTTAGAAGTGGATGTTATGCATAAACAGATTAAACAAAAACAAACAAAAAAATGTGTCTTGTTTGCCCAAATGTGTCTTGTTTGCCCACATGGCCAACCTACTATATCAAAAAGTAAAGAGCCAGGTGGCAGCATGAAAACTATAAGAGCCCCATGATGAGATACAATCAAGATAGACCTAAACGTAGATTGTTACTTTTACCATGATTTCTATTAATAAGTGATGTAAGTGTTTTGTTTTGGTTTTGGCATTTCTGGTAACTGAAGGGATAGGACCTGATAGATTGTTTCTTAAAATGTGGAAGTTGAGGTACTAGCAAAGACATACTCATACCAAAAAGCCTAAATAAAATAGGTGACCTGAGTTTTCCTGTAGAGGAATGCATTTCTTCTCCAATCCCCTAAATTCACCTACACTTGCAAAATAAATTACTTTCTTCCTTCTCTTTTCCAAACTATTCCCTGTCTGTCCAACTTAACCATGAATTTCCAAAGCTAATGGGGGAAAGACTAGCGGCAGGGGAGAGGCTGGAGCAAAATCAGGAAAAAATAATTATAACTGCTTTGCTATACCGATGTTGCTCAGATTCAACCATGCCAATCAAGCAAAAGTATAATGAAGTCAGGTGATACTCAACAAAAAACAGGATCATATTTTCCAAACAATTTGTAGCAGTTTTTAATTTATTAGCTTATTTTCTAAAGATACTATCACATCATTTGAGTCAGATCCTTTGATACACATATTGTATGTCTCACTTTCTCCTCCTATAAATTTACCTACCCACTAATCAAAGGCAGTTTTTTTCATCTCAAGTTTCATGGGAAACTCAATTTACTAACTTCTAAAAAGCATCACTGTTCCTAAAGCTTCAATCTATAACTTGTAATTTTCTGCCTATTCAGACAGCATTAACTAACATCACATTCAAAGTCATATGCATCATACCTGATTGTAAATCTATCAGACTACTCCTTTGTATATATAAGCTTAATTTTTGTTGACAGGGCTAAATTGGGATTTAACTTCCAGCAGAAGTACATTTAAATGTAAATTTACTTTTTCCCAGCAACAGATTTTCAGAACTTGCCATGAGAAGCTTGAATTTAATCAAGGTATTTGCACACACAATTTCCTGTGCAAAACAATTATGCAAGTAAACTTAGCAAGCAAGTTATTTCCATTTGGTTGCAATTGTCAGTGCGCATACAATCTGACGAGGTAAAGCTTTGTGTATACATGTAATCTCAGTAGGAAAATTGTGCATTGAAAAGTTGAAAACTGACCAAAAAATTTGATTTCAAGAGCTAAAACTGTGTGAAAGATTAGACTTCCAAAGAAAGTAATAATTCAGATATCAGAATATGCTTCTTAATTATCTCATCACACATTTATATAAGCTTCCACATTAAAATGCAAGAGCAACTGAACAAGGAACAAAAAGGAAGATAGCCAGGTTTTTGTTTCTCTTTTGAAGATACTGTTGTAGTATTGAGTGTGGAAACTGATGTTAAAAAAAAAAATAAATGGCACAAAAAGCACCATTTGATGATTCAAAGAGTCTTGAGACATTCCTGCTCCACCAGTTAAAGATGAAATTACTCTGATTACAGGTTAGAAATCGGGATGCCAGTAAAAGGTTGAGTTCTAAGGTAAACAATGTCTCTGTAAAGTCTGTTAGCAGCTAAGGTAAAAACCTGTGTGGGTACTCACGATATTTGTGATGTAAAAAAATTAGTTGCCATAAAATTTCTAATAACACATTTACTACCTAAACTAATAATCTACTTCTTGACAATGTAAACTACAACATTAAATTTTTTGAATTTTTTTTATTTTGAACACCAGGACAAGTACAGTGTTGTTCCCACCTGTTGCCAGTACTGTTCTTAATACTTAACTCTTTTGGTTTTTTTCAGGTTTGGTTGTTTTTAGTTTTTTTTCTTTTTTTAAGTATTACCGTCAAGGAGGTCAGAAACAATTCTTTTTATAGAGGACCATGGCAGACCATGTCTCACTTAACATTGGCTTACCAGAAACTGCTTGACAGACCTGAAGAAAGAAAAAGAGGAACACTGGCAAGGAACTGCAAAAACTTTAATGGATCTTCAGCTATTTGGACACCTCAACTATTTCCTTCATGATCTCACACACAGGTAGTTATTATAAACAGTGAAAGCTCATTAATAACTGAAGTCAAAAAGATTTGCTAACTATATCTAGTTTGTTTACTCTCTGTAAAAATCTCCTAGATTTACTTTTCAAGAACATGATCTTTCTGTGGAAAAACTCTGGCCGCCTAATCATTTCTGTGCTTTCTTTGCTTCCATTTCTATATAAAAATGTATAGAGGAAGATTCCACAGTAAGTTTTAAGAGGTGGAAGCCTCAGTGCTGCAGCTTTCTAACTAAAAAATGTGCCAAGGAATGCCACAGTGGGCTTTCCACCTGTAACTGTCCATAATTCAGAATAAACACATAGGTATTACCTTACTACTAAAGTAATGTAACAGCTGCAAGCAGAAACCATTTCATGCTTTCAGATGTAATTTAAGGTTTTTTAAGTACCTGACATGAACTGCTTCAGGTGTTTTTTTCATCATATTTTAGATATAAATTAAGATATTACCAATTCAAGTTTATACTGTCCAATAGCTCATCTCCATGGCTGCGGAGAGTGACCTTGTACAATTTTCTCAGCCTTCCATGTATATCTTCTTGCTTAATGATAATGCAATATATATATTTTTTTCCTCTTCTGATTGACTGCTGAATTACGGAAAGCCACTAAGTATCCATTATTATCAATTATTATCGATTATCAATTATTATCAAAGTAGACTAGTAACGTCTGAGACACTGCCAGGTAATTCTGAAGTTTTCATATTACTCATGGAGTGTAATAGGTACTACTTTCAAAATAAGAAGGTTTGATGCTTCTAGTTTGTCTTCTTCAGTTTTCACATTCCTGTTGGTCTAGAAGTTTATGTGACTGAAAATCTCAGCCAGTTCTCCAATATGTTTCAGTTACTAGAAGTGAGTAACTTATCTCTTAGAGCTGCCTGGCTGTCATCCTCCCCACAGCTTTAGTTATGCAAGAAAGGCTGTTAACCTAAAAGCGACGAGTAAGAGCGCAATAGGAGGATCCATCATCTTTCAATGAGCAAGGCACACATAAGAGGAATTTGAAAAATCCCTTCCTGCAAAGGCTAGGTGGAAAGGAAATTTTTTCCTACTAGAAATAAGCAGAAACAAAGAAAAAGTTTTCTGTTATCCAAAAAGCTAAAACATTTAATTTTGGTAGAAGCATTCAAATTTTTTTTTTTTCTAAAAAAATGAAACTAAGTGGAGGTTCTTAAGATTCTGTCTACTAGGGAAAGGTTACTAACAATCACAAAGCATGGAATCACAGAATTATCAGAGTTGGAAGGGACATCTAGAGATCATTTAGTCCAACTCCCCTGCCCTGCTAAAGCAGGATTGCCTACAGCACAGCACTCAGGACTGCATCCATGTAGGTCTTGAAAATCTCCAGAGAAGGGGACTCCACAACCTCCCTGGGCAGCCTGTTCCAGTGCTCTGTCACCCTCACCATAAAGAAGTTTTTCCTCATATTCAAATGGAAATTTCTGTGTGCCCATTGCCCCTCGTCCTGTCTCTGGAAACCACTGAGAAGAGTCAAGCTCCATCCTCCTTCAACCCACCCTTCAGATACTTATAAGCATTAATAAGGTCTCCCCTCAGTCTTCTCTTCTGCAAGATAAAGTGTCACAGCTCTCCCAGCCTTTCCTCATAAGGCAGGTGCTCCAGTCCCTTAAAATCATCTTTGTTGCCCTACGCTGGACTCTCTCCAGTACTTCCCTGTCTCTGAACTGGGGAGTCCAGAACTGGATGCAGTATTCCAGTCGTGGCCTCATGAGTGCAGAGTAGAGGGTGAGAATGACCTTCCTTAACCTACTGGCCACACTCTTCCCTATGCAGCCCTGAATTCCATTGGCCCTCTTGGTGACAAGGGCACATTGCTGGCCCATGGATAGTTTACTATCTACCAGAAGCCCCAGATCCTTCTCAGAAGTCCTTTCCAGCAGGTCCACCCCTAACCTATATCAGTGCCTGCATTCTTCCTCCCCCGCTGCAGGACTCTACACTTGCTCTTGTCGAACCTCATTAGGCTCTTCTCTACCCAGCTCTCCAGCCTGTCCAGGCCATGCTGGATGGCAGCACAGCCCTCTGGAGTGTCATCCAGCCCTCCTACTTTGGTATCATCAGTGAACCCTCAGTCCCCTCGACCAGGTCACCAATTAATATGTTGAACAAGACTGGACCAAGTATTGACCCTTGGGGAAATACTACTGGTTGCAGGCCTCCAACTTGATGCCACCTCTTTAATTAAAATCCTCTGAGTTCTCTCACACAGTCAGCTCTCAATCCACCCCACTGCCCCCTCAACTAGCCCACACTTATTCAGTTTCCTAAAGAGAATGTTATGAGAGACAGTGTCAAAAGCCTTGCTGAAGTCAAGGTAGGTGACATCTGTCCTCTTCCCTCATCCAGCCATCCAGTAATAACATCATAGAAGGCTATCAGTTTGGTCAAGCATGATTGATTCTTAGTAAATTCGTGTTGACCACTTCCAACGATTTCCTGTTCTTCAACAAGTTTGGAGATGATATCTAGAATGAACCACTCCATTACCTTCCCAGGGTTGGAGGTGAGACTAACTGGACTGTAGTTCCCTGGGTCCTCTTTTTTACCCTTTCTGAAGACTGAAGTGATATCTGCCTTTCCCCAGTCCTCAGGCACCTCTCCTGTTCTCCATGACCTTTCAAGGATGACAGAGAGCAACCCATCAATAACATCTGCCAATTCTCTCAACACTTGCAGGTGCATCCCGTCAGGGCCCATGGATTTACAGATGTCTGTTTTGGCCAAGTGGTCTCTTACCCAGTCCTCCTCTGCAAAGGGAAAATCTTCCTCTCTCCAGATCTTCCTTCTTGTTTCCAGGGTCTGGTATTCATGGGGGACCGATTCAGCAGTGAAGACCAAAGCAAAGAAGGCATTCAGTAGCTCCACCTTCTCTGTGTCTTCAACCACTAAGGCGCTCACCTCATTCATCAGTGGGCCTAGGCTGATATACTGAAAGAATCTCTTCTTGTTATCTTTAACTGTAGTGGCCAAGTTCTGCTTGAGCTTTGGCTCTTCTAGTTTCCCCCCTGCATAGCTTCACTACATCTTGGTACTGCTCAGAAGTTTCCAACCCCCTTTTCCAGAAATCATAAACTTTCATTTTATTCCTGAGGCCCAGCCAAAGCTCTCTATTTAGCCAGGCTGCTCTTTTCCCCTGTTGGCTTGTTTTATGGAACCCACGGATGGCCTTCTCATGTGCTTTTAAGAGCTCCTCCTTGAAGTATGACCAGCCTACCTGGGCAACTATGCCCTTCAGGACTGTCTCCCAAGGAACCATGCTCCTAAATAAGCCAAAGTCTACCCTTTGGAAATCCAAGGTGGCAGTTCTACTGGCTCCCCATGTTTCTTCTGCAACAATTGAAAACTATGATTTCATGATCGCTCTGCTGAAGATGACCTCCAGTCTTTAAATCCCCAACAAGACTTTCTCTGTTAACAAGCAGCAGGTCAAGTAGGGCGCTTTCGCTGGTTGTCTCTCTCATGGTCATTCACTTTGTTAAGTTCCTGATATCCAAATCTGTGCCTAGCATAGAGGGCCACCTCACTACCTCTCCTTCCTTAGTTGGTAGAATCACAGGACTCCAGTTGTGTGAATTTTCCTACCAGATTTCTGTGATGGCAACTATATCATAGTTTTCCCGCTGCACAATGGCCTCTAGCTCCTCCTGGTTTTTTGCCTGTGCTGTGTGCATTCATGTAGATGCACTTCAGCTGAGTTAATTGTCCTGCCTATTTTTGGGGGGACAAGCCCTAATTCTCACCTGATCATGCTCAGACCCTTCTGTATAGTTACCAACCTGTTACTACCCATCATGTCTTTGCTACCATTGCTACCGCATGGATCACCATCCCCTACCTCCACTGAGGCAATGGACTGCAAGACCTTGCTAGTACTTTTACCCACAAGCACTGGTATGTGGCTCTGAGACTCCACTTTAATAATTCCAGTTTCATCCCCATCCCTCTTCAAACTTAGTTTAAAGCCCTTTCAAAGAGCCCTGCTAACTCTTGTCCCAGTACCCTTCTTCCCTTTCAGGTTAGGCTTTCCCACCTGTTGCCAGCAGGCCTGCTGCCCATTAGATCAACCCATGATCAAAGAATCCAAAGTCCTGCCAGTTGCATCAGCCTCAGAGCCAGGAGTTAATCTGCTGGCTCTTCCTGTTTATCCCCTCATCAGTCCCTGCAACTGGTGGTATAAAGGAGAACACTAAATGTGCTCCTGCTCCCTTAAGCAGCCATCTGAGGGCCCTAAAGTCTCTCTTCATTGCCCTTAGACTTCTGCTAACTACCTCATCACCACCTACTTGCAACATCAGTAATGGCTAAGTAATCTGAGGGCCAAAAGGTAGTGAAAAGCCAATTTAGCCAATGTAACACACTAATTTACTAGAAAAAGTTTAAAGTCATTTGCTTCCTTGTAAATAATGAGAATGTTCATGTATTTATCAAGCAGCATGGCTTAAGTAATAAGTCATTTGGTGCTGAGCATACAGTATAAATTAAATTTTAAAATCTTTCTAATTTTCATCCCCATGAGGATTGTTTGTAATGCTTAATATAGGTAAGAATATTAGGACTAAAAAACGCCACCAATTAAGATAAAAATTAACCTCATTTAGTCATATATCACTGGCAGTACATTGCTTGTACGCAGAATGCCTGCTTCATCTAAAACTGCTCTGTTTTTTTAAGGTCTAATATTGGTTAAGAAAATTCAACAATGATGAGCACACAATATTGAGTCATGTATAATTTTGCCAACAGAGCAGCCTCAAACAGAACTGCTTGAAAATAATTTTACAAGGAGGAAAAATAAAATAGTGAGTGTATGTAGACAAAGGATGAAGCTGTATTTGTTTTGTCTTGTTATGATGATTCTGTTATTTCCACAAAAACAGTGGTATATTAAAGCAATAATATTCGTCCTAGCTGTACAAAAGTATTAGAGCTTCACTTTTTAACACTAACTATAATCAATGCACAAAAGAGTTTGAGCCCTTAAGCATAGCCATTCAACACATTCATTCAATCATTACATATTCACTCAAAAGAGAATTCAGAATGAACCTAATGTTTAGGAACCAGTATATACATAAAGTGAATGAAGAAAAATGTAATATCACACAATTAAATCTGGAAATTAGACAGCTATAGACCAATTGTTCTTTGAATGTGTGTAACTATTGAGGCAATATACATTCAGGGGAAACTGATCTCAAGGCTTGTAGCTAAAATAATACAACAGAATAATGACAGATGAGGTCTTTTGTCTAATTTTGACCCGAGAGTCCAAAACAAGAGAGTTAGTCCAACACTTCTGAGATCTAAAACACACGCAGGCAATAAAGCTCCAATCTCAGTGATGCTGACAAGCACAATAGATATTCTGAGCAACAGCCACCAAAATGAGAGTAGTTGTTAAATTTTAATTCCTCAAGGAAAAACAAATAAACAAAACACATCCATAAACTTGTTAAGTACTTAAAAGCTTTAAAAATCCGACAGACTTGTGAATACTCACTACCACAGAGTTTGTGCATCCCTAATGAGAACAAGTTGGGCACAAAATATGATAATAGATGCGGTAACAGTATCTTACTGCACCTCAGCCTCTAAAATAATACTGTAAAAAAAAATACTGTGTATTTAGCATATAAATACTATCTGGAAGTAACATCTTAGAGGAATATTGTACTTTTGAACAATGTCTGCTTAGACAACAGAATACCAATAACTGAAAAGAAAAAATATCCAACCATGGAGCAGGAAATAATTAAATAGTGAACTCTTATTTGAGTCCTTAAAAAACCTGCATGCACAGTATGGCTATCCTTTGTCAAACAATTTGCTTTAAAATAATAAAAAATAATCTATTCATTGCAGGACAGAGAGGAACAAAATGAACTAAGCATCTTATAAAAATGCAATATAAAAATCTTCTTTAACAACAGTATTAGAAAGTACATCTCAGTAAGGTATTAGAATTGACTTTCAAATATTTTTTTTCCTCTGTTTCTCCTGTTCATTTTTCCCAAAAACCTTTTTCTGCCTTTTTTCCTCCTACAGCCTGCTATTCTCATTGTCTACTTCAGCATTACATTCAGTACACATAAAAGTTTCAAATCTTTACATCATGGGGTCTGGGCTTTGGTTATTCAATTACCTCACAAACAAAATGCACTTTTCTAGGTCATAATTAGCTAAGGGATGACACACACTCCACACCAGTGTTTATGCAAAAATATCTGGTGGCAATGCAGGAACAGCAGAACTCAAACTTTGAGGTCTAGATCAGTGTCAAAACAGAGTAGGACATGGGCTAGTGGTGGTGACCTGTTAGACCTGTTCACTTTGAGAAAGCCCTCAAGTCCTTTCCTTGCCTTTTCCTTTCCAAATAACCACTCCAGCCTTGAATCAAGATGCCAGTTTCTGCTGCTTACCCTTTTTCCCCTTCTGCATTTTCTGATCCTCATTGCCAGGAGCTGCTCATACTCAAATTTACGCCTCTCATATTGTTAGCAGCTAAACAAGTAGACTGCACACTTCTGCTTGCCGTCTTACTGCTATTTTACATGACATTTTCTCTCCACTGCTGAAGTACAGGCTAAGAGAGTAGGTACATTCTTTTTAACATCAGTACCCATTACTCAGCTACTGACCATGACAAAACAGCTACCCAGAAGACCTGCAGCAATGAAATCCACTTTAGCCTGTGATGATAGATTACCTTCTTAGCTCACACATACTCTGAACTTCTACAATGATGCTCCATCTTCTCTGATCCTATCTTGATTGTTAGCCACTGCCCTTTAATATTACTTGATCTTTTGGTATTGATCACACTTTCCAGACTAGGATACTTTTTCCTCTAATTGCAAGCATCTGGAAGTCTTGAGCAATGTATTCACAAATGTGCTAAGTAAATCCTGTCACCTGATTTGTCTCCTTATTACCTTTTTGTTCCTGAAAGATTTTTTTTTTTTTTGGCTGACAGCTACAAGGCTTTTTACAGCCTTTGTATATATTTTTCCCTTCATTGGTAGACCTCAAGCAGGATTTGTAAAGTTTATAGGCTACTACAACAAAAATGGTGAGAACTAACACAAAATACATAACCATTCTCAGACCACATAATGTTATCTAAAAACTCTCACCAATATGTAAAAATTTAACTACACTAGTACAGCATGGGTTGTCTAATACATAGACAACTTGTTACAGCAGATTAGATCTTTCACTCAAGCCTTCCAGTAGAGCTCTACTGGTTTACTCCTGATTTATCTCCACAGGAGAGGAAAAAAAAAAAATTAAAAAAACCACCAAACCAAACCAACCAAACAAGCAAAACACAACCCCACCACACCACAGCAGGGGAACACTGAGAGCATAGATCCCCAATTCCACAGCTAATTTACCCCAATAATGACAAAATTATTAGAGAACATAGTTACCAAGCTCTAAGGATAGCAAGTATTTATACAGCAGATTTGAACAGCCATTCAGGTTTACCTATCCAGAACAGTTTCCAACCAACAGAAAAAAAACATATATACACATCTCCACTCAAACACATATGGATAGATGGATATTTGTTTTCTTCAGCATGGCATTTGCTTTCTACATCCAAAGCAAGCAGCAGAAGTTTTCATTGCATTTTTATCCTACCTGAGTTTTTTATGACGGGGGAAAAAAAAAGAAAAAAGCCAGGAAGAAAAAAACAACTGGGACTTGTGCCTGGCAGGCGAGACTGACGTGCAAATAGCTAGAGCTGGGAAAGATCCAAACAACAGACCACAGACTTCTACTATGGTAGGTGCTGAATAGCTTTGTCTATAGTCAGTGACTGTAATGCCACCCACAATAATCGTGAAGATGTATTAAAATTTTAGAAACAAATGGATAAACTTTTAGCTATACTATATAAAACAGCAGTAAAAACAGTAGGATATGAGAACTCCGTTTAAGTAATCGTGTAACTGAATGACAAAAACATTAAATTTGTTTATTAGCGACATCTAAATTTAAGAGTAGTTTTTGAAGAAAAATGTTTATAGTTAAGATCTACCTAACAGAATGTTGATGTTATCATAACTGCTTATTTATAACATATAGTTAGCATTACAGAGCAAAATGTTCAGGATTATATTTCAAAGGGCCCTTTTTCTCTTCAAATTATAAAGCCATATAACAGTTTGGGTTGGAAGAGACCTTTGAAGATCTTCTATTGCAACCCTACTGTTGTGGGGAGGGACATCTTTTGGCTCAAAGCCCCATTTAAGCTGAGTTTAAACACTTCCAATGATGGACCTGTAGTGGTTTAGCCTCAGACAGCACCCAAAACCAGCAGCTGTGCTCTCTCAAACCTCCCACAGCTGTGAGGAGAGGATGGGAAGAAAAAGGCAAAACAAAGGGCCAGAGGAGTATATAAACATGATTATGATACCGACCGCTCACTGACAGTGCCTGGACAGGCCCCAACCCAGTGCCACAACCGACTGAATGTCCCCCCTTCCAGGCCAGCACCCAGGGACCCCCTGGGCATGTCCCAAATGGGATGGGATACCTGTGCCCCTGGATAGAGCCAGGGGAGAATTAACCCTATCCCTCCCAGAACCAGGACAGGAGAACAGACAACTTCCTGGGGCAAATTGTTCCAGTGTCCTACACCACGCCTATAGTAAAAATATTTTCCTTATTTCCAATATAAATCTACCTTCTTTCCGTTATTTAATTATGCAAGGGTGCAATTTAATTATAGGTCCAGAGACCTCAGTGTGATGGGAAAACACACCTTTAAATTCAAATTTCTGTATTTTATGGATAATTTTTTGTGGTTTTGTTTATCCTGACCAAATACTGGGAACAAGTGAAGGATTAAGTTATGCTCTTCCCTGTACATTACTTATGCATAATATTTCATCTTATTACATAACCTATTATCGTTATATAGTATAAGAACGTATCTTTTATTATTCCAAGTCATATAATAAGTTTTTATGTAACCTATTATTGCAACAAGTTATTAACAAAATTTCAAAGGTCCTCTTGATCTCTTAGGTAATATGCCTTAACATTTTCAGTCCAGTGGTAATGAATAAGCACTTACTACACTGCTTCATTTCATCCATAAGCATCCTACTTCAATTATAATGAAGTTGATTGACGCCAACAATTAGTCATTTCCTAAGTCAAAAACATCGCTTGTTTTGTACAACTCCGTGGTTGTACAATGGTCACTTATCAGAAAAGTCTAATGCAAAACAAAGAGAACATACCATAATAAGGTGAACACATTATGTGATTTATGTGCAAATGAGGTATTTTGATAAAGCAGAATAAAATTAAATTTTAATTCTTAGAAGTAGAAATTGTATTCAATCTATTCTGCGGTGTTCAAAAGGCAACCTGTACAATTTAACCAACCACAGGGAATTAGTACAACATCCAGGTCTTGCTTCCCATTATCAGTAACACTATGTCAAGGATTAGCAACCTTATTTTTCAGTCAGTATATTAGCAACATATATGCAAATACACTGAAACTCTCCCCACTCCTTCCTTTTTTTGCTGTGGTATTTCTGTTTCATCAACGGTCCCAGGAAAGGTCTTTCAGAATGAGCTGTAGTATAGAAACCTCCATGGTTACAGAAGTGAGCAGATTCACCCAGACTAGTTAATTCTCTTGAGAGAAATTATCTCTGCCAGGCAACCATAAAATCTCACAACATACTCCAAATACTGTTGTTTACTATGTTCTGGAAAGTAGACAAAAATTCACTTTACGTGTTTCTACTAAAGGAGCCAACTGTGATCATTTTTTCTTATAATTAGCATTCGCCTATGCATTTCCTATAAGACTACTCGTGCAGGCACACCCCAACAGTATATATAGATTCCAAGTTGATCCTTAACATTTTCCTCTTCCAAAAGAGCATATTCAGTATCCTTGGAACAGCAACCACATTCTGCTACAAAGACACCACCAGTCCACAGAAAATTATGCTGTTTCCCTATCAAGAAATCACAGGGGCATTTTTTGTTTTAAAATTCCCTGAAGACCATAGCTGAAGTGTTTTGTGCACCACACAGTAACATCAAATCTCTCACTGCCACATAAAAATCAAGATCTGGTTATTATTGTTCTAATCCCTTTTCAGTGTACATTTCTCCATCCAATCTCCCTACAAACAAATTGATTTTGTTTGCCTACTGCTAGAGCTCAAAAGAGGAGCCACTTACCAAATTGTGCAAATAAAGAGTGCATTTAATGACTAAAAGGAATGGAGAAGGGGAGCAACATTTATCCCTTCAAGTAGAATTGAAGGTCTGTGGTGAAATATATATTTTACTATTTTTCTCTGTCAAAGGCAAAAGGAAAACAAACTAGTAATTCTGGAAATATAGTGTCATTCTGGAATCTGTACTTTTCCTCCTTTGAGATGAGCACTCTGGTCATTGGGATAGAGAATATACATGAGTTTGTAAAAATACCTGATATATATTTCCCCCTCCCCCCCAAACTGGTAGTCCAAAATTAAAGAACTGCATGAAAAAGAGATTCACGGTCTGGTCAATTCTGTTCTTAGTCCTTAATTAGATGCTTCTGCCAGTATAAAAAAAAAGTAGATCAGATGCAGATGAGAAAAAAAAAATGTAGAAGAAAGATGAAGAAACATGAGCTCCAGTAGTATATAAAAACGTACTTGCATGTCTCTGGTGCATTCACAGAAAAAAAAACATCACTTAAGGAAATACCTAAAAGCTACTTGGAATTTTTCACTTTTTTTTCCTGTTTACACCATTTTAACTGTGAAATTGGCAAGCAGATACAGTATATATGACCACGATGACCAATCCCACAGGCACATAAACAGAATAGCTGAAGGCAACTATTTGTGAAGATGTTTGTACCAAGTGTTTGCCATGTTGTTTTGAAAAATGAATAAATATAAAAAAAAATAAGTTGTAATAATGGGTAATGTACAATCAGGGAGAGAATAAAGTATGCTGAATAAATAGCTTGCGCAGTCTGACAAAAACTGAAGGGAATACCAAGGTCATTCATTTACACAGGAAGAAGTTGGATCCCAGAAGTTACCAAAGATTTCAAATACCCTGCACTGGAATGGCCTGGGTCTTGAAGATTAAAGTGAGCAAGCCCACCACTTACAACAGAGATTTCTCATAATGACTTCTGAAGGCCACATTTTTTCCCCATCATTCACAAAATTTGCTATAAAGATGAACAAAAAGGAGAACAGTGTAAAAGTGGATACACTTTTTTACACTTTTTTTTTTTTTTTTTACACTTTTAAAACAGGATAAAAGTGTCTTTTGCTTTCACAATCATGAAAGAACAAGACTTGTGTTCACTTCAGGTCACAGAAGTAGCTGTCTTCACCTCTAATTTTTCTTTTCTCCAGAGTTCACAATACTCACGCAGCAGATCCTAAGGCATATTATCACTCTGTAGAGTGCCTGCTTGCAATCATGGGATGTCAAGAAGATGTTAGAAATCTGTTTTGCATTTCTACGTACACACCTACAGCACCCCATTCCTGAAGAAACAGGTCGTGGATGGGAAAGGCAAGACAAGGACTCACGGTAACGGGAACAGAAAGAATATAGCAATCAATAGAACAGAGCTGAAGTTCAATCCCTTTGAGCACAGGCATGTAAAAAAGGAAACACACACAAAATATCCTCATGAAATAAGTATGGAATCAGGCAATTGTCAGTTGGAAGGGACCTCTAGAGATCATCTAGTCCAACTCCCCTGCTAAAGCAAGATTGCCTCAAGCACTCAAGCTTGTACAAAGGAATCAGTATGCTTGGGTGTTTCTCTGATATGCCTCTGTACTAATGCACACAACACTAGGAACAAACACTAAGAGCTAGAAGTTTGTACACAGTTACAACCTCACCGGGATCACAGAGATGCGGTGAGACACATGGTGGACATGCTGCGATGTGGGGGTACACGGTTTTCAGGAAGGACAGGCTATGAAGGTGAGGGGAGGTATTTTCCCTTTACAAAAGGGAGGAGCTGGAATGCAGAGTTCTGCCTTGGTACCAATAAGGAGGCAGTTAACAGATTATGGGTCAAGCAAGGCATACCAATGTGTGTTCCGTTGTAGCAGGTACCCACTTATAGACCTCCTGATCAGAAAGAAATCAATTAGTCCTCTTCAAACAACTGAAAGAAGTCTCACATTCACAGCCTTGGTTCTCAAGGGATACTTTAGCATTACTGACAATTGCTAGATGGACAAGACAAGGTCCAAGCAAACTAAGGCTTGCACAGGTGGCACAGGAGACAAGAAAAGGCATTCTGCTGGTCCTGATACAAATAAGGAAGAGACATAATGTCATGGGCAGCCTCCACTGCAGCAGCCATGAGATAGTGGGGTTCAGGATTGTAAAGTGATGAAGGCTAAGTACAGAGTTGTTGTTTAATCTTGCAGAGACAGGGTTAGGAAAGCCAAAGCCAACCTAGAATTGAATCTGGCAAGGGACCTGTAGAGCAATAAGAAAGGTTTTTACAAGCACATAAACAACAAAAGGAAGCCTAAATGCTTCCAGCATGACTGCAATATTATAGTTTCAAATCACACTAACTGCAACATGAGAATTATCTATATACCTGTATCACTCAACTGTTCTTTCTTTCAAGATATATATCTTATTTAATTTGTTCTCCTTGTCAGTCACTATGCTTTACTGCTGCAACTAGTAATGCAACCTGTACTTCCTCAGCCCACACACTTTTCTCAGCTTCATCTGTTTAGAACATGTTCAGCCTAAGAAGGAAAAAGGACTCCCAAAAAAAAACAGAAAAAGTAAGAGTCATCTCAACAGAAAGGATGACACCATCAGGTTCTTGCAAGACAGAATACCAAGCAGAGAAACAAATCAGGCAAGGGACAGCTGTCATGTAGAAGAAGCCCTCCATTTGAAATAAAGTAGAACTCATGCTTTTATTGACAGTGGAAACACTGAAGGCAAGGGCAGTCAATAGGCCTGCTCCACAAAGAACTGATGCATCACATTCAGGTTGTAAAGATGATTAACCCACATGATACCAGCATGTCTTCATACCTCTCCAGATATATGCCAAAAGGCTACACCATTTGGGGTGAAGTATGAATACTGCTCAAACATATTGCTTCAACTTAATTGAAAAACATAAGCTAATGCATTCAGAGCTACATATTATGAACTAGGCAGTTGTTTTGGGTACAAGACCAGGTAGCAATATGCTTGTTTTACTGCTGACTTCCATTCTTCAACAGCAAATACTACATATTCATCATGATTAAAAACCTATCCAAACTAAACATAGCACTCAATAAGGGACAGATGCTTAGAGAAGCCCTATTCTCAACTTTGTACTAGTCCTGGTAAGTCTTTAGCCTTTTTTAGTCCAGAGGGCAATAACTCCCAGATTTATGTGATATACCGGCAGAGTCAGAAGGCATAAGAAAAAGCAACAAGAAGTGAATGGATCTAGTTTGGGACATTATTTTGCTACTGTTCTTTTAGGTTTGAGAAGTCCTGTGCTAAAAGTTATGACTAGAGCTACCTCTCTGGATTTGAAAATGTTGTAACAGAGAGATAAACCAAACAAATGGGAAATTCTATGGCAGCTTTACATTGCTTTACATTGTTCCTAACCAATTTACCTAAGTAAAGAGGCATTGTGTTAAAACTGCAACAGCAAAAACAAATCAGAAAAAAAAATAAAAAATAAATAAACCAGACAGAACCTGCAAAGATGGATACAGTACCTTGTCATGGTCTAGATAATTTTGATCAACCCAAGGCTGCTGAGTGATAATCCCTAGGAGGTAGTTGTTTAATATTCAAGACAAATAAGCAGGGTGACTAGAAGGTAAAAAAAACTTGAAAATGAGAAAGTCTCCCTGGGGACAACTGCCAGATTTCATACATCTCTGAAATCTGTAGAAGGTAAAGAATAAAAAAATCTTCCCTAAACTTCTCATATCTAGGATAACACCTGTAGTTCATTTGGTTTCATCTAATTAAAATATCAATTGGTTTTTGCAATACTATCAGCCTTCTGAAACACTTTAATCATAGTACAAGCCCTGCTGTGATCCAAATTGCTTTGTTTTATAAGACACATATTCTTTGGTTTTCACCTTTCCATATCCCCTCTTTTTTTTTTTTAATATCTTGGCATTAATTCTGCCCACATATTAGCTCTCAGTGTGCTCTAGGCTAAGAAACAAGTGACCTTTGTGTATTGTCAGAGAACTGTCATTGAAAGCTGGTCAGTTTGCTCTATCATTGCACTGACATCTGGAAACTCCATGAACAGAAGGTGGTACAGTCATGCCCCAGTCGCCATGCTTGTTCATCAAAAACAAAGATAACTTGGTATATCAGGGGACTGGAGAATGGTAAGTACAGAAGTATCAGATAGTTGACAATGAAACAGGAAGTTGGTTGAGTTTGATATGAGACAAGTAAGCTATATTTCAAATTGAGACACAGTGACAGCTTTTCCAGGCAGGTTTAATACACTTTGCATTTGCAATAAATGCTTCAAGAAGAAAAAAACCAAAGTCCTACATTTTCAGGAAACATAGTAAGAGACTGAATTAGTAGATACCACACAGCTGTCTCTGAGGTGTTCACATATTTCATCCTCATCTCTGACACATTTACACACTTCACTGGGAATTAATCTTCAGTGTATTGTCATTGCTCCATGTTTCTTGGGCTCACATTGGTCTACTTGCTATCAGAAAACACTATAGTAAGACATACAATGCTAACATATTGAAAAGTATCGTAACTGATGAGTCACTCATTAAAAATAGGGCTGACCCAGGCTTCACATACAACTTACAGAACCCCTTCATAAAAGTGGGCTCTGTTTTGCAGAAAATATTTCAATACTTGTAGTTGTTCAGATTTTACACATTTTAACAGTCTCTTCTCTAAAGTCCTAAGAGGAAGGAGGAAAACAAACAAAAACAACAACAAAATCACAACTTCAGAGTCTGATCTGACAATGAGAAGGAAAAAATCATTTCCTAAATGGAACTGCTTGTCTTCCCCCAGAAGCTCATCTCTATTCCAACTCAAGTTGCTGAAGAAGAGAAATTACTTCCTTGTACCAAGTGTCACCCTGGTTAGGTAGAAAAATTTGTAAGCACACCATTGGCAAAAAAAAATTCAAGCACACAGAATTGCTTGAGTTTCTTCTTACACATATAAAACAGGCCACAAACTGAGCCCTGTGATACAGGCTATACCTGGAATTGCTCATGTGGTGATGAGGGAGAAGCTGCACTAGGTAGTTCTTATGAAATTGTATTTAGTGGAATCACTCTTAATACACTCTCAGGCTTGACATAGTAGCAGAACCACCTTTTTACTCCAAAGAATAGTAAGTGAGCAAATGGAAGAACAAACACTTTTGTTCCATCTCACATACAGCAACACAGAACAGATAAAATGTAAAGTGAACTTCATGCTCAGTATCTCTTTACTCCCTCACCAATTTCCCTGAGATGAGCCCCATATCAGAACTTGGGAAAAGAAAGGGAAATGCTGATAATTGCTCCTCCTCCTCCCTCACTTTTGCCCAAAAGGGGAGAAAACAACTCTTTCACCTCCTTTTCTTAATTTCAAGTGCAGCAGAGCAGGCAAGAGAAGAGAAGAAAAGCACATGAAAGAACTTTGCAATTCCAATCTTACCACCCCTTGAAACACTTTCTTACAACACACTTGAGAATCACCTGATTTAGCTTATATTAAAAGCTTAATATTGAAAGGTGAAAAAAAAGCAGCATCCTAAAAACATCTTCATATAGGACGAGAGGGGTAAGCAGGTATATCATGTCAAACTCTCACCTCAAGGTAGAGGACACTAGAGACTGGGAACAGAGGATAGCACAGAAGATAAATTAAAAATCAAATTCATCTTCCAAATTGCATAATACACAATGCACATACAGCCTCTGTAGCAGTGATGTTTAAATGAGAGGCAAAACTACATGAAATACGGGTTTGTACTGCACAAATGCTTAATGACTAAGTGTCATTAAATTACATACACAACTCTCACATGAAGCCTGAAATGCTGGCTTTCAACCAGGGGAAAATAATCCTATCAGAAGTATATATGGAAATGTAAATGATGTTGAGTCTTTATATTGAAATATATACACATTAATGAAAACTTTGTGTGAAGATTCCCTTCATATTTACTATCAGATAACAGATGCTTTCCCAATATTTTATATGATTTACTATACACTGTGTGATTTATTTTCTGCATATTAAAAATTTATTCTGCTATGAAACTAAGAAGTGTTTTTCTTTAAGGAGATTCACAGGCAGTCATGAACACTTACTTTGTGTCCATGGTTTGGCTGAGTTGGCCAATAACAAGATGACAAATGCTCTCCCCATCTTTTTCTCTGAGGAGAGGAAGAAGAGAGATTAAAAGACTTATGATTTCTTGAAAAAATTAAGTCACTTTAAAGCTAAATTAATAAAAAAATAATAATAATAAAAAAGAAATAATTAAATAGATGCAACATACACAAATATACAAAAAAACACACCAGGCTCTCAGGAAGATGTCACTGGCAGGCACTGGGGAAGTTCCAGACTGGTCTTGGTGAGGAATGGGAATTTCATTCTGCAACTTGATTCAGTAAACCACAGATCAGGATCAAAGGCAGGCAAACTGACAGAGTCCACCTCTAACATCAACCATTGAAGAAGAAGCAGCCCATTCTGTCCCTCAGCTTTTATACTGACCATGGCAGATGGAAGAGAGCACTCTACTGGTCAGCTTGGGTCACCTGACCTGTCCATTCCTCCCCACAGGTGCAACCCCTCCACAGGGTAAACAATCCAGTCAGCTGGCCCTGGCTGCCACAGCAACAAGTATAAGCAAAGCCTCTCTCACTGAGAGGAAAGTTGTCTTTGCTTCACCCCAAACCAGGACACTTTCCAGTGTTATCATATGGAAAAGCCTCAATTTTTAATCCTACAGTTGAGAAATAACCAAAGCAAACCATAGGATGAACTGAATTAAAAACTAACCCCTACTAAAGGAAAAAAAGCTCTTACTCTTACTCTCACTCTTCTTTCCACCATCTCTCTACTATCAACCATGTGCCATCCTTTTACCTTCCTCCCCTTTACTCCAAGGTATGTGATTATTTTCTGTCCTCTTCTCCCTTACTTTTGTCCTTTGGGCAAGCTCTGGCATTTTTCTGCTCATAAAGCAAACTGATCAAACATGCTACCCCAACAAAGATAATGTTGTCACATTGTTGTGAGCTGTATTAGTTTACTATGGCAATCAAAGTACCATTAGAAAGGGCTCCAGTTAAAAGTGAAACACAAAATTGTGGGCAGGAATAAGGAGTGTGGAAGAGAACATTCGTTTGGCTCAAACAATCTTATGAAACCATATTTATAAATTTTTAGCTAAGATGCAGGAGGAAGAGGAGTATCATTGCTTTCCAACTCCTACTTTTCCATGAAGACTTACCTCTGTATTCCTACTTTTTTTCCTCTCACTGACTGTACCCTTATATTTAACTAATTTTCAGGTTCATTAATTTATCACTGTCAAAAAATAATTTGGGGGGAAAAGGATAATTCCTGCAATTAGTAGCTTGAAGCTGCTAATTTAGAAAAAATAGTAGGAACTCCAGTGTTCTGTTTTATCGCCTGTTCAAGCTTCCATCCTTCCAACACATCATTTTATCAACATTTTCAATAATATTAACTATGTACAAGATGTCAATGCACCTTTTCCCTTCAAAGTTTCCTAAGCCTAGAATGTAAGCTCAATGCTTTCTCTTGGAGTATTCTTGAAAATGCTGATTTTTTTTTTACCACATCAGGTTCCCTTGTCTTTTAAGATGAATGTGACCTGCTTTTTCATTCTGTTAAAAGAAGCTCCTTTTCCAAGTTGATCCAAGAAGATCCAAGCACCCAGGTGCACCAAATAGTACTGTAGGCTTTTGCAGTAGCCCAGGGCTTAAAAGGCTCTGTCTTTCTCTGACCTACTTTTCACTTTACATGTAGTTTTCTGAGTCAGGAACACTGAAAAAACTTACCTGAGTTGAAAGGAAAAGCCTGATTAAGATGAGTGAATTCATGCTATGGACAAAACTAGGCACAAAACCTTTACACCTGTTGAGATATTTGTGCAATGGGGGGGGGCGATGAAGACAAAAACCAAACACCCAAAAAATACATGCTACCACAATAATTATTCCCAGAAATTATTTTTCATGCTGCCTCTTTGCTGTCTGCATTAATGCAGGAAGATTGAGTGTTCCAATATGAAATAGCCACCTGAAGCAATGCCAGCTTCTGAAAAGAAACTGAGATATTCAAAACTGAAACGTGCGCTGAAACAAAGATGTCACACAGAAGCCATGCTTTTCTCTTGGTGACAGTGCTGTTATTAGAACTGGTTTGTAAATAACAAGCAGATGTCCAGAATGGTTTTGCACATAAAGAAATTTAAGTGTGAGGGAAAGGGGGGCAAATGCAATTTAATATTTGTAAAGTTTAATTGGAGTTTGAAGTTTTACTATTCTAACACAAAGAGATATCTTTGCACATACCCCATGCAAAGAACTGAATTTGCAGCAGCAGTAAATTTAGCAAAACATTTCCAAAAGGACTTTTTTGATAACTTGAAGATCCACGGAACTGTTGACACAAAATTACTGTAGTGCCATGTTGAATCACGATGGTGTGCATTAAGGATATTTATGTTGCCACTTGAAGGTTGGGGGTGTCACTGTGTCATAAAAGTATTGTTGATAATCTTAAAATTTCCAATTCATATTTTGCAAAGATATATTGACAGAGCATTTAGACACATAGGGTCTTTAGAGAACTTTAGGAAGAGAAAATGACTGACAAATCGCTAGAGAAATGAGATCCATTAAAAGTAAACAACAAAACTTAGTTTTGCTGTTAAGCAGCATGCTTGCCTTGGTAATGTCACAGAACATATAAACAATTTATATGGAACAAATCTAAAGGCAAGACCTTTTGTGAGCATGAAGTGCCGATTTGGGGGGAAAATGGCATTGTTTACTAGTGTCCTGGATAATATTTGCAGACCTGTAAGTGCTTCAACTTATTACTCTCAGATCTATGCAGAAAATAGGTCTAATAAAGGGAATCACTGTTGTTCAGCAGCACATATAAGAAAACAGTTCCTCAGGAAAAAAAAAAACTGTATATGTGCCAGATAAAAAAAAAAAAAAAAAGATTACTACTTNGGAAAAAAAAAACTGTATATGTGCCAGAAAAAAAAAAAAAAAAAAGTTTCCTACTTCTCCCAAAAAGTAGTTCTTTCTTTTACAACAAATTGACACTTGAAGTCTGAGCAGAGGAGAACAGATAGCACAGTCTGCTGAATTTATAACCGTAGCCACAGGACCAAAGTAAAAGTGGTGCTGTGGTGAAGACCATCCTAGCAATATTCAAAATCACTAAATCCCAGAGAATTTTACTTTGTTGTCACAGAACCATGAGAGTTCTGACAGTTTTGTTGGACAGCCTTGCCAGATTAGATTTTCTGTTGGCCCAGTCTCAAATTATATCCTCCAATGCTGGGAGTAGGGGGAGAGGGGTTAGAGGGCAAGTTTACAGAACACGAGTTGGGCTATAACGCTGACAAGGGGTAATTCTACTGAAGAATTCAATCATCATCTATGTTAAAAAACAGATAATGGGCTATCCTATATCCATCTCTGCAAAGGGCTATGCAGAAAAGTAGACTAAAGTGGGGATAAATGCTACTAGACACACTAAGGTTTTTCTGCATTATTCAGTAAAGCATCAATCCAAAAATGTAGTTTACAACATGTTGTATGTTCTGTAGCTTTATGTATTCACAAGGCATTTTTAGACTTGTTGCAGCAATGCTGTTTAACTGAGTCCAAGTCCTTGTATAAATATATATTTGTGTCCAGAAATTTGGGACTCCAGGTGAATTTAGATGCAAGGGATGGCCTGGGTCTGTACACTGCGCAGGTGCTTTTCTTAATGCAACTTCCAAAACACAAGCACATACAGAGTGTATGTGTACCCAGATGATATGCATAGAAGAACCACCAAGTAGATAGAAGTGTATCACAATCCAAAAAGTGAACACAATCCAAAAATTAGTTCAATTAATGATTTTTTTCCAATCACCAAAGAAATATGTGATTTCTCCAATGCTTTTCTTGGGGCAACACTGCACATTCCTCTCTTCCTGTAAAAGGAAATTTGTGGGATCACCAGTTCCCAGTATAGTTCAGCCTGGAAAAGAGAAGGCTCTGGGGAAACCTTCTAGCAGCCTTCCAGTATCTGAAGGGAGCCTGTAGGAGAGCAGGAGAGGGACTCTTGGTCAGAAAGTGTAGTGATAAGACAAGGGGTAATGATTTTAAACTGAGAGAGCGGAGTTTTAGATTAGAGATTATGAAAAAATTCTTTCCTGTGAGGGTGGTGAGACACTGGAACAGGTTGCCCAGATAAACTGTGGCTGCCCCATCCCTGGAAGTGTTCAAGCCCAGGCTGGATGGGGCTTTGAGGAACCTGCTCTAGTGGGGGGTGTCCCTGCCCATGGCAGGGGGGTTGGAACTCAATGATTTTTAAGGTCCCTTCCAACTCTAACCATTCTATGTTTCTATGAATAGAACACCTGCTCTGAAATAATTTTCTTAAATATTTTACATACCAGTATTTGTAAGCTGGGTTTAACAGATCTAATGAACTTTTTTATAAATGTCTACATTACATTTGTGTACATTTATGCAACAGAAGACAAGAGCATAGGCAACAACTCCTCTGATTGTATTTGTCCTCTTATCAGTAAGATATCAAGTCATGTTCATTTTGAGGAAGACTATTTCACCATTGTTGGGAATTGAAACTGTAACTGTTATGTGACTCTTCAGGGAGTTATTTGTATTAATTGAGGGTTTGGGTTTCATTCAGAAAAAAAATAAACATTCTTTTATGTCTGGTAGAAGTGCCTGGATACAGACTAAGAAAGTATCAAGAAAAGCTATCAAGACAAATACAGCAGGCAAAGTTCCACCTCACCAAGTATCTACAGCAATAGCAACTCCCCACAGAAATCTGCAGGAGCTGACTTGGTGGTATCTACTTGAACCATCTTAGTAGCACTAATCAGAAAGCACATATCACAGTCCATTCACAAACTGAATCATGGAAGGAAAAAAAAAAAAAAGTTTTGAGTGCCACATAAGGAAGACACTTAAATGTTTAGCAGTTTCACCAGAAATTTGCTCACTTTCTTCATACAACTGCACATGCTTTGCTGAAAAGGATGCTTTATAATCTAATCTAACAACCCCTGAATTTATTGTAAAATCTTCACTTTAAACAGACTTTGGATCAGGTCGAAGCCAGATTCACCAAAGAGCTAACACTCAGAACTGTACCAAGAACTTTCCACAATCTAAGATCCCTAGGTGATTATATGCACTAGTGTCACCTTGATCCTGATCCAACCAACCCATCAATTGTTCCAGCCGGTGAAATCTCACTAAAATCAGATGAGCTACACAAGCAAGAACCTGACAGGTGGCTGAGTAAATTAGATCTTCAGAGCTGATCTAGATGGTGGGTCACAAAACATACCTATTAGAACATTCGAGCAGCCTCAAATTTTTGATGGGTTCTTCATTTACATGCATTGATGGTTTGATGGGTTCTGCATTTACATGGGTATGTAGGAATCTCTGCATTGAAAGATCTACTTATAGAAAAAAGTCTTACAAGACTTGAAAATGAGACACAGCAGAAAGATTTCTGTAAGGTGTTAGTCAAGCCTTTAGGCTTTCAGATTCACACATTTTTGTAGACACACATTCTTGTTTGTCTTTCTACAGATGGGACTCGAAATTATGTAAAGCAATCATCAGTTGTAAAAACTCTGAATAGAAATAAGGAACTGGTAAAAGTTATTTCTAAGTATTTGGGTAGATGGGAGAGCTTTAGCAGTTGCACAATAAACTGCAATAGCGAAATCTGCCTGACTACATGAGGTGTTGCAGTGATTTCTCACAAACAGGGAATTCATGTTTTTATTATAGAACTGATTGTTTTGTTGTCATAGGTTCATCTGATTTATTCCTGTCTTTGTTAGTCTTTCCACTTACATGGTTTCCAACATTGTGACATTAGTTCAGGACTATCTGGAGGCAGTAACTTCTCATTTCTCTGAAAGGCGAAGACTTTAATGCACACTTTTAGTCCATCAATGCTGAGTTGCAATTTGCCAGCCCGGTGTTGGTTTAGTGATTTACACACAATTTCTATGCCAGGGTCAAATCCAATTTTGTGACATAGGGGAGAATGATGATATCTGAAAGTGCTTAGACGAAACTGACAGGTATGGGTAGAACTGTATTAAGACCCAATTTTCCTCCATTGCCAAAGATCATAATTTACCCAGTGTAGAACAGGATTGGTTGCTTGCCCTCTAGACCCTCTCCCAGAAACAATATAGACTTTTTGGATTTTCACTCACACCTGTGTTTTGAACTGATCTTATGGCCCTTTCCTCTGGTAGAACTATGACCTCATTACTGATATTACTAAGAAAACACCTCTTGTACCAGTATTTCTTTAGCATTTTCTAGATGGTGCCTCTAAGGATGCATGACATGAAATTCTCATCCCATTTAAAATTTGGGGCCTGGAGTTACTTCATTCTAAGTGACTAAGGTGTTTGGTTTTGGGGGGGTTTTTTGCTTTTGGGTGTTTTATTTTTTTTCCAATTCTTCACACCTTAATTTGTCTTTCTGTAGAAAAAGTGTTTTGCTCTTCTCCAGATATCTCGAGTCACATACCTGGTAAGGATACCCCAAACAAAACTCCTGTTTTAGCAATTCACAAAGCGGAAGTTCAGGATCACATTATTTAATTTATTTTATTACACGTTTTGCATCTCTAATAAAGTCAAGAACTGTCCTGGGCATAAATTGAGTGAGAAGTATGCATTTTGTATTTACATTCTGGCAAATGTCTGTGCATCAAACAAGAACATTCCTTCTGTGTACTTCATTCTGAATAAGCCATGAAGTCCATAAATGACTGAGTACCAACAAACACTATACACTGTGGGGAAAAAGTGCCTGGATACTTCTAAAAGTTAAGCTGTTGCTGCTGCCAACATTTTCCTTCATCACCCTACCTAGCAGAAATTTTTAAAGTCTTTTTTACACCCTCAGATATGCATTACATGGTGTGTACTGCAACACAGGAAGTAAGAATTCATTCCTGAAAAGTTAATGCAATGAACTGTTAAGCTGAAGACTGATGAAAGCTTTATTTCAAGCAAATAATTTTATTTTCCAGGAAGCAGGTCTTAATGAGATGAAGGTGGATGACTACTGGATCCCTCAACCTGCATTTTCCACACAATTATAGTACATTTTCCAGTGTACCTAAAAGTGACATCTTTGACACTCCAGGAGAATAATTTTATTCTCTAAAATACTAAGGTTTGTGCTTATGAAAAGGTAAGTGATGCATCTCAGTGGAGACACAGGTATTATGATAGCATGGCAGGTCCTGAAATACTAGGGCCATTTTCACATTCAAGAGCACTTGCAGTATCACTTCTTCCAGTTTTGCCCTGGAGTGCTACTTAATGGTACATATACAATGATTGAAAGAGGACCCTGCACAGACAACAGAGATTTCACAGAAGCTAAAAATGTGTTTTGCTTTCCCTCGAAGAGATATTTGCATTTACTCCTTTCAGTGGAGAGTGATTGCAATGGTTCATTACCAGGTACTTAATGATAAACTGCGCTGTCAAAAACAAATTGAAAACAGCAAAAACATTGATGGCATATCCCATATGTTTTCCAACAGTACCAACACAAGCCAGTAACATACTGTCACTTGAAACATCACTGATGAAAGGAAACCGTAACTACAAAATCTAGTGGCATATTTATAAAACATGTATTTTTAATCAGTTTTGATTTTAGATATGTATCTAATCTGGGGATCCAAGGACTCTTCCGAGTGTCCTTAATTTCTCTTTGTAAAGTATTATATAAAAAAGAGTTGGTATTATGCCAATCAAGACAGGAAAAGCATATTATTTCACTTTGTATATCCAGCCACACAAAAATAACCACCAGGTACAGCACACATCTTACAAAATGTAATGTTTCTCTTAGCAAAAGAGCAACAAAAATCAATTCAGATTTCAGGTTTTGAGAATCCACAGTAACTCTGTGATAGCATAAGAACACTTAATTTAGGGAATCTGAATTTCTATTTAAGTTTCTAATCTGCAAGTCTACAAACCCCACATAAGTAATGCTAATCTCATTTAAACAGACAGCAAAGATTATGAAAGATAAATACTAGTGGTCTGTAGTCAAACACTTAATTTAGGAGCAGTACTGATTCTCAGTAGTGTCACTTATAGCCAGCAGTTTCGAACCTTTTGCAGAAAGCAAGGCCAGACTGGTGTTGGATTTCAGGAGGTAAAAGTAAAATTTCAGGTTTAAAAGGCTCTGCCAATGGGTTCTCCCAGATGATAAGAGTAAAAAGTAATAAAAAAACCCATAGAAGTGAAGTTTTATTTTTAACTATTAGTATCAAGTATTCACCAGCATATTCAACAAAACTAAAGTCTGACATATTTAGTGGAAGTGCCCTCATTTTTATCCTTCGATGTGCAAATAAGCCAGCGATTCCAATTTCAACACCTCAGTCTTTACAAACTTATTGTTCAGCCTGCTCAAATGCTGCCAGCTTAAACTGCAAAACTCCAAGCTAGAAAGCACAACTCAAATATTATCTGAGAGTTTCAAGAAATAATTCATCCACTAAAGACAGCCCACCAGATTTGCTTAAAGGTATAACTGAACCCCAAGAGCCCCCACTGACTTTTAAACTGAAAACACACCTGTACATATTGCAGACATCAGGAACGTGTTTTGAAATCTCCAGTCCCATCTCCAGTATTGCTTTTGTGGAACAACGTTTCACAAAGTCATGGTCTGAGGAGGAGTTTTTCTGCAGTTGAATTCAGATATGCTTATCACCCAATACCAATTGCCAGCAGGAGCAACTACTAATGGAGGCACTAGTGATATCCTCTCGGTGGCCACTGAGCTACTTGCCAAATATTTTCCAACCTAAAAATGTAGCAATATCGGAAAACTATTAGATGTTTTATAAATAGACTCACATGTACATATTTAGATTTTAAAAGTAATACATATTTATATCACCATTCTCCTAGCTCTACCCTTTTCTGCAGGATTAAGTGATGGTCATAACTACTGTAGACCGTGCAGGCCTCATCAGGCAGGCTCTGAAAGTGATCAGCTTTAAAGTATAATTATAATTAGCTATGAAAGAGGAGGGAATTAAAAACTGCCTAACAAGGAACAGCTGGGCTATCTGTCATATATGGTTCAGCAGTAACTTGATTCTATGGCTTTCTCTACTTGAAGTAGAAAAAGATTTCGCTAAAAGAGTCTACTTGTGCAAATAGTTATTGCTTATTAGGAAAGATCAATACTGCTATTAAAAAAAATAACCACATATAAAATATAGTCCCTTACAGAGATGTGAAATACAGTGAAGAATATTTTAAATCCTTCATTTTAGGTCTCCTTAGGTAACTATCTTAGGTTAGCAGCCTATGTTCTTGATATAGCAATGCAGAGTAAAGTAAAGGGCAGGTGGCAGTTCAGAGGCTTTAAGTGAGATAGCCCAAATTCACAGGAGATTCACTATAGTGGACATTTGTGGATGCTCACTGTCCCTGGACCTAGCAAGGCCACAAGTACTTAATTCTGCTGTGAGTGGTACACTTCAGGAGGAATGGTGCCATTCAGAGATAAGAGAACAATGGAAAATTTGGGAAATGCAGTAAAAATCAGGTTTTCTCTTTAAGTCAAGAGATAAATGCAGCTTTCCTGTATTCAAAGATACTTGTAAAGAAAATGACAGTCAGTTTCTGCCTTTTCCCATTCTCAGTATTAGGGAAAAAAGCCTGAAAACCACTGCTGCAATCTTACACTCACACACACAAATTCATAGCTGGGGAAGGATCTAACTGTACAGATAGTTCACACATTGACACAGGAGAGCTCTGGAAGATATTGAATGCCCTTCATGGGTTTCCATGAAACCAAATAGATTCATGGGATGTTTACCAGCAACAGCTTAACTAAATATTTTTAAACTAAATCTTGCCCCAGAGTGAGGAGAGTAATGCAAGTTATTTAAACTGTGGTTCATGACCACTGCTGATCTTCAAAGAACTACAAATACAATGAAAAACACCAATCACAGGCTTAATCTGCTATTAATAGGGACATTTGGAAAACTCTTCCTTACAAATGGGAATTAGACCTCAAAGACAAGAACAGCAGAATTCCAGAAACCAGCTCAGACTGTCTCAGCGGCCTGCAACTTCCAGTGAAGTTACGCTCCTGTCCTACAATGACTATCCCACACAAGATTCAGCTACAGAATATAACCTCTTCCCTAAACAACCTAAGTAGCAAATACGATGATGCCAAAGAACTCTTACATTATATTGGATTCAGGGATGAATGATGCCATTCCATTTCTAGCCAACATGGCAAAGTTCTCATAAGAGCTATATATCATCTATTGTAATTGCAAAAGAGGTGACTAATATAATTGTTTATTCTTTCTGTGTTTCCTTTCTAGTGTTTCTTTATTGACTACTTTCCATTTTCTGCTGCAAGTTGGAATAGAAATAAATGGATGGTTTCATATTTTGCAGAAGGATGAACACAGAATTCAGACAATCTTAATTGATTCAAAGATCTAAAGAAGTACATTTATCTTTAATTCTATATTAAGAGCATATGTAATTCCAGGTCACTAAGGTCCTAAGTCACCAAAATATGGCCTTAAATAATTTTTTTATGTAATTCTTACAGGTTCTTTATTATTATTTTTTTTCCTATCTCCAAGTCCTGTTTAATTAGAACCTTAACATCTGAGGAAAACTACACTTGTATGCTATTATGCAAAAATATGAATTGTACCCAAAAAATCACAACAGAAAGCATTGGTAGAAAAGATACACAAAGAAATGAGTGTGAAATAGCCATTAAAAATAAGCAGCATTATAGACTGGTGAGGTTTCCAGCTGTTTGGTTATTTTAGCATAACTATATCGATCGGTATTCATTACCAACCTGCTATGAAAATAAATTGTAAAAACAATAATCCATGCTGGAAATGTAGCTATAATCACTTGTGTATATTTGAAGTAATTTAGCCTTGGCTAAGAAAAAAAAATAAAAATATGGGCACTTTCCTGATCAAGGCAGACAGAAGCAACATAAACACTTTTTATTACTAATGTACATATTGAATATAAAAGACATATATGACTATGATTGTGACTTTACTTATCAGTATTATTAGAGTGCTAAAATCTAAAACATGAAACAATACACCAGGGAGAGATTCTCAGCTAAGATTAAAGTTAATGGCACTAAGAAATTTTAGATAAACTAATAGTCTGCCATGTTAAATGTGTTTAGAGTTAAGTACTATGGCACATCAGGTCAGGCATCTCTGTTATTTACAAGAAATGAGTTAACAGCCATTAAAGGAAGTGAATTTTACCTTACTTAAATAAAGTTTCATAGGTATCATTGATCCCCAAAGCACTTATCTGTTGGAGGTTATGCCCCACAAATTAGGGCAAATAGAATCTTAAAAAGGTATATCATATAAATTTTCCTCAGCAGTCTTGTTGCACTGTATAGACCTGATACCAAAGCAAAGGTAAAACCATAGGCAACCACTCTCAGCTTCACTGTGATTTCAGTTTCAAATCAAGACAAGACAGTATCCTTGTATACATTTACCAATCATTCCCAGAGATCTACAAGTGTATTTGAAAGCCCAAACTCCCTCTTTGAGATTATCTCAGATAACTTACCCTAAATTTGATGCTATTACAGGAAATCTCATAGCCCCCAAGAGAACAAAGATTACAGCATTCTTTTCAGGGAGATTATCTCAAGATGGTTCATGTAAGTTGATGGAAAAGCTATTTAGCCATCAGAGAGTCAGATGCCCTTCGATAGCTTTGACAGGCTGAATGCATCATCTCAGCAATACTCTGTAGGCCTGAAAGATGAATCAGGTTTATAAACAGTTTGCTAGATGAAATCGTCTTTGTTACCTGCTTGAAACAGACCCTTACAGGCTGCAAGGCAGTATTCAGGAAAGTATAAAGTAAGCAGTTCTAAGTAAATGCCTTTCACTTCTAAAAAGTAAAGTAACACAGGAATTGGGGAAATGGACTAAAAACTGATGTTTTAGGAAACTGAGACTAGTGACAGAGCTTCTTGTATTGCTTACTGCATTACTTCGTAGCCAAAAGCAGTACTTTAAATTGTTACAAAAGTAACTGGAATTACTGAAAAATGACCCCAAAAAATTCACCTAAGTTTCAGCTACTGTTACATACCAGTGGGTCATTTTTTAAAAAAAAATAATTTTGACCATCACACACTTCCTACTGAAGTCCACACATGGAATTCAGGTCCATTTTTTAAATTCTTTTTTTTTTTAAATAAATAAATAAATCTTCATTTAACATGCTCTTGAAATTGGGACTAACCAGCAGCCAAATGAAGTTACATAGACTACAGCAAGACTTTCTGCTTCATTGACTAACGTGCCATAACTCTGCATACAAGAATCTTTCATGTAACAGTAAATACATAAATCCAAGACATTTTACACAATTCTTTGTCAAACTAGGGCTCTTCTACTCCCAGTGTGTTCTTTTATCTAATTTGTTTACAAGCTCTTTAGTAGCTCTGACAATGCATTTTGTTGGCTTCATGTCACTGAGGTGGGTACTTTTACTGAGGCTGGTGGCTTGCAAAATATATTTCACTTTTAATACCTAGGGAAATTTCCTAGTATGGTTTGGAGGTCTTTGGGCAAAGCACATGCACAGACCAATCCTCATACTTCAGATGATTGCTTGTTTCTATTTCTATACTGCCTGATATATCTGAAAGGCAGGCAGAACTATTAGATGTTGGAAAGTTACAGAGCTTCTGCCAAGCAGACTGCACTCTGAAGAATGACTGTGCCACCATATTTTTGACAACAGCAGCTGGAGAAGAGACCAAACTACAGAGTGGATAAGGCATACCAGGCAGTGCTAAAGGGGGGCATAAAGCCCCCATTAGCTTCCATGGGGCAAATCCATGATTGTATACCAACTGCACTGTGTGCAGCAACTTCATTGGCTCCAACATCAAAGCAGAAAAGACATACTTCCCAGGAGAACTTATTCAAGCAGCAAACCTTTTGTAAAAGTCTTAATTCACATTCAATAGGCAATTACAGGCATTGGAAACTATGGGTGTGAGGAACTGAGGTTAGTATGAAAGCTGCTAGCTCTAGCTTAACACCACCTGCATCTTCCAACATGAATAGGTCTATGGCCAAACTGAAAGGCCAGTAGCCTTCCTTAAGGCTTCCAAAATGTCTGAAATACAGGTAGATGCTTCCTAATCTACTTGAGACAAAATCCAGTCAGAAAATAATTTCTCCTCTATCCACTGTGTCTCTGCTTTTAAACCAGCAACTAAGGAAGATCATTGCTTAACCTGCTTATGAAAAATTGCCACCTCTATTCAAAATGGTAAAGCAATGACAAAAGCAACCTAGCTATACTTTTTCTCCACTGGGGTAGCAGCTGAGATGAAACACTAAGGGAGAGGGTAAAAAACAAACAAACATACAAACAAACAAAACAAAAACAAAACAAACAACCCCCACCCCCCCACACACACAAAACCCCTGAAGGAGTAGAATAAAATTTACAGGAAATATTTTCTCAATAATGACCCACAGCTCAGCACTGAAATGCATCTTTCCTACTTATACCCTAGCTCTACTCACTTAATTCAGCTATAAATTTTTAAAAAACTAGCAAAGTACTGGTTATATCTTCCTCAATAGAGTAAAAGTTCAAGGAGTGACAGCTGGAACACAATCGGTATTGCCTATGTTTTCCTCCTCTCCCCCAACTCCACCTCTAGTATATGGTATATCAGTACCAAATTTTATTAATTCATTTGCTGCCTTGGTGGTCATGAAAGTCTGATACTATGCCACTATTGATTCTAAAAAGAATCTATTTGTGAAAGATCAGGGATAATGAGAGAATATAATGTCAATTCTCTAGCAGTGTCAAAAGCCCTGCTTTGAAAACACTTTCAGTGTTCAGTTAGTTGGGTTTTTAAATTATTTTTTTCAATGAATGGCAAACATTTTTTCTTTTTAAGTCCTTGTAACAATTACTTATTAAAAAAAATCAAAAATTATTTCTGAAGAAAACAAAATTGACTCAGAAAACCATGCTGCATCAAAGCTTTGAGATGCAGAGACATTTTTGCAAAATACACAGAATGTTTTCATTGCTGATTTTTTTGAGTGAAATTATTCAGCCAAAATTTGATCTAAATTAAAATAGTTGGAAGATAATACAAACAAGGCTAAAGATTACACCTATATAAACAGACACTTAGAAAACAAAAACATCTATTGGCTTTGAATTAAAACCAGTATCACAGCTTTTTGAAATTCCAAGAGATTTTACACAATAGAGACTTGGGCTGCAGAGGTACTATCATCAGTAGATTCATCTATCAGCACGGAGAAATACAGAAATATCTTGGCAATAATACTGAACCATACTGTAATGTCAGCACACGGCTCCGTTATTCTGTTAGGGAGCCATTCTGCTCAAACACCAATTTACACATTTTCCAGTTGGTTCACAATACAATTTTGTTCTGCCTTTGTTATGTTTTACTCCACATTTCTGTCTGTCAGTAAAAGCTATTTAATTTCTACTAGTGCTGAAATGTCCATGGATGGCAGTAGCATACTCAGTTTGATTAACAAGCAGGATCTGGTATCCTGAAGCTCTTTTTCTTTTTAAGGACTTTACTAAGCCCACCTCAGAGACATTTGAGAATTTGGCCGACAGGCTGAACTCATTCATGTACTGTAAGCAACTCATGCTCAAATCTTTCCCCACCACTCCCAGATGCCAAGAAAAAGAGGCAAATACCAAAATACAGGATTCAAAGGGAAATACATACCTATTAGCATGGAACTACTGCTCATCTTTTCTTCACTGTGAGTTAGAAATACGGTATGCCATAAATTTTAACAATATAGTAAACATCAGTTGACTTCATTAGGTCCTACTCCTTCCATTTGAAGTCATGTGTGTAACAGCATCAGGGTCTAAACTGGCAAAGTATCTTTCTGCTCCAAAGAATCTCTCAGTTAGAAACATGACTCCATTTGTCCTGGTTTGAAGTAAAATGAGGTAAAGAGATTCAAGAGTTTAGGAAAAAACTAAACTACTTTAATGAAAATAATAATAATAATAATAATCATCATCATCATCATCATCATAAAATAAAAAGGAAATTTAGGAAAAAGGGAGTATACAGTATATACAAAACCGTATCAAGCTCCCAGGATGACGACCACGTCACCAGCAGGCTTCAGGAAAAGTCCCAAACTGGACTCGGTGATTGACAGGAGCTGGATTCCAGATCTGGAGTCAGGAACGCTCGGATCGTAATCAAAGGCACACAAAGAGGCAGGGTCCTCCTTGGATGTCAGCCATCGAAGAAGGGGAAAGAAGGGCGTTGACCTGTTGATCCTTCAGCTTTTATAGGGGGCATGATGCGGATGGGATGGAATACCCCTGTTGGTCAGTTCTGGGTCACCTGTCTTGTCCACTCCTCCTTGAAGGTGGGACCCCTTTACGCTTTTCCACTTCCGACCCTCCAACGGGCAAAACAACGAAAATTATCTGACCTTGGTTCTTCTAGCAATAAGTCTAAAGAAGGGCCTCTCTGCACCATCCCTTGGTATAATCAGGTCTTATCACTGTGAGACGGAACAGCTCTGAACAATGTGCTGTTAATTTCAGAGTTTAGCTAGTTAGAAGAGGCCTAGCTAAGAAAGTAAAACTGTAAAACAGAAAATTGGTTCATTTTACCTCAAACCAGGACACCATTCAAAACACAGCAGAAGTTTTTGCAAACCAAAGGTATTCTTCACACAGTGCTAGATTATACATGGCCTTTTCATAGCCAGACAAGGTAGGTATGAGGGAAGGGAAGAATTTGGAGGGGGGTGAGGGGAGGGGAGGGGAGAGAAGCTTTTTAAAAAGATTCACTAGCTTGGATAGCTACTAAGGAGCAAAAAACTTGCAGCACCTGAAATGGCAAGATGGCTTACCCCAAAGATGACTTACCCCAGTCCTCCCTTCCCCTTGGGACTTACAGCAGCAGGCTGCTGTGAGAAGCCCTCTGTCACTCCCGTGTTCCTCACCTGGGAAACAGGACAAGTTTGTTCAACACATGGTATCAAGCATATTCCTCTAAGGTACCTTCAGCAGAGAACTGAAGCCTCTGAAACACAATCCCACCTGAGTTCTCCTGGGGGCCATGCAATTCAAATCACCTCTTATCAACCACAGTGACACCGTATTTGGGGATGATCATGGCATATGCATGGCTGAGGGGCAGATGCAACTTTCCAGCATCAATAAAAAGAATAGTGGGAAGAAGGTGCAAATGACTATCATAGTGAGGAAGCATAAAGAACCAGAAAAGAAAATCAGTTTCCCAGAAGCTACTACCAGGTCTATGTAGAATAAAGCTAATTTCTCTATAGTTTCACCATTTCAAAACTTTCTTGTATTCTCAATCAGAAGAATGAAAACAAGATTTTAAATATCTAAAAAAAAATTAAGTCCCAGTTTGTACATAATCTGCTTTAATGCAGAGACACAAAGCCTAGAAGCCACAGGATCCAGTATCATGAATCCAGTCAGACCAACCATCATAAGAACACACAAGTAAGCTTCAAAATCCTGTCTGGCAAATAAGATCAGACCAAAATCCTGCATGGTTTCTATTTTGTCAGACTGCAGGTACCAGCAAATCTTTTAATGTGAGCATTTCACACCACGTTTTTTTCATCCATCACCTCTGTGCTGATATACAGAAAACATACGTACAAACACTGGTACAGTCACAAGAGCAAGTTACATATAAGAACCTGGGGGCCAAGTGTCTGAAGAGCAGGAGGACACTGCTCTGCGAGGGGTTCTGACAGAGTCAACAGGGGTATTTATGCTTTGACATTTCTTCCAGTAAGGGTGACTGTTAGGCATCCTCTAGAGGGGATGTGTTTTCTTCCTGAAGATGTTTCCTTGTCTTTTTGCCACTTGCTGAATAGCTATCATACTTCTCTAGAACACGGCCTTAACCTTACACAGCAAAGAAAGTGTGGAAAAAACATGTGCCCTCCATTAAAATAAGATGAGTGACAAAGAAGCTTTTCAATTCTCACAAGAAAAGAAAAAAATAAAACAAAACAAAACAAAAAACTAAACACACGCACAAAAAAGGAAATTTATTTTGTTTGTTTCTGTCATTATAGACTTATAATTAGTTGTGGAAGCATTGATCATGGATTTAGTGGTAATTTTAGTAAAAATTAACTCATATTTAGTAAATCCCCAACTCTCTAGGCAATGATCTTTAGATCCCAACTCTATCACTTATTCCTTCACATAGTTTCCATTATATTTAACAATGGAACGGCATCTTTATTTTCTGCTTGTAAGGTGGTGTTTTCAGTCACTTGCATTGTTGCCACACTATTACTTGTGCCAATGTCTTCCTAGGTGAAAATAGGACTGGATTTTTCCTTCCTGAAATATTTGAGAAATAGGTTTTTCACTCTTGGAAATGCAGATTAAAGAAAACAGTAATTTTCAAGACTAAAATAAATAAATTAATAAATCCAGGTCACTTCTTGTTTCTAATGCTACGAGCCCTCATTGTTCCAGAGCAAAACTCCACCACAGAAGCAGTATTCATCATATTTCAAGGTCTGTCCTCCTCTTGCTGCTCCTCTGACAACCTGCACATTATCTGATGAGATACTAGAATCCCAAAGAAGTGTGGCTTGCATGCACACAATTCAGAATTTCAGATTGTATCTGTCCAGAATGCAAAAGAAAGAGTTCCCTGAAAGCATTAAATCTCATCCAAGTCTGAATTCATAATCAAAAATGAAGTAAAAAGCAATGCAGTGGGACATGACTATTACAATGGAGAAAGTAATTAAATAACATCTTAGTTGACTTTCTGTGTAATGTAACAGGCAGCAATAAAAAGGCAGCAGCATATTAGAGCTGCCAAAAAAAAAAAAATTAAAAAATGTTGCTTTGGTTGCCACAGTTATAAGCCCTTGCTAAATATAAAGATGCAGGTCAAATTCAAAGCACACTGAGCATTCTACGGAGCATTCTCAGTTCTCTCAAGGAAGATTATGACTTTTCCTAATTCTTGGCATAGGATCAATTAATACAAATTAAATGTTAAGTATTTCATATTTATCTCAGACAGTAAATGGCGCATCATGTTTCCATTCTTGTCAAAGCCTAGGGCAAGATCCTCAAAGGAACAAAATATCTATTCACTAAAGACCAAGTAGTACAATAAGAATTCTTCTGACCTTTTCCTGTATTCAGGAAAAAATAATCTAGTACTGTAATGTTAATTCACTTAGTTGTATATATTACAAATATTTAAAAGACTGTATTTGCATCTTACACTAAGAATATAAGGGCACAGCACTGGCACCATTCATCTACCATTCTCAAAACAGTATGGGGTGTTTTACAGGAACAATATGAATTAACTGGCTTTTTGTTTGAAATCCTCCAGGTCTACCGATTTCAGCAAACATACCCAGAGCTATGAGAACTGTGGCCCCTAAGTGTCATCATCTTTAAAATTAATAAACCAAAGTAAGCAGAAAAAGTTTAGGCTGCTTAATGTGTGAAGTAATGAGAAACGCCTCTTCTCATCCAAAGTGTCATTTATCTTTGTTAAATGTTGTGGCAGTGTCTCAGACTTAAAGCCTCAGTTTTGTGCATTGCTAAACCAAAGGCATGATGACTCCATAAAGGTTGTTGGTTTTGGCAATAACTTTTTAATAGCAAAATTACTCTTTTTTGCTCCTTGCAGCTTTACTGTAATAAAATACTTCCATCTGATTTAGCCCACCTCAAATCACAACTTGTTTCATCCTAAGAGTACACTATCTGCCAGGATAATGAATTGTAACAGCTTTTCATATCAAAAGAACAAGTGAAATACAAAAGAAAAATCAGTATTATACACTTCTACTTATACCTGCCACTATTTTAACTTCTCAGTGTTGTATGAATTCAAGAATGCTATAATTCATTTAATGGAAACCCAAGAAATTCTATATTATATAGCTAAGAAATCAAACAAATCTCAGAAAAATAAATTATTTCTCTGATTTCAAGTTATTGAACAAATACACAGCACTGGCTAAGTGTTATGATTATCTAAAATAATCTACATAACTTTATTCTCATATTTCAAACTTGTTGGTTTGGGTGGTTTTATTCTGGGAGTGTTGAAAGTTATGGAGAAAGGGAGAATAAGGGAAACCAAAACATCTTTGTTGCTGTTGTCATTGTTAGAATTGTCATTCTTGCCAAGGATGCATACATTTATATACATTCATATGAGGATTTACTAAAGATTTACTTAAGTTTTTAGATTAAAAGGGTTCCTCTCACTTCTTGAAATGAAAGCAGATTTGCTCCTACAATGTCATGGTATCATGAAAATAATCATCAAAAAGACAAAGTTGTTCCTGACTGCAAAAACCTTCCCCATGGTGACTGTGATTAGAAATCAGAATTCAAAAATTAAAAAACAAAATTGATTTTACTTGCACTGCCCTTTCTTTTTTTTTTAAGACACTGAGAAATAAAAATGCATGAAAATATAACTGAGGACATTCCATAATTCTGCATGGTAGCTTTTAGAATGTAAATTATATTTACTGCAATGTTGCATGAGTAAGCTTCATAAGCATCATAGAGTTAGTACATTAAAAATGTTAAAGACTCTATGACAGAATGACCTACAAAGCATTACATTCTTTGACTTTGTCTTCCCCCTTCTCTCACTGTTATTCCCATATTCTAAAATTCATAATTACAAAGACTGAGACAAGTATCTTGATTAAATAAAATTTTATATGTTTGTAAAGTACAGGACAAGATTTTCAGATACAAAAACTTGCTTTTTTTACAGCTAATATCCTGGCAACAGGTACTGCACCTATTGGCAAATAGCTTTAATAGTCATTTTCTGTCTAAGTTTTTTCCAAAATTTGGAAAAGCTACTGAATTCAAGGAGAATGGAGAAAGAAAACAGATAACAGAAAAAGATTGCCCGAAAGTCTTAATTTTTTTGTCTCACTAAAATGAAGAAATTTTCACAGAAAGTAAGAAATAATAAAATAATAATGTTCAATTAATACTTCTACTAAATTTTCAGCATTTTCACGCCTCATTTGGAAGGGGGGGTGGGAGGAAAAGGAATTAATTAGTGTAATCAGTTTCAATTCAAACTACCAGAAGGGTTTACAGATATCTCTAAGAACAGGATTCTTCACCTATGTTTAAAAAAAAAAGAAAAAAAAAATTGATGAGAAATATAAATCATCATTCTCTTCTAAGATTGTCCAAAACTTCTGTTTATTACAAACACCAAAACAAGCACAGGGTACACAGTTTTCATGGAATTTACATTTTCTTTTAGCTCTAGGAAAAGACTTCACAATTTTACAAAATCTTAGGGAGAAAAAAAATTCATTTTTCATCATTTTAACAAAAAGCCAAAATATGGTCACTAAGTTTTTCAGACTAGGCTGTCCCAGTTTCAGGTAAAACAGAACCAACTTTCTGTTCAGTAATTTTACTTTTTACCTGGGCCTCTTCAAACTCTTTGAACTTAACAGCATATTGTGCAGAACTTGTTCATTCTCAGAGTGATAATAGCTGTGTCTATAATTAATGACAAGGAATGGTATAGAGAGAGGCTCTTGCTTATACTTGTAACAACCAAAGTCAGCTGACTTTGTTATTTGCCTTGTTGAAGGGTTGAAAGCAGAAAAGCATAGAGGGGTCCCACCTGTGGGGAGGAGGGGACAGGTCAAGTGACTCAAAAACTGGCCAACAGGGTATCCCATACCATCCGCATCATGCTCAGTATAAAAGCTGAGGGATAAAAGGGTCAGCCCTCTTTCTTCAGTGGCAAATGACCAAGAAGGACTTACTGTTCCTCTGCCTTTGATCCTAACCCATGCCTTCCCACATCCAGTTCCTCTCCTTCACTGAGTCTAGTCTGGGACTTCCTTAATGCCTGCCAGTTATGTGCTCATCACCCTGGGAGTTTGATATAGTTTTGTATATATTGTAACTATTTAATTATTTTCTCTTTTTTTGTTATTATTAGTGTTTCATTAAAGTAGCTTAGTTCTTTCTAAAATCATAAAACTCTTCATCATTCTCCCTCATCTCCTTGAAGATTTTGAGAGGTGGGGGAGAGCATCTGTCATTCATGTCATTGGCCAGTCTGGTCCAAACCACAAAAGAGACTTAAAGGTTCACTTAGAGACAAAAAATAAAGATGAAGTGTGTTTAAAAAAAGTCATATTCTTTACAACAGCTAATGAATTCCAGACCATTTACCTATATCATCCTTCACTTGCAAAAACACATTCCATCATACAATTTAAAAGTTTTTGTTTCCATTTTATCCTTTCAGTCATGGTGTCATCTGTCATCCTGCCATTGGACAACTAAGCCCTACACTTGTTAATAAACTTAATAGATTTTTATTTAATTCTCATTGCCTGCTCACTTATGCTTCTAGGAGAAAACCTTTGTGTAACTGCTAGAATGGGGAAAAGTGGGTGAAAAAAGGCAGAATCAATTGCTATTTCCTCTCTGAAGATGCTTTTTGAACACTGCTGCACTACCCACTTGCATTTGAACCCATCCAACATCAAATTGACGAGTTACCTGTTTCTGTTGAACCTTTTCTTTGTTCTTATCTGCCTTTTTTGTTTGTTTTGGCATTTTCTGTTAGCAAATGTTGCAAAATGAAGAATACCGTGTTCCCATTCTTTACCATTTTTTTTCCACCACCTCCTCCCTCATTGCCATTTCAGAACATTTTAGATTGAATGTACATTGAAAGCAAAAAAAAAAAAAAAAGAAAATTATCTCAATACTTCTATGCTCACCTCTTGATCTTTTTGCAGACACAGCTCTGCAATGCACTGCTTACACTGTAATTCAATCTGTAGTCAAAGAAACTACTTAATTTTTCAGCTTCTCAGCTTGTCTTAGAGAGACATTCCAAAAGAATGCACTCAGCTGCACAGACTTATGATAAAACTTATGAGCTCTCAAAGTCAAATGTTATTTTAGCCCTGTACTTTCTACCTTTCTTTAATATAATACATCTTATCCAAAGAAAGAATCACATAAACATGTAACCGTGTAACATTACAACAAAACTGCTTAAATGTGTGCATTTTTTGCCACTGATCAAACTTTAAGAACTTTAATGGCAAAGGATCAAAAAAATGTAAAATAAAGGTGTAAGTTATCATCTAGGTGAAAATATATTTTCCATTTAAATCCATTTTATAAGAATAGTGCAAGTGCCATAATCTTTATTTTTATATGTATAACTTTATAGTAAGACATTTTAGCCATAGGTGGGAGATTGAAGCATCTTGTACTCGATGCCAGCCATCCACCCAACCTCCACTGCCTTCTTTTGTTAGTACCTGAACTGCACCTTGAATCAGTGTGTGGAAAAAAAAGGGCACTGAAAACTGAAAGACAAGTGGGTAAGTGGCTTGGAAAACTGAAAAGGCAAAGAGCATTGAAAAGAGCAGCTGACAGCTAAACAGTCTCAGGAAGTATTATGTCAGAGGGAAGAACAGTCCAGTGACCTGGAAACAGGTGAAAGTCTACTCTAAGGCTGTGTCATCAAGCAGGAACCCTACTGAATGCTGTTTTACTGTACAGATTTTGCTTGCCTTACAGATCTTAAATTAAAAAGCATGGAGTAACACAAAAGGAGGCAGAATCAATGAGCAGAACATGAGCAGAACGCCCAGCTACTGCAAATATCAACCTACAATGTATATCTCTTTATATGCATAAATATCTTATTAATCTCTGCAAATTATAATCCTTTGCAAGCTTGGCAGAGTGCAGAAATAAACAAGAATTGCTTTAATACCATTATTTGCCTTTCAGGTAAAGCAAAGAACAAACAGACAGGTGTTTGTACTGTTACTTTACCAACTTTTATTGCTCATACCCAATCAAATGGACACCTCCAAACTCAATTAACTTAACACTTGCCAAGACTGTACCTTTGCAAAAGGAACAGAACTTAGATTGTACCTTAACTGCCTTACTATGAATGAATGTTTACTCTGCCTCTACAAAGGGTAGTTTATCCCAACCTCCCTGAAGCCCTCCATGGCCATGTCTCCGTTAGGTCTCTAAGGCAACTAGCATGGATAAGACAGCTGTATTTTAGCATGTTAACACTTTGCAGATGTAAATTCCATGCTTTGCTTCCATCTAAGGAGGGGAATTAAAAAAAGCAAAAAAAACAAAAAAACCCAACCAACCAAACAAAAAGCCCCTAAACCATCAAAACCCCAAACAGCAAAACAGAAACTATTTGAACAAAAACAAACCAACCAACCAACAAACCATTGAAAGTTGTTCTGTTCTCTGAGGCTTCTAGCTCTGCTCTCAGCCTTAGCTGAAAAGTTCTAGTGATTTAATTATGTTTGACACAGCCAGCACCATTCATACAGAGCCTGGGAACAGGTGATCTCTGCATACAGGAGCAAACTGTTTGGAGCTGCCATATGATCATTTTATTCTTATATGTATGCTCTGTTTTACAATGTCTTGAAAAGACATAAACATGCTGGAGCTTCATGGCTACAGGAAACACATTTGCAGTTTGTCGATGACCAACCAATGCCTTAGCTGTACTGGTACTGGGGCTGGGAGCTTTCCAAACAACATCAATATCAATTCTGACAGAAGAGGAACAATAAACACAACAAAGTTACTTGAGAAAAAGCTAATCTTTACGACAAGACTTTTATTTTTCTGTCAACTATACAGAGACACCGTAGTGCCCTGATAAAAGGATAGTGAATCTTTACAAATACATTTGTTCAGGAAACTTAATTATTCTGAGTAAATGGATAAAGCAGCAAATGAATTATGCTGTTGGATAAATGAATTATATTGAGTAAATGGCTTATAATGAATAATTTTTTGAAGTGGTTAAATGAATTACAGAGAGTAACTACAGAGAGTGATTAAATTAATTGTTTCCATTTCTACCAGTATCAGTATTTTGCTTTCCATTACATACTGAACTCAAGGTTTGATTCAAAAAACATTTCTAATACTTCTTGCATTTAATTTATATTACATATTCCATGAACATAATTATACAATCACACTGTTTTTCATCAGTTCTGCATATCCAAGGGAAGAGAAAAAATGTGGGATGTGAATAGACACCAGGCCCAGATAATAGCAAGAGAGTATTTTGTACCAGATTCTCAAATTAAAAACACAAAATGTTTTCTTTTTTGCATATCAGTGTAACTCCAAAGTTCATTCCAAAATTTAACTGTGCCTGTGTATTTTGAGTTGTCAAAGATACTTTGGTATTTGCCACATTAAATGATTAGCTGTGGGTCATCTGACTACATTAATTTGCAATATGAAATGTGTCAATGTCTCAAACGTTCTCACTTCACCTAATAAACTGAATGCCAAGTAGCTAGAAAAAAAAAAAAAATGTCACAAAAACATACCATGACAGATACACCAAATGCCAAAGTCATCTGTTTTGATTCCTATTATTAAAAATGGCTAGAAGCTGTGTTAAATAGTTCCAGTGTACCACATCTAAGGAAATCATCAGTGCATGAAAAATTACTTAAGCAGTGGCTAGGGAGGACTGACTTTACAGCATTTCTGCCTTTATTAGCATCTTCATTATAGGATGGATTACATTTTGAAATTTCTTCTGTAAATATATAGGGCAAATACAAAGCAGAGCTTGTAATGTTAAACAAACACTATGTTAGTACAGTTTAAAATATAAATCTCAATCCCACTCAAATACTCACCAGTCCTATCTCTTACTAGACATCCTTTTACTTCAGAAAATTAAATTAATATCTCCACTTTAAAAGTTTACTAGGAACTCAGCTACCATAACTCTTAAACTATGGGGCCAATCTTATAGTACCACAGCAAGAATGAACATATGTAACTTACGCTATGGTTGTTTGTTCCAGATCCATATTTTTCTAGTTTTTCTGTCTCTGACGAGATATGAAATGTATCAATTCAGTTTTCTTTTTGGTGCATATTACACAAGCTAAGAAATAGCTAAGAATGCTGGACTGCAAAAGTTTATGAAACTAAGTAAAGGTAGACTATGCTGAACTACACAGGCAAAGGCCAACAAAAGCATTGATGTGGCTATCACTTAAGAGGAATAGGTATGCTCAAAATGCAAGGTGGTCAACAATGTATCTTTTTCCATGTGAATGCTATTTCTAGACCATACTCATTTTCCAGTCTGCATTGATGTTCTTTCACAGTCATCTTAAAAAGGCTGGTCAGGAAGGTATTCCTCAGGAAAGATGGTTTTATTTTGGATTCCACTTTTATGCATGTCTGTCTTAAACTGAGTACTTTATCGGATTGGAATAAACTAAAAAAGATTTTAAAATTATGTCTATAAATTGTGAGATGACAGGATAACAAGCTTTCAGGCTCCAAAGGCTCTTTAGCAATAGGTGTTCTAATTCACTAAACCTCTGAAGCTTACTACTAACTTCTCTCAGAAAATAAGGATTAAAAACATTCATAGATTTAAAACTATAAAAGTGCAAATCTGCCTGGTTACAAAGCAGCTAGAGCTGCAGTCAGTCTATACACACCTGCTATTATCTTTTTTTTTTTTTTTTTCTGGAACTGAGGCACATGTCATGGCACTGAAAACAGCCCCTACCCCTCCACTTTCTGTCCTTCAGCCAGCGCTCACACTGCAATGCTACTGTATATCTTGTTATGTGGGTACAGTTGAGATACATCTGGCTCAAAAACAGTCTATAAAAGAATGCTTTAAAGGCATAGTCCAACTTCCCTGTATAAGATTAGCTTTATCTACTTTCAAGAAGAGGCCAATACACATCATCTTAGTAAAAGCATAGAAAGTAGGAAAAACAGTGGTTAACAGAGAACAGGCAAATTTATGTTCACCTTTCCTTGTAACAAAAGGACAAAAAAATCAAGGAAGTTTTTAATCATGCTTGCACATTACTGGCATTTGGATACTATTATATGCATGTTCATAAATCATGATCTCAAGGGTAATGCTCAACAGGCCCACTAAATTCTAATTCTTCAGATTCAACAGTTTGCCACTTTGGCCAGACTGGTTTTGATCCCCAGAGTAATTTCTCCCCAGAAGTAAATTAATTGTGTCTCCGACAGTCTAAAGTGTGAGTAGTTTCTGGATGAACTTTATTGATCTTTCTAGCATCTATATGCTTTTACAGCCTCCATCAGAAAAGCCCAAGAAGTTGAGGCTCAGCACCCCAGCACAGTACATTTATTGTACTAATGAAATAAATCAGAACAGAGACAGCTATTTGAGTTGGCTGATTACCTAGCACAAACTGACATAACTCTATAAAAACCATGGAACTACACTGATTCTCAAAGGACATCTGGAGATCTTTCTTAAGACAGAATATACTACCTTCTTCATATACTTCAGAAAAAATACACTATCTACGTACAGATAGATAGGTGCAGATTTATAAAGTTTTTTGGCTTCAGAATAGAAATTGAGAACTTCAGTGAATATGGCAGTATATCCAGCCTCAAAATATTACAATAGAAAAGCAGTATGTGTGCACAATTTAGTTGCAGAGTACAAAGCTTCCAGAAGGAAAAACTGAACATATTGTAACTATTATATTTTAAAGAAATTAAACTGTAAAACAAAAAGACTTCAGTAAGGAAAATGCCATAATCAACTCCATGTAAAAGTAGCTCTACAAAATGCAAAATCTACCTACAGAAAAGCAAAAGCAATAACTGACTACTGAAGCTCTCATACCCATACTGTATGTGCACCTTCAACCTGAACGTGTGCCATTCAAACACGAGCTGAAAATTTCCAGTGTTACCTGGTGCTATATGCATGCCTGAGTGGCGAAGCTCACAACTGGAAGCAGATATAAATGGCAACTTTAATTACAAGAAGTAGCCAGGAGTCTGATTTTGCATACTTTTTCTGGAGGCACTGTCACATTAACCGCACACAAAAGCACCAGCAGATCATCATCACTGAAGGAAGGAGAAAAGTCTCTAAAGGAATCTGCCTCTTTTCCAATTTCCAACACCACTTTTTGGAGCAACCTGTATGTCGAGATTTCCATGAGGGTTTTTTTTT
>VZRU01010129.1:333688-352340 GCA_013398155.1 Pedionomus torquatus | reverse complement strand
TTTTTTTTTTTTTTTTTTTTTTTTACAATGTAACAAGAATACCAGATGAATAACTGTAACTCCCACTGAGAGCAAGTGGGGATTCCCTAGCAACACTGGCACCATTATTTTGTGAATGCCCTGAAATCTCCTCTCTTTTGTGGTGAAGATTGAGTCAGTGTCTGCACTTCACAAACAGACTTTCTTGTTCAGTTGAATAAGATATCAAACACATACAAGTTACTCTCACAAAACAGACAATACGAAAGAACTTTCCTTCTCCACCTTTATAACTATTTCCTCAAAACCTGTATCCCTCTAGGCATTACATACATTAAAACAGGGTCTCACTTTGACATCTATGATCTCTGTTTGGGACTGCTGATATTTACATGGTTACTGCCACTGAAATCAAGGCACAAGCTTCTTTCATTTTGGACAATGAGGAGATATTCATCTTCCATGTGCCAATCCTCATTTACAAAGCAGCTGGCAATGAAAAGAATGGCTAAAAGTGATTAATAGCTACCTGTCAGCAATGTGCTCTGCCTACACAGGCTGTAATTCTGAGTTCCTAAATATACCATATAAACTCACATTTGAACCACCTAGCTATTATGCTATCACTGCATCAACCACACAGATGGCAAAAAGGATTTCTAAGTTGACTGCCAACAGACTGCTGAAAGTGCACCAACAGTGGTGAAAAAAATCCTAATAATTCTACATAGATTGGCATGAGAAATGCACCAGACTGACAACTTTTCAGGCTTGGTCCACAAAACAGCGAGGGCAACAGCTGTGCCATCTTCTCCATACTGCCCCATCACTGTATTTCACTGCTGACCTGGAGAGACCACCACTAGAAGCAAAGAAGCATTTCAGTTATTTTGGCATCTCTGATAAGGCTGCTAGCAAGGGTGCCAATTAGTGCCAGGTTTCATCATATTTGTAAAGTGAAAATGTGTTTACTCAGAACTGGGCTGAGACTACCAAATTAATTTTGCATAGAGCGCTTAGCCACCGGGTGGTAACAACTTGCAGCTACTAATGATTTGGCTGGATTTGAATCCTAAAGGTAAAAAGCAAAAGGCTGTCTATCCTACTGCTGGTCTCTTGACATACTCTGACCTCAACTAAAATTTTATAATGAGGAAGGAAAGCTGTACAGCTTTTAGGCACACCAGGACATGAGGAAGACACCTGCTCTTATGTTACTCATCTTTTCAAACCAACTCAGAACCGTGTATAATACCACACTTCAGAGGACTGCTGTAAAAACTTTAACATCTAAGAGATGAAGTAAAATCACTTGGTTTGTGTAGACCTCAAAGACAGTCTTCTGCCAGTCACTAGTGATTCTTAATGCTGTAAGATGTAGCATGCATGATACACTTTGCATACAATACGCATGATACACTTCAGTATTATGAATATATGCTGGACTAATGCTTCCAGCCCAAGGCCACGAGACATCCATTAGGTTTTGTTACACAACAAAAATAGTTCCAAGTGTCTCTTATCACAAATATGCAAATAGTGGAGAGGCATACTCAAATAAATATTTATTCATCTTAAAATTGAGAGTTCTGCTCAAATTTGGTTTAAGGGAATGACTACCACTATAACTATTCTTATGTCTGTAATATAAGTATCAGTAATTTGAAAAAATAAAGCATTATAAAAGCCATGGATAAAACCGATCCAAATTCCTCAGAATCACTGCTGTTGAGAGACTCCTTTACTGCAATAAAACAATCTAACTTCTCATAAATAACACCAGCAATGCTGCATCTTGTAGCCCTCTGAAATATGAGGCCACTAGAAATATATATTAGACATTACAAAATTGTATGATACTATGTTTAACAAGGCATCCCTCCTTGTCATGTTCTTCTTTGCAGTCAGCCCTTTTGTGTGCTATTGAAGAACTATTTTTCTGACAAGGATGTTCAAATTGCTTTTAATACAACTGGGAACTAAGGTAAAGTACTTCAAGTCACATTAGAAGAGAGATTAGTACAGCAATTTGTTCAGCTGAAGCATAATGAACTACATTTTGGCATCTGAAACTTGTACACCCACTCTTCCTTAAAATATGCATTGTGAAGCTCCACAGACAGATAGTATCCTCCAATTTTCATAAGGTTTCATAAGGTAAAAAAGATTATTAGTCATCCTGTGCTTTATTTCAGCTAACTACCCAGAAACATTTAAAACATTCTTAAATCTTAGCTCAGCTTCTTGGTCTAGGGCCAGGCCAGATAAAGATAGTCCTTCCATATTTTTTAACTTTTGGTAGAATATTTGACTCTGAAAAAAAATAAAAATAAGATAGCCACAGTGTCGTCTATCTTCTAAAATGAATTTCAGAATCAGTTAGATTTTGGAGACACGTTCAGTGTTTCCACTGCCTCTCCTCAGCTTTCTAAGTGGGTCCCTATAGGAGGCTTTTCTGGAGCCTCATGTTCAGACACTGAGTCAAAATCTTCACTCTCCTAGGCAGGACATTCATGACAGCTGTAACTTCATGCAGGTCCTCTATTACCAAGCAAGTCTTGGGCTCACTCTGCAGCTTCTCCATCAGCTGTCAGTGATTCTCTATCAGAGCACCTGGAGTCTAACTCAGGGACCTCTACATATCTACCAGCCTGGGTTACGGGGCTGATGCAGTCAGGAAGGACATAAAACATACTAGAAATGTGCAGTTACCTCGGAAACCATCTCAAGAATCAAACTGTTCTAAATTTTTTTTTTCTTTTCATTTCTTAAAACACTGAACTGTAGTGCATTTTCACAAAGCACACACTTTATAAATATGCCATAGTGAAGGGGAGATGACTTTATTCGCTCCACTGAGATTGGATAATTTTCGATCATTTAGTGCTGTTTTCTTTAGAGCAGAAGAATGCATGTTTTCCCTTTTGATTTCTTTTCTTACCTATCACCACTCCAAAGTGTTTACATACATGTTTCAACCATGGAGGGAACCAAGAGAAGAAGGACTTATGTGTACTTCTGTGTGCAGGAATACCTCTTACTCTTAATGACCTCTTACTCTTTAACACATCTGATAACAGCTTATCTAAGGGCAAATTATGCTTACTGAATTATGGCTAATTGTTGGTATTTGGTACATAAGGCAATTCAAAACAATCATAGTTCCTAAAGCTGCTGCTTCTAAGATTGTATGGGGGATAAAGTTTTCTGTCCTATCATCACAGCCTCTTTTCTTTGACAGTGGGATTGGGACTCTGACTTTCTCTGTACTGCTATATTTGTAAGTCACATAATGTTTTTTACTTTTTCTTTCCTTTACAGTGCTGTAACCAGATGTGAATATAGTCATCTAAATGGGCTATGGCTGGCACAGTCTGTAATAACAGCATGATTCCCTTCAATTTGTACTCATTAGCTTCTGCTTTCATTTCAGATCTGGGTATTGTGTTCACTTTCTATGTATTACATTTGTTTGTTTTGAAAACACTTTTGAAATGTTCTCAACAGTAACTCCATACTCATCTAAACCAAAACAAAACTTGAGAGCAATATTAGAATTATATTAATTTACCTTCTGCAGTAATAATTTTTAAAAGGAGCTTTAAAACTGTGCTCTTAAGTATAAAATTTCAATCACCATGCAAAAGTCAAGTCATCCAGGCTTCAAAAACTACCTTAGTCTTTGCAAAGCATATAAAATAGGAAACATACTTCCTGACTAAATACTATTTGCTTACTCTTCTGTTTTATACTATTCTTAAGAAAGTTGAAAGGTAAAATGGTCTTTAAGTCCTCTCCTAAAAAGATCAATATGGTCCAGATGTGCTATAACAAGACCACAGCACAGCCAGTTTGGAACAAAGTTTCTGTCTCCAGAATCATAGAATGGTCTGGGCCAGAAGGGACCTCCAAAGGTCATCTACTCTGACCTCCCTGCAGCCAGCAGGGACACCCCCAACTAGACCAGGTTGCCCAGCGCCTCATCTAGCCTCATCTTGAATGTCTCCAGGAAAAGCACCTCAACCACCTCCCTGGGCAACCTGTTCCAGTCTTCCACCACCTTTATAGTGAAGTATTTGTTCCTAATATCCAATCTAAATCTGCTATTTTCCAACTTAAAGCCATTGTCCCTTGTCCTGTCACTGCAGGCCTTTGTAAACAGACTCTCCCCAGCCTTCCTGTAGGTCCCCTTTAGATACTGAAAGGCTGCTATTAGGTCTCCTCGGAGCCTCCTCTTCTCTAGGCTGAACAACCCCAGCTCCCTCAGCCTATCCTCGTAGCAGAGGTGTTCCAACCCCCTGATCATTTTTGTGGCCCTCCTCTGGACCAGCTCCATCAGGTCTGTGTCCTTCCTATATTGAGGTCTTCAGGCCTGCACACAGTACTCCAGATGAGATCTCACCAGAGCAAAGTGGCAGAATCACCTCTCTGGATCTGCTGGTCACACATCTTTTGATGCAGCTCAGGATGTGATTGGCCTTCAGGGCTGCAAGTGCACACTGCCTGATCATCTCCAGCTTCTTGTCCCATCAGTACTCCCAAATCCCTTTCCTCGGGGATGCTTTCTAATACCTCATCCCCTAGACTGTATTGATAGTGAGGACTGTTCTGGGCCAGGTGCAGAACCCTGCACTTGCTCTTGCGGAACCTCATGAGGTTCACCTGGGCACACCTCTCCAGCCTGTCTAGGTCTCTCTGGAAGACATCCTGTCCCTCTGGTGTATTGACAACAACACATAGTTTGGTGTCATCTGTAAACTTGCTGATGTTGCATTCAACCTCTCTGTCTATATCGATAAAAAGGTTAAACAGTACCCGTCTTAGCATGGACCCTTGAGGGATACCACTTGTCACTGCTCTCCAGCTGGACCTCAAGCCATTGAGTACCACCCTCTGGATGTGACCATCCAGCCAGTTGCTTATCCACTGAACAGTCCACCTATCAAATCCATATCCCTCCAATTTGGCAAGCAGGATGTTATGGGGGACCGTGTCAAAGGCCTTACAGAAGTCCAGTTAGATCACATCCATAGGTCATCCCTTATCAACTGACATAGTCACTCTACCATAGAAGGCCACTAGGTCAGTCAGATATCAGATGTCCAAGTCTTAACTAGTACAATTAACACTTGATCATGTAGCCAATCTCGAATTACCAGCCTGTTAGTAAGCTTTGCTAAAACCCCCAAGATGCAAGGCCCCAAAGACATATGCAGCTGGACATTCAGAATGAGAAACATGCTTTAAATACCATTATTTCATGACAATTTCCAAGGAATCCTTTCAACTGTGAGACGAAATCTACAGTCTAAAGCTTACTAGATGTCATGAGGAGGGGTTACTCCAATAGCATGGCCATTCTTAATGTCTTCCAGTCATCTCACATAACAGGAGTTGCCTGACAAAATCTAAACCTCTAAAACAATGTTAAGATTCCCCTACATCCCAGGGTACACACATCACTACACTTCTACTATTAAGCTATGTCAATATACAGTATCATTCCAAAATTCTAATGTCTTAATTGTTTATAAATCATTAAATAGGAGTCAAAAGTTTTCTATGAAAATCAACAGTTCCAAAACAATGTCTTTTCTCCTTTTCAAGAACCCCTTAACTACTGGGGATTTTCTTTTTTTCTCTGCCTTTCCTCCCACTTTTTGGAGGAAGAATCCCTCAGTTTGTGTTGGGAGGCATCTATGCTTACTGGATAGGAAATACTAAACATTTCAATAGTATCTTTCTCTACGAACTGTCCTTTTCTATATGAGAGGAAAAAAATGCTATATGACATCAGCAAGACAGCAGTTATTTGGTGAATTAGACAGAATGTACATTTTTGTTCATCCTGAAAATCAGAACTGCATCTGGACTGTTGAGAGCATATGTCACTACTTAAAAAGAATAATAGGCTGCCGTCTCAAGAAGACAGGGTAAAATTCTGGCCAAGTGAACTGGAGAGTAATCCATAGACCTTAAAGTAGTTAAAAGGATTAATACATCTTTGGTGTTACGAGAGATAAAGTATGCAACCAGCTGAGCACACTGGGTTGCCTCTTTAACTTCTGCTTAATCATGAAGCTATACCATATTCTGTAATAGAGCATGCCAAGTGCCATGGAGTTTCAAAACATACACGTGTACTCCCAATAGCTCCACAGCACTAACTCCACGTTAGGTCACAGTCTGCAAGTGCCAATAATACAAAGGAAGAGCAGGAAATTAGGGCTAATTGGGAATGTATTTATCTTTTTTAAAACTGTCAGCTAACAATTTGCAACAGTGCTAATTTTGCTATTCACAGAGAACATACAAATTCATGACAGGTAAATCGAAGGGCTCTTTTGTGTCTATGGGTTGAGGCTCAGTAGACACACAATACAAATCACAGGTCACTTATGGAATTTGAATAAATTTCCAATTGTAAGTTGCTGTTAGACATTGCAGAAGTGGCTAGAAACATAGAAACACATTCTGGTATTTACTTAGGACCTTCTAAATATAGTAAGAGTGTGGCTGAAATAAAAATTGAACAACAACTCCTATATGTTTTATGATAATTATATGAGAGTACACAATACAGAAATCCTCTTAAACAAGATTTCTGCTGATCTAGTTCAATGCCATAGCATGACTTCTCACATTCCTCCTGGCTGCCTCCTGCTGCCTAGAACAGAATTTAAACCTACATTTACTAAAATATCAGGAAACAAACAACATCTCCTTGACAACTGAAGAGGCCAGTCAGCTTTCCTTACCTCGAAAACTAACCAACAGTCAACACTCCACAGAGCAGTAAAAGGCACCAACCTTCTCCTGAAACAAAGTACAGGCTGTACAGACTTTCATCTTTTCCAGATGAAGACAAACTAACTCAGTCTATACTTCTTGCAGACTGACACTATCTTAAGTACTGGCAGAACATCAAACAAAGTTTACCCATCAAAACTCTAAACACCCTAAATACAAAAGATCATTTTTTTAAGCCCCACATTTGGGATTGATCTAGAGCTTTTTGCAGTGAATAGTCAAAAATATATATCATTTTACTTTGGCACTAGATCAGGCCTCTCAACTGGTAAGAAACACTATGGAATATCTTACCTGTGCCATTGGTACAAGAGGGGAGGGATGTAATAATCAATAGTTTTCGAGTTAAGGAAGGATTCAGAAACCAAAAGCAGAGATAAGTAACATCAGAGTCATTTGTGTCCAACTGCATATTGTCTATTTGGAATGCACTGACTCCAACGTATCCAGCTGGTGAAGAACTCACAGTATAGCTAATTTGAAGCATTAGTGTTATTATTTAAAAAATCAGGCCCCAGTAAACTGTTTTTGGTTGGAAGGAAATGCCATATTGTTTCCTTCCAATAGGAGAAATTAAAAGAAAACAAGAAAGTATGACCTTAAAGCAGGTTTCTAATTGAAATCCTGGACAGGGAAGGTCAATGCTCTAGTTTCCTAAGATGATAGCACAGCAATACAAAAAGAAATGAAGAGGAAAAAATTCCAATTTACCCTTGTAAAAATATCCTTTTCTCTCAAGAAGACAAATCAAACTAATATATGTTCTAATACATGCTTCTAAGGAAATGTAATATTCATGTAGCACTTTTGTAGCCTAAGTTTTACAGCCAGTTTCTCTTTCTTTTATCACAACCTTAAGGCGTTTTCAATTCTTGGAGTCTACCTTTGTTCTGCAAACAGAAGACATGTTCTGACATATTTGAATAGGCAAACCAGACAAATTTTGCTTTTTCATAGTTTACATTGTAATTGATAATAATCTAGCATGAACCCAGCTGCCTCAACACATGAGGAAAAAAAAAAAAAAAAAAAAAAAAAAAAAAAAAAAGAAATTAAGGTAAAAAGGAGTAAGCCTCCACAAATCCTAGTGTAGGCATTGCACAGTCAAATAGGGCATACAACCTTTTGTTGTTTGTACATCTTGCATTACTTGCCACTATCTCTTCTTCCTGTAGGAGCTTGAATTTGAGGGTTAGAGAATCAATTGTTTTTTTAATAATGTCTCCCTGCTACTTCACAAGCAGTACGCAGTTTCCTTTGATTTTATCTCTGCATACAAGGATAATATGGTTAACTCCAAAATCCTTTATAAAAACACCTCTACAGAGATACATTCAGAGTTCTGTATTTCTTTACCTTTTAAGTAGCATTCTTCTTCAAATGCTGGAGAGTTGTAGAAACAGCAGCTTATGTTCCAATGCCTTGTGCAGGCAATATTAATAACAAAGCAATAAAAGACATTTCAACATTACATTACATTTTTTAAAAGAAGTCCCCAAATGCCGTACAAGCTTTAGAATCCATCAATGATTTTTTTTTTTTATTTTTTTTTTAAGTACAGTAAATTGGCCATGGAAAGTCAAGGGACATTTCTCAAGTGCCTCCAAGTGCCGACTAAGCCAGAAACCTCTTTCTGTACCTTTGTGCGGCTCATGCACAGCATAAAAACCTACAACTAGACCTCAGCCATTGATGAGAGACAAAACCAAGACCCAGAAGGAATTCTCTCATATCTTGTTTTAGATGTGGACCAGCTATGCCCCAGAAGTTCAGATAGCACAAGATTCACATTCTTAAAAGTTCTAGGATAAGTCACACAATACTTTAGCAGCTAAACTGACAAGAAACAAGGGGGAGGTAACAAAGAGATTTTCCAATTCCCAGTTTTCTTCTGTATATACCAGCCTGTTTCCTTTATTGTCAGTAAGAGCTGAGTTCATTTTTTCCTGTTCTAGTTTATATTTATATTTTTATAGTCTGGTTGTTACAGAACTCCTTTGCCATACAAGTAAAATATTATGGTTTAGAGACAGAGTTTTGAAAAAATATTAATGTTCAACTTCATTTTCTGTATTTCTAGAACTAAAGCAATACTTAAATGATTGCTAAAAGGTGATATTTTATAGAGAGATTTTATTTATATTTTATAAAAATGCAATTAAATACTTTCACTCATAATGACCAGAATAGATATCAAAGCAATGACAAATGAAGATGTGCAGAATAAATCCAGAATGCTTTTATTTATTCTTAATATCAGTATGATATGTCTTGAAATTCCTTTGTCTCTAGTTTTTGTTTCAAGACATATTGTTTGCCGTTACAGAAAACATACAATTGAAACAGACCATCTAGTACACTTAAAAAAAAAACACCAACAAACAAACAAACAAAACCAACAACATCCAGAACAAAAACAGCAAAAAAAAACAGCTATAACAGACACAAAGCAGTTACTCTTTCCCTGTAAGAAAGTATATGACAACTCAAATTATTACTATTTTTCAAACAGGTTTGTTTTAGATGTGAGCACATGGTACACTGCATCACCTATCAGCTCTTCCATTACACCAAGGCATCGTCCTAGCTCTCTGCAACTTGATTTTATCATTAACTGTTCCTTTCCCAAGATACGAAATGAAAATACGTCTCCAAGACACTTAATTTAGGAGGAACAATATTCTGTTAACGAATACACTGAGAAGTCCAGTAGAGTGTTTAGGGTTTTTTTGGGGGGGTTGTCTGTTTTGGGGTTTTTGTTTTGGTTTTATTTGGTCCTAGACAGGACCTGTAGATCCATAAAGAAATAATCTCTCTCTCCTGGTACAGGAGACTATGTCTTTCAGGAGTCTTAAGAAAAGGTGTGTGGGTTGGTTTGACACATGCATCCACCCTGCAAAGAAATATTTTTTCCTTAAGAACATCATGCAAATCACTTTTGACCAGCACGAGCCTGTGTTGGCTTCACACAAAATTATTACAAACTCAGCAAAAACTCTGGCCCTGATTTATGCTGAACTGGTGGTGATTTGACTTGTAATGGTTATCTCCTCCAAGAGAATTCATCACAGCAAACACAGATGTAGAAAAACATTTCTGGCAGTATTAATGGGATGACAGACTAATGGTAATAAAAAAAAATGCTGCTCTGTTCTCAGCCAACCAGTTTAACCCCCATTGTCTATGGGAGATAGTATTTGCTTGTGAGGAGGAGAGGAGGAATGGAAAAGACTGACTGTAACCTCCTTCTCTTTGCAGGCACTGAAAGGATCTCATTATCAGAGCAGGATTTTAAGCAGATTCTACACTTCACAGGCCCAGGTGATGGAGGAAAGGAAGAAGAGAGAAGCCATACCCCTTTATTAAAATAAACTTACCTGAACTCAGAATCTCTGGATTTTCCGGTACCTTCATGACAAAGGCAGCTAAACTCTATGAAAGTCACTATTTTATGCTGGTTTTTTTTTTCCTTCTTCAAGGAGAGGCAGGGGGCACACCAAAGAAACAAGTTCAGAAAATCAGAATGTAATCTTGTATCAATTTACTGGGTCTACCTGAGATGGAGTTAATTTCCCTCACAGCAGCACATGTGGTGCTGTGTTTCAGGTTTGTGACTAAGACAGGGCTGTAAACATGCCAGTGTTTTGGCTGTTGCTGAGCAGTACTTGCACAGCACCAAGGCTTTCCCTTTTCCCTCAACTCTGTCCCTTCCAGTGAGAAGGCCAGGGGTGAACAAGAAGCTGGCGTGGAACGCAACTGACACAGCTGACAGCTCAACCAAATACTCAACAACAAAAACTAAGGGGAAGGCAGCTTTGCCAAGGTAGCCATTGCTCATAGCTGGGCAACAGTATACTTGTGGGATGTGGGGATTGCCTTTGCATCTCTTTAGAGGGGATTTTGTTTGTTTCTCTTTCTTTTTCCTTATGTTATGAACCTATCTTTATCTTGATCCACACATTTTCTCAATTTTGCCCGATTCTCTCCCTCGTGCTTCTAAGGGGGGGAAGTGAGCAAGAGGCTAGGTGGTGGCTTAGCTGCTGACTAGAGTCAACAAAGCACAAACAACTATAAGGGCAAATATTCTTTAAAGCAGTATCCAAAGTACTGTTCCAGTTATTTTACTCCAATAAGTAAGATGAAGGGAGAAATAAGGAGGCTAACATGGCACCTATATCACTGAATTTAGAGTCTAATTTTAATAAAATGCATTATTCAAATTAATGAGATTTAAGACAGTAATTTAAATTCAATAATAGAAATTTAATAGCAGATGTTAACTCAGCTCTATTGTTGAAATGAATTTGTGGGAAAGACATGAGCCATGCAAGAATAAAAACGGGGACAGTATTTTGTGGCATAGAGGTAACCTCTCATCTATTCTATACAGCTGCAGTAAGAAAACAGAAATTTTGCATATACACAGACATGAGTGAAAAATACATACATATACTCCTGCAATTATAATGAAGGAGAACATGCAGAAAAACATCTTCCTATTAAAGGACACAAACCTAACAATTTTCTCAAAGGGACTGGATATGTACAGGAATGGCAAAATTAGCAGGAGTTACAGTACTATATACTATATACAGTACAGTTATATACTTTTGGGGAGGTTACAGTAGTTTCGTGTTGCCTAAAGGTATTCACGTAAATTCTGCTCTTGCAGAATACAGTCTAACAAGCTTGGAGGTAGGTAGCAAAAGCCATGCATGCTGCACTGACAATACCATTAATGAAAACTGAAAAAATTTAGTTGGGGGGTAAATGTGGAAACCCCACTGCTTCTTAACATTGATTTTGCTTCCTGTTGTATTCACCCAATAAACACTATATCACACTATTTGGGACAAATCAAAGCTGACACTGTAGGGGGAGAGGTCGGCTTCTCTGCCTTTCGTCTTACACAACTGATTCACTCAACAGCCCAGCAGGTGGAACACAATCTTTCTTTCTACCTTGCTAGAAAGGTTTTTACCTAGAAAAGAGGAACTTCTTGTTTTACTTGTGCACACATTTGAATAATACAAAGGAAACACAAAAAAGCCACCATGCCATCTCAGTGGAGGAAAGCACTACCTAAAAAGAATAATGCAAATCACAGAAACATGCTGGAGACACAAAATTACCGAATCTCACAATAAGGATCATCCAAAAAAACAGATTGGGAAATCTTCTGTGCTATTAAGAAACTAAATTAAAAAGAAAAACAAACAAACAAGCAAAAACCACAATAATAAATGCACTGAATGTATTTTGTATGAATGCTTTGCAAGTAAGCAGAATTTCACACAGTCCCAGACAGGTCAATGTAACCACTCAGAAAGCTGCAAAGTGAAGCGGTTCATGACACAAACACACCAACCAAATTTCACAGAGAACTCTCATACACTTTTTTCCCTGTGGTACACAGAGAAAGCAGGAAAGAGAGTAGTGCATTTAGAAACTCTGCCACCAGGAATATATACACATAGAATTGATCAGTCTCTTTTAATATTCAGTCAACTAGCATCCCTGCAATTACTTATGTTTAAATGAACAATGATGTGGCTTGAAAGACAGAAGGAAAAAGTCCTGATTTTCTTGCACATATGTAATTTCAAACGATTACATGGAACAGCAATTGCAGAACGTTAGTTACTTAAGGGTATAAACTGAAAACCTGAGCTGTAGGGCAGGCAATCATTCTCTTCCTTTTTCTTCCCTAATTCATGTTCTTCCTTCTGCCAACTGCATGGCATTTTTGACTTCATTGAAACTTCTATCATATTACCATATTCATTGATAATTTTGGAAGGCCACAACTATATGCAGGGCTGTCTGTACAGTCACCATTTCTATCATTTGAGTTTGTCCAGCCTATAGTATTACTAATGCAGATGAACTTAACCAAGACCCATAATTCCTTCATCCACTGTAATAAAGCTAGTGGTGCGTTTACAGTTTGTCTGGAGCATTAATATAGTAAAAACATCAAGAGCAGTTTTCTTCCAATTAGACAGAAGAAAGCTTTCTATTTTTAATTATTCTTTTATATCTCTGATTGAAAAACAGAGCTAGAAATCAGTTCTGAAAACAGTATCAGCCTACTGAAAAAAAAAAAAAAAAGAAACCAACGACCACCCAAACCACCTTTAACAGCCATTGTCTTCATTCAGTCTCATCATATCTAGTTTTAAAGTGGACTCTCTACCGTTTTTCACTTTTACTTTGAACAGCAAAATAGACCACTGATGAAAGAGGATTTATCCAATTATTATGAGCAAAGTAGCTTTAACTTCCTTTAGATATCCACTAACAAGATATAAAATGACACTTCCCGGACACATCTCCAGCACAATAGGGCCTTTATTGATTTTCATATCATGTTCTTCATTCTGAGATGACTCTCTTGAGGACTCTGCTTCCCAGCAGGAAAAAAATTGCCTTTTCTATGTTTGAATTCAGATCTATTAATGCATCCCTTGCTGGAGACAGTGTCATTTTAGTTCTTTCCCTCTGTAGCTGATGTGTCTACACCTTGCTGGCTCAGTGTCCTAATGGATCTCAGGGTTAGAGGTCAGAGTACAAAAACAAAAAATGAAATTGCTCATCTTGGGAATCAATAAGAAAAAGACTCTTAACAATCTTTCTAAGGGTAAAATGTGCAACCAATGAGGTGTGATAAGTGTGTTCCACTTTGTGCCAAAGCTATAAATAGAGTATCAAATCCAAAAGAAGTTACACACCAAAAATAAAGATGAAGAAGAGTTAATGTTATTGCTCAGCTTGCATTACTGCCATCAAGAAATTCACAGCTGAAGGAAAGGTTATTACTCTCTTCATTTGTCATTATGAAGGTTTCTGAGGTGCATCGCTGGCATCACCTCTTTGCTATAGAATTTAAAAGACTAAAGACAATCTCCATAGTCAAATTACTTCTGAGAGATAAGTTTCACAGATCAGGATAGGTTAACTTCAATCATATGTCTGCATTTACCCATGATTACAAATTCAATGTGGGAAAAAGAAACAGTAATGTGAACTCTCAGAACTGTCAGGAAGAAGCCGTAAGTTTTTGCTTGCAATTGAAAAACACAATAGATCAGCTATGCATGCAGTCTCTGGCTTGCAGAAAAGTATTAATTTGAAGAAACATTTAAATTTTGTAATATAGAAATAGCTATATAAAAATGCAACACCTGGTGTTTTGTACTGCCTATCTTTATTTAATATTGCACTTAACAGCCAACATTTAAAGAGCTTTGACCACTGGAAAATGGAAAGGCAATGTTAAAAGGCCCAAAATAATTGTATGTCTCAATTTTCACCCTTCTATCTTTGTAAAAGACATAAAATACAGTAGCATGACAGTTCTGCCAGGAACTAACTCCACTTACAAAATGAGGAAATCACTTGACAGCTAAAGAAATACACATTATTAACAGAAACTACACATACTGAAAAAAAGCTCTCAAACCTGATCCATACTACATTCACCCTTAGGTAAATTCACTCACCTGTACAACGGTATACGAGAGCATCAACATCTGGCCTAATAAGTTTAACTCTCCTTAGTTCCCCATAAAGGATATCTATCTTGCATCTTAAAGGCATGGTACACACACACACTCTACATTAGACAGCCTTGCTTCATCTCGGTCTCCATTATTTCTGCAACATTACAACCCCAGGACACCTAAGTGTTCCTCCTCGTCAATCAGGAGAAGAAAAGATCTGCTGCAGTGTCCATAATTATCTAGTACAGAAGAATATCAGAGGTTTCATTTTAGTGAGTTAAAGGGAAGATCACTTTCACACAAACACTCAATAACATTTTACATGTATTCGCAGTAATGACTGACATGTCTTTTTCAGTTATCTCAACATTAATGACAGCAAAATTCATGCAAATGATGGGCAGCTGTATGTCTTGCTCTTTTCCACACTGCATTTAAAATAGTATACAACTAAGAAAGTGACACAAGTATACCAGTTCTCATCTCCACAAGTTGCATCTCTACCCTGCATTTTTAGGAAGGAGAGGCAATTGATCTTAGGACACAATAAAGAGCGGAGTCAGATGAGTGAATAAGTAATTGGAAGCGATGTGGATACATTTCATCACTGAGCTATAAAGGAGTCCTGCCAGAACCCTGAAAACCAGCATGGCAAATGGCACTTAATCACAATATTTGCCTCTTTACTGCTTAGGAGTAGGTGCCCACTGTGAAGATTCTGTTCCTGCAGGAAAACGGACATTTTGTGCACCAGCCCTGAGGCTGACCTTGAAATATAACTGAAACCCAGAAAACAAGGAAGGTAGCAGTGAAGCAAGCAGAAAATGAGGAAGAAGGCCTTGAAGTGTAAGAATAGTAGCCAATTAGTGTATTAGCTTAGGCGTGCGCAAGCTGCATGGACAAAGCAGAGCACCCAATCAAATAATGTGTGATTGCGTGCAAGGAAGTAAAAATTGTATAAAAATAGACCTGGTTAGTAAACTACGGTTTTTCCTTCATTCACATTGAATTGTGCAGAGTCCATTGTTTCTCCTCCCTCAGCCCACAGCCCAATGTGCAACATCAGGGTGTTGTCATGGTCTTTGTTTTCCTCTCTGTGATCACAAGCAGACAATGTGATAGATCCAGCACAGGACTGTTCTGTGCACATTCCTGCCTCGCTGGCAAGATTAACACAGGAGATAATATACAAACTATCCAGGGAAAAAACCCTCCTTTCATCTGCTTCTCTTACTTAAAGTAATGCAAACACCAAGATCGGCACTGTAAGAAATCTGTCTCAAGACCTTATCATGAAGGCATCTGGTTTGCACCTTGATATATGTCCTCATCTACTTAAAAATCAAGTGTAGCAGGTCATTACAAAGGGAGTCCACAGTAAACAAAGATAATGAGACATGCAACAGTGTAACTGTCTGTAAATACATACAAACATAATACCAGACACATACATAAATACCATAATTTAAATACTTACTTGCCTCACACAAATGCCGTGCCATATTTCCACTCACACTGTAACCCAACACTAACAACCCAGAAGAGTCAAACACAGTGTAAACAAACCAAAAAACAAAAAAATCCAAACAAAATAACAAAAAAGCAATCAAAACAATCAAGATAAGAGATTTACCACAAAATTAAGGGAACTGTCTGCTTTCCTCCAATAGTGCTATCAGCCTGAGTGTTTGGGGTTTTTAACCTATCCAATTAGCTACAGTGCCTACTCTGAATATTTCTATGCAATTCATTTTGAATTTTCTTGGTGGACCTTGCAGATTTTGTGAAACTCCTAGCTGCTTAAAACAAGAGTTTGATTGCAAAATTGCATCGCCTTCCGTATAAACATGTGGACATACTGTGCTGGTCTCTTTACATATAATTTAGAGCTAGTGGTTTGTAGGGACTTTAGTCTCCTCTGAGCTCCAGCTATCATTAGTAATGTTTTATCACATGCAAACTCTTTCCTCCACAGCATAACATGGTATATCAGCAGGGTGTCCCTCTCTAGCCCTGGTCTGATTCTCTGTAACCCAGAGAACACAAGCCATCTTTGTAGCATAGGCTCTGAATTTAATTTCAGTGACTGAATTCCTTGGACCAAAAGAAAAGCTTTGTAGAATTCACGCGTGCTCTACAGGGCACAGACCTCATACTGACCGATCATCTATATAACTTATACAGAAGCACACAGCCAGCCTTACAAAACCACATTTTTAATAACTCAGTTGAAGGTCTATTGTGTTATTAGCACCAAATGATTAATTAATTGTATCCACACATTATAAGTCATTGACATTTACTAGGACAACTATGGCTTGCTTGAGGGTATATTTGCCATTCAGTTCTACTGGCAAAATGCCTGATGAGCAAAAACAATCCCAGTTTTGACTGGGATGTTGTACACACAGCAGGACCTCGGCTGCAATGAATTGGCCAATTGATAAAATCTGAGCACTGATCAGTGGGTGTCTTTTCATTGTGCTCTGAATAGTTTTCCATAAAGCCCGGTGCTTCACAGTTGCTGGATGCACATCAGTTTGGTCAAACATTAGAATGTCAGGATTTTTTGCTGAAAGATGAAAGCATCACTCATTTGTAGATCTCAGAAGTAATACCTCCCCGTGCCTCAAATTTTATATGTTTCCTCAGGAGATCTATCAAAAATTCACAGTTACAAAATAAAAGACAACAGGAGTCTAGTCATTTGAGTCCACTTTGATGAGGCAAATGAAAACGAGTTTGATTTGTGACGTTTACTCCCTTTTCCTTCCTTTTTTACAAGTGAAAAACCAGAGGAGTGCCAGCATATCAGTCAACTCTTCACTTCAAACTGTCATTGGATATCTGAAAACTGGCCGTATGTTTCCGTATCTGCATATGTTTCCATATCAATAGCTTTCTGAAAACCAAACTACTGATGTGTACTTATCTCATGCTCTTCTGACAGAGTTTGTCAAGTTTGTTAAAAAGCTCAAGGCAAAACCTTACTACGAAAAGAACCTACAGTATGTCAGTATTGTCCCTGAAGTTTAGTGAAGACTTTCTAAATCTCCATGATATAGAGCTGCTATTTAAATCCATGAAAAGCATTTCTGTAGTATATAAGATACTATAACACAGAATATTTAACTCTTCTTCAGTCCAGGCATTTGTTGTTTGTAGCAGTGTGTTAGCAAAAACCTAATTTCTTATGCAATTTGATTTTAAAATACCAGCAATATACCTGCCCCACTCAAATTGGAATATCAGACTGAATCCATTACTATGGATAGAGAGCATTATTTGGAATTAGCATTAAAATTAAGTACACAGCTGTAATCTCTGTACCTTTATAGTGACAACAATTCCAGTAAAAGGACCCATGGTTTTCTCAGTCCCACAGCAATACCAAAATCCGCAAAGCAAGTTAAACTTTAACTCCAGATGATTTTGACTACACAATTATCTGTCTACATCTTAGTCTGATAAATTTAGTGTCTTTGTTAAGGTACCGCTTTAAAACATCTTTCCTTAATATGGAAAAGACTTTGCATGTCATAAACTGATATTTTGTAAATGATAAAAGGAAACATGCTTTCACTCAACACAAAGTTTGAACTCTCTGATTCAAAAACAAGAATTTACCATTATTTAAAAGGGAATGACACAGAACAGAGATAACTAAACTATCCAGAGTTACAACTGATGCTAAATATATTTTGTGGATGGATGAGTAAAAGCCTCCAAAACCACATGACAAAACCACTCCTACTTCCTAGAGATCCAAGTAATACATAACCCCAGAGGTAGTTTTATCTTATATTTTTGTGATATTTTTTTTTAAGCCTTTCTTTAGAAAAGTAGTACTCGTCACTACCTGAGACAGAGCACTAAACTAACTTGGACTGTTGCCTTGTATGCAAATCATCATGATCTGAAGTTCCGGGACATAGAATCATAGAATGGTTAGAGTTGGAAGGGACATTGAAGATCAAGTTCCAAACCCCTGCCCTGGGCAGGGACACCTCCCACTAGACCAGGTTGCTCAAAGCCCCATCAAGCCTGGCCTTAAATACTTCCAGGGATGGGGCAGCCACAGTTTATCTGGGCAACCTGTTCCAGTGTCTCACCACCCTCACAGGAAAGAATTTTTTCATAATCTCTAATCTAAAACTCCGCTCTCTCAGTTTAAAACCATTACCCCTTGTCCTATCACTACACTTTCTGACCAAGAGTCCCTCTCCTGCTCTCCTACAGGCTCCCTTCAGATACTGGAAGGCTGCTAGAAGGTCTCCCCAGAGCCTGCTCTTTTCCAGGCTGAACAGCCCCAGCTCTCTCAGCCTGTCCTCGTAGGAGAGGTGCTCCATCCTTCTAATCAT
>VZRU01010129.1:319622-333453 GCA_013398155.1 Pedionomus torquatus | reverse complement strand
GGGTTTTTTAGTGGGTGTGGTCTTAATCTGAAGCCTTTGTTTTTTTGATCGAGGAGGCAGCTATGTGACATGGTGCTCCTTATCTACTTCTTTTCCAGGGCATTCATCCTCAATGAGAGCCTCATATCTGTTACTAATGGGTATTTTATATGATGAGTTGGATAAGGTGGGTGGTCATCTGCTTCCCCGCCCACAAACCTGTTTCCACTCATTCTTTTCTACTACACTTTTGTCTTTTACACTTTTGCCTTTTCTTTTACACTTTTGTCTACTGCCTCTACATTTTTGGCTGCCCTTTCTTTTACTGCGTTGTCTATAGCTTGCCCAGGTTTGCCTGCAGGGGCTCCTAGACCCTTGCTGCTTTTCTCCCTATTGCTGCTTCCCCTCCTATTGCTCCTCAGTCTCTGGACTTCCTCTTTCAGCTCAGTGACCATGTTGAGCAGACCGTTGACCTGCTCACATCTTATACAGGAGGTCTCAGAACTATCATCTGTAACTAGTAGAAGGTCCTGGAACTCACTGCAGCCGGTGACTTGGAGCCCCATGTGTTTCTGTGGGAGCTCTGTCTGTGTTCCTACCTCCATTGTGGTTCGGGCTGAATGCATGACCTTCCTCAAAGTATTTGAAATATGCAAATCAGATCAGAAAAGTGATAAATGTGACATAAGAAGTGAGAAGGTTGTTCAGAAAGAGGTTGGCAGCACTGACCACCTCTGCAACAGTCATGTACTTAACCTTTCGTTTAAAGCCTCAAATGTCAGAGCACCTTCATGAAAGGAACATAACACTAGAGCAAACTCCAAAAGAAAGAATCTGCAGTGAAGTAAGAAGTTTTACTGATCAGATTAAGTTCTCTGAAGTGTTTGCATAAAAATACTGTACAATAGAGCAAGTATATCGGTATTTTATGAGCAAGAAATTATTGAAATTGCAACAGTAATTACAGTACATTCTTCTCTAAGGTTAGTACAGTCATCAGCTGTGGGCTGAATAAACAAGCTGTTATTCAGGAGCAGCTCAAAGCTTCTCAATCCTGCAGAGACAATGGAGTCTTTCCAAGAAAACTTGTCCTTGAGAAGGTAAGATTCAGCTTTGGCAAAGGCAGCAGAAAAAGGGGAAGAGTCGGAGGGGGCGGACAATGTACATTGGCCACTGGGGAACTAGAAGTAGCTGGGGCCAGGGTAGGAAGGGAATAGGACTGGAAAGAAAAGATCAGATAAGAGCTGCAAAATACAAGATTGCTGCTGAAGATATGGAAAAAAAGTAGGGGGATAGTTACCACTGCTCCACACTGAGTAACCCGGTAGCAGACAAGGTCCTGCAAGCATGAGAGACTGGCATTCTGGACTGTGATACTGTCAAAGGTAACACCAGAGGAACCTGGCTACAAGGTTTACATGCAACTCTCACACTGATCTTTCCCTCCTTCTAAGCAGTAATGTAGTAGCCATTTCCCTGCCCTCTCTTCCCTATTACATGAAGAATTATATGAGATTATACTCAGGTGCAATTAAGATCTAAATTTTACATCGGTCTTCAAAAGTAATGGGTGGGGGAGAAAATAAAGAACAAAAAATCAAGCAAGCACATCAAGGCCTTGTAATCTTCCAAGTAATCACTTCTGTTTCTGTCTCAGACACTCGGCACAAACAGCGCTGAACCAGAGTGTCTGAAACACACAAGCCTAAGAAAGCTGAGGGCTTTTGATCCACCTCTTCCTCATGTAATTGCTGCCTTTGAGTCTGGCTCTAACTCCAGTGTTCAGTTTAGGATCTGGGTGATCTTACTACTCATTCAAAATATGTCTCTGGCTTGACACGAGCTACTATCCAAAAAACATTGGAAAGCACTATGTGGAATATCATAAATACAGCCAGAAGTATTTCCAGCAACACAAAAGGCTGCGAATATCCTTGAGGTTACAGTTTCCGTAACTAACTGAATCACATCAGCAGTCTTATTTATAAGCTGGGAAAGGATTTAGAAATGCTTGACCTTCAGGAGTCAAAGAAAGATGCAGCTGTCCTCGTTACCATTTGAAACTTCACTGCCACTTGCTGAGGCAGATATAATGCATCCTCCCAGCTTATCAGCAGAAATGGTAAATAGTCCACATTAATCAGAACATTCCCATCTCATCTCAGTCTTTTGGGGATGAAGGTCCATTACGGAATAAAAACCAGATAAAGCAAAACTTCAATTACTTGAAACTTCTACTCTCATTCTGCCAGAATTATACTTGTGTTCCTCATAGAAAAAGGATGGGAAAAGTGATTTATTTTCTGAGTTATTCCCATTAAAAAAAAAAAAAAAAAAAAAAAAAAAAAAAAAAAAAAAAAAAAAAAAAAAAAAAAAAAAAAAAAAAAAAAAAAAAAAAAAAAAAAAAAAAAAAAACCCAAAAAAAAAAAAAAAAAAAAAAAAAAAAAAAAAAAAAACCAAAACAAAGCACAGGAGCAGCACAATACATTCCCATTTCTTTATCCAACTTTAAAAGCACTTAAGGGCAGGCATACATCAACAGGACTGATTACTCAGTGTTTTCTGGATTTTCAGCAAGAAAACCTCACTCTTTACTCTGCACTTCTAAGATCAGAGTGGGTGCTGATGCTTTTAGGTAAGTAAGTTAAGCAAGAGCAAAAAAAATACAGCCTTTCCAACTTTTCCTCCATTTCTTTCTGAAAGAATTTGACAGTCATTCTAATTCCCAATTCTCAAACTTAGCTCGTTTAAAATGCAAGCAGCCTGGATATGGTACATACACAAGTCATTTTCCAAGACATAGCAAGTTCCTAATATAACAACTAGTTTGAATCTCAGTGACTTTGCAGGGAAGATCAGGGCAAACACTTCTAATGCAAACACATTATGCTGATGTTTTTTTCCAATTATAAGACTTTAGGCATAAATAAAATTTTATCAATAGACATTTCCCAAGAAACTGTAACTACATTATTTCAGAAAACTCTGTGCAGGCATACAATATTGTTTTCAGCAGACAGAAAATGTTTGGAAAAACATGGACTGAAGTTCCTAGCAACTCATATGTTTTTACTTGAAAAAATGGAGTACGATAAAGACTACAAATCTTTAATAAAAATTAATAGTTCAGCTGCTTCTTCTGTACCTAGTAACTTTCTGCAATTCTTACTCATATCCCTGCTATCTTCCTCAAGCAAAAGTCCTAATATGCTCAGCTGACACTCTCCAGGCTAAGATACTTTTATGACCCATAATGAAGCTGCAAAACCTGGGAGAAAAAGAGTGGAAATCAAACTACCATTTTGGTATGATATTGTCTGTAGAATCATACTCTTACTTTCACCACCACTCACTGCTTCCCAGGTACTAACCAGACAGCATGACGCCAAACTCTAAAAAAAGTCTTATTAAGTGACTCTATGCAGCCACTCAGCATCCAGAATAGTGACATGTTCATTGCTTACATGTCATGAGAAGCTGTGAATGCTTGCAGTAAGACTCAGGATTTGTTTTTATGAAATCCAAAATAGCGAAGTTCATTTCCACAGAAACCTGATGCAACACACATCAGAACTGCTGCAACATTTCTTGAAAGGAGCAAAATTAGTTTGTGCCACCCCACTACAGCTCAGAGAAGAGGAGCAATTCCTGAAAAAGGTAATGACATCAGAAATTCTCCAGAAAGTCTAACAGCACCTCAGGCTGCTTACCCAGTAGTTCACATGCTTCCTTAAATATATAACTACTTCAAAGGTATAAAAATGGAACTCTCAAAATGCTGTCCAGAAATATCAATCAAAACTAAGCAAGGAAAACAGAGATTTACCTATAAGAAAAAATAATTAATAGAATCCCTAATTCTTCTCAGATTCAAAATAGTTTGAAGAGGCTGACATCACGTAAATCCATCCAGAAGGACACATTAAGTAACACTTAAGTAAAGGCACATTAAGTAACACTGCAGCCTTCTGATAAAATATGGCACGTGAGTATATACATTACACATCGAGAAAAGGTATTTCTTTACAACTACCCTTCTCCTTAGAGTGGGAAACAAGCGTGCTCACATATTGCAAAGTATTCTGCTTAACACAAGAAACATTTATAGAAAAGATGAACACATGTATTGGACTGTGAGTTCAGTTGTTCAAAAATCAGTTTTTCTTAGGGAAAAAAAAAAAAAAAAGCTATCTCCCTCTCCAGATGTAATGTGCAATTTAGATTTCCAGAGCTAGACTCTTTGTGAAACCTCAAGACTGACCACACCTGAGGAAGGACAATATCAACAGTTTTACTGTACCACCCTACCACTATGGATCCAGAAACCAAAAGGAAAAACTCAAGAACTTGGGCCTGGGGCAAGTAGTTTTAGTGGTGCCACAAAAGCATATTTCACACTGAGAAGTGGCACTTGGGAGTGTAACAAATTTAGCCATTTACATCCAGAAAGTAAATCTGTTCTTCTTGGAAGACAGCTAAGTTGTCTTCAGAGCTTGCTTTCTACATTTGCAGATATTCTTCAGTTTTGTTTGTTTATAGTTTTATAGTTTGACGTTCTTTTTTAGACTGTGACAGTTTTACTTGCAAAGGGTTAATCAGATGTCCCCATCCTATACTGAAACAGTTATGGCCACTATTAGCAATTATAGAAGTTTATTACTTATCTGGTCACTGAGGGTAAAACAAGGTGCACAGAGTATGAAAGAGTTTTGGTTTTAATCTTCAGTATTTAATATAGATACAGCCTCAACACCCAAACAAGTCTGGATTCTCAAAGAGACTTGGATGGAAGCAACTACAAATTTCCTTCCTTCCTTTCTTAGTACAGAGCTAGATGGCAGAGCAATTGAGATGGGCCTGAAGCTGTGCTCTGTCTTATGAGAAATTCTGCTCCTCCTCAGAGACTGCCCCTGGAATCATCCCCATGCAGAGTGCTTCTGCACTCTTTCAGAAGGTCTTTGCTTTAGAGCCATCATCACCAAGTCTCCGGATGGATGACTAAAGCCTGGAAAAAATTATTTATTGAAAGCAATTTGTCTGACAAATATTGACATTTGCTTCAAATTCCTTTCAGCAGTTCATTATTTGACAAGCTCCACAGACTGTCCAAATTCAGCAAATAACTCTTGAGACACATTCTTTTTACAACTGCTGAACTCCTGTTTAGGAATAATTTTTATTATTTGACAAGCACACCTGTCAAGGAAGTATTTTTCCCCCATCTTTGGTGTAGCAGTACTTCAAAAGCAGAGGGAAGAGGACAAGTGACTGCAGCTCTACAATATGTCTCTGCTCATTTCATATTCAGGAAGGGCTATAAACCTTGTAAGGCTGTAAGCAAGCACCAGAAATACTGATGCAGAAGCGCTCTAGTTAAAATGAAGACCATAGAGTAAGTTTGACATAGGATCCACCAGCCAAAAGCAACCTCTGCCATCACCCACACAGGAGAAAGGAACAGTTACTATTTTGCACTCAAAGATGACGTGCTTGTGTTGCAGACTTAAAGCCTGCTATCAACCTGGAAGGAGATTTTATCACACGCATCAACCTACAGAATTACTTAGGTTGTACAGACCTAGGGCCTGAGAACAGCAGGTCAGTCCTTACCTCTACTGGGATATAAATAATAAATCTGATTCTACAGTTTTACCTCTTGTGTCACCACTTACCATGATACCAAATATGAGCTACATGCAAACAACAAAATAGAACAGCTTTTTAAACAGGGATATAAGATCAAGCAATTGCAAAGGCAGCAAAAGAGTAGAGCATTTGCACTGCTATTTTTAACAGGGAGTTTTCCTTATTCACAAAGAGATACTATCAGTGTAAGCAAGAAGTAAGAACGCTTTTCACTAGAGATATCCAAGATTTATTATTGTTTAGTGTACAGAAAAAAAAAAAAAGGCTAAATATAAAATCAGAAATTAAACTTGTTGTTTTGTGTTGCTCTTTTGCCACTGCACTACTATAACTCTAATCTAAAGAATAACTGAAAAGGCAGAGATGCATATTTTTCTGGTTTGTTACTTCTACCACTCCTCCTTGTCAGCAAAAACAGACTGGTGTACCAGCGTACAAACTAAAGCACTCTTTTCTTGTACTTCAACCCTTTTTGCCTGAGGAATTCTCTTGGCTCACGGGTTTGATGTCAGCCCTTGATTGTGTTTTGATGTTTCTGCAGATCTATGATTGAGTTCAATTCTCAGCAGCCAAAACAGACATTTGTCATCCTGTATGCATCAAATTTCCTGTGGCACACTGCCCACTTAATCATGCGGGCAAGGGGAGCTTTGACATAGCAAGGGGCTGTTTGCAAGCCACTGTGACCTAGCATGTGTGGAGTCACATGTAATTACCATTAGTTATAAGGATCATTCAAGGCTCCCTAGTGTTGCTGCACACCAGTTCAACCATACCAGAGTGTTTGAGTAAATATTTGCACGCAACAAGGAGCTGTTGAGAGAGTTTTGTCTACAGCCACAGCCCCCAGTACATGAAATATTCAGCACATGAAATGTCTCCAGTGATGCAGAGTGGTGGGTTTTCACTCTGATTTGATTAGCAGTGATGATTCTTTCATGAGGTGTGACTGTCCTTCCAGATTAGCATCAGCCCAGATTTCATGCAGCAGTCACGGAAAAAAGGAAATGGGAAAGAAGAGTCTAACATGTTAGATGGGTTACTCTGCTGAGTCTCTCCTGATTATGACTGTGCTTGTTTAGAAGAAAATGCTAGGGCTAAATCTTATGTTAAAAAAGTATTACTATGTATAACTCTAAATTTAAACACAAATGCAAAACTCAAATCTCTATACTAGTAAGAGCTAAGGAGGAGGGAAAAAAACACAATACAACCTTAACTCAGGGAATGTCTTAACATTCTGCAAAAGAGACATCAATTCTTTACCCATAAAAAGCTAGAAACATTACACAGGAAGATGTACTTCCATAGTAAGAGTAATTAATATCTCTTAATGAACACTGTAGAACTTATTAGTAATGAATCAACATTTAGTTGCATTGCTTCTAAACTTCTTCACCTAAGTATACCTCATCACTATACAAGCAATTAGCAATTTTCAATAATGATAATGTGATCTTGGTGGCGTACTTTTAATACCGGCAATTTAAACTGTCCAACCACGGTAACATTCCCATATTATTTCTATACGGTGGCAGTGAAGTTCTGAACCTGAAGCAAGAAAATTCTGCAGGAAAAGGCAGTTTATTGGACCAAGCAATGTAGCTAGAACAAATGAAAAAGAGCTGATATTCCTGAAAGCTATTTTTCTTTTCCAATTTAATCAGTTTCCTTTACAAACCTTGATTTAGACAAGCCTCTCTGACCTAGAAAAATTGGCCTTTGAAAAGATTTGAAACTCTCTATCAAGCATTCTTCCTTACTGAATATGCACCCACTTAAAACCAAAATCCACTAACCTCCCTAGTTAATTCTTGGTATGTATGCCATTATTGGCTGTACTAGACTAAATATAAAGTCTCTACACAATTTCATAGACACATAAAAGAGAAATTATGACTGCTCTCGAGTGCTGAATTTTCACATTGCATCAACAGCAGTTATTCAGCAGGAGAGGTGTCTGTAATTGTCACTGAATGGGAAAGCTCTCAGTATTCAATAAGCTTCTGTTCTCTGCTTCCTCTGTGTGGGCTTGTATTAAGAAACTGAATAGAGGAGGATAGTAGGTTTCTGAAGACCAACCACCTTCCACTTGAAACAGATGTTTCAAGAATCAAGAATTAGAAACTGGATGTTTCAGAATCTGCTTCAAACCATTAAAAAAGTTTTAAAATTATCAAAAGCTGCTTTTGAATTTGTAAGACTTCCTTATCCATAGGCAAGTTAATTAACATGTTGCTACAAAAGCAGAAACCAGGAGAGCAAGGGGTAGAGCAGAGAGGACCCTGTCATGCTACTATATTGAACTTCTTGAACTTTTTTCCACTACACTGCAGACCCTAGATATGATTTCCGTTTTACATGTATTTCCCACTACATGTCACAGAAGTGACAGGATGCTGGGAAGATACAGCCATGAGAGATACTGTGTCTGCCTAGTACTCCAACTAGCAATTTTGTTTTCCTAATTAGACAAGCAATTACAATGTGGAAAACTGAACTACACAGGGATAAAACTAAGACATCGATAATGGTAGACAACAGGTGTTATGCTTAAAAGCTCTGTAAAACACTCTTATTATCGCTAGTGACAAGCATTACATAGTTAACTCCAAGAACAATAAACCTTAATATTTCCTGTACTATCCTAACTTCCAGTACTGCAGTTTATACTTACTGCTTTACATATAGCAAGGTTACCTACATACAGACAACTGATGAAATTGCTGTTATGCCTTGTGGCCACAGAAAGAAGGAATAAAGCAGAGGTACGCATGAACTCCAATAGCATTAAAAGTCAGAATAGATAAGTGAACAATTTCTGGAAAGCATTATCTAGATGCTCAAGTATTTTTTTTTTTAAATATATAATAAAATATAATAAAACAAAAGAAACTAGAACTAGAAAAGACTGAATGCTGTCCTGATTTTGACCAAGTTGCTTCTTCCAAACCAAACCAAATCAAACAGGTTTATAATCAAACAGGCACGCTAAATACATCTCTCTTCCCTGAAGTACGAGGCAATCATCATACAAGCCTCCTCCACTATAAAATACTCTTGAACTAAAAAAATAACAAAAAACAACAACAAAAAAACCCATCCACAGACAAATAACAAACAACTTAGATGTAAAGAACTTTATATTTTGATCTGAAATTCAAGGCTGGGCCTATTACAAGTAGGAATCACTCAGAAAATATGAATTGGAAAAATTGTTTCAAAGGGCAAAGACAAACAAGTTCATCTCTACTCTCAGCCTCCTTGCCAAGTGTAAAAAAAACCCAGACAATTGGTTTGCCTCTGTGAAATTTCTATTATAAATATTTTAAAACCCCTTAAATTTAACTTACTATGTTGGTATCATATAAAAAATTTAGGATGGTGTCATTAGCAGAGATTTTAAAAACTAATTCTTAAAAATCCTTTTAATTTTTTTAAACTAAGTCCTTTAAAACAGTATCACTAGCTCTATAATACAAATACATAAACAAGTGTTTCCATTGACATAAGACCAAACTCAAAAATCCAAGACAAAAATGTCATTTTGCCTGTACTCTGTCAAAGCAGGTTTTTTTTCCATATTCTGTTTACAAATACTCTGTGTAGTTTCTCTCTAACAACACGTAATGTAGCTCACTATCCATCAGGAATGTTATTCTGCAGATTATGCACACATTAAAATGACACGTAGGAAAAAAATAGAAGTTTTTGCATGCACCCTTTGGAAAATGAGTATCTAGAAAGAGAACAATAAGTTAGTAAACAAAAATAAGAAGGGAAAAATAAATTTAGTCTGATCATATTAGTGTCTGGAAGTTTGTGTAAGATTCCCTCTCTGTATTATTCAATTGGATCACAATTCAGGCACAAACCTATAAATTAAATCATTGGCTATCCAAGGCCAGCAACTATTGAGTCAGAAAAAATTGTGGGGCTTTCAAAAAGAGGAAGAGTGTGTACTGAACATGCAGACTGATCCAGTCACTTAATCTGGCTTGTCAGGCTTCAAGATTTAGCTTGATCTCTTGAATTAATTTCTTAACAACATGGTGGTTTTTGACAGGAGAGGTGAATCACAATTTTCCTTTTTTTATGTTGAAACATCTTGATCACTATAAACTCAGAAGTTCATCTTCCAATTTTACTCATTTCATATTAAAAATACTAAAAAAAACACCAACCCAAAACCAACACAAAAAGTGAATGTTAGCAAGCTGAGTAGAAATGCTAGGGTGGAAAAACTTGAGGGTCAAAAAAAGAGATCAAAGCAAACATTAAATGCATCAGCCTGAACTGTACTACTACCAAACAGTGGGAACCTCTCTGTTGGACCAGTCTAACTTTTGAGGTTTTCTAAAAGTTAGTAATTAATACAGACCTTAAGAGAGTTAATAAAATTTCACTTTATTTTGTATTGAGTCTGCACTGGGAAACTTTGCAAATGGCAAAGTATAAAAGCAGTTTAAAAAAAAACCCAAACAACTTTTGGGTTTAAACCTTGTGAAAAATAAAGCATGAAAACTCCCATAATTATTGGAATGTTCTGAACATGAAAAGTTAGATGTCTGCAAGATACAAGAAATCACAGGGCTAGCCATTTCTCCAATAATTTCCAGCAAATTTAACCTTATCAGTATTCAGAAGCAGCTCCAAGAAAAACAATACCTTAGAAATATAAGAAGGGGAGATAAAAGGGAGCAGTGAGGAGGAAAAGCATATAATGTCTTAATTTAACTAATGATAAGATAGGGAAGGATGATACAGCCTGCAGCTATGGGAAAACATTACTGATGATCCAGTACGCATGCTGAGTAAGGATAGAGACTCCCCAGTACATGTCACTTTTAGAGGACGTTACTGAAGAACAGGTTTAGCAGCATGCAAAGTACAGCAGGTGCTGTATGCTTGTTAAAGTTGAATGAATAATTTGCCACGAATAATATGTTTGACAAACTTAGCATCTCTCTTTTCATCATGTTCCTAGAATACTGTGAATGGAATTGCATTATTCAAATGTATCCAAATGTCTTTGCAGCATTTCCCTACATAGGGTTCAGCTGCCAATATTCAGAGGGCTGCTGAGCTGTGTTCAAAGAAAAATAAAATCTGGTATTTTTCCATTGCCTGACTAGATGAACAAACATAACCTACTTCTGAGAACAGACATGCACAAGTATTTAAAAATTGATTTCCATGAATATCTGGTTGTATTACACATTTGGGGGGTGAGGGAAGAGATATGATAAACATGATAAACATGAGAAGAGCTACTTTGCACACCAACAATTTACTGACAAAAAGTTTACTATAGAAACCTAACTACACCAAAATCAACACACAGTACCATATGTTGAAGGCAGATCTTTCTAGTAAAATTCCCATTTTCTGGCTATTCATGAAATCCAAAAATGGCTAAATGTTTAAGCAAGCAAATTTAGATATTTGAGTCAACAGTTAAAGTTGCTTGCATTCATTTCATTCTATAATACTAAATCAGATTCCACTAACATTCTTGGGATTAAGTATTAAATTGTATTATCTTTCTTGGTACAACATTTAATCATTTATACCTACTTTAAAAAATAATTAGAAAAATAAAATAAAATGCTTCCCTCTCAATGTCCCCAGGATCTGTTTCTTGTATAGTACAACAATCACTGCAAGAGCAATTATTGAAATGAAGATGTTGGCAGCCATCCAGATGTCAGTAAGCATACAACGGGTATTACTCACAAGTTTCTCATGTGGTGTTCTGGGCTGTAATCTGTGAGTTCTAAAAACAGTGAGCTCCCAGCAGTGCTTGTTCCTTCCTTTTGATGCCAGATTCTTTTGTAAAACACTGTCATCTTAGATTAGCAGGAACATTATTTATTTTTTAATTCCCTGTTGGTATTTATTTTTCCTATTCTCTAACGCATACCTTTGAGATGCTGTTCTACCACAAGAGCCCACAATACAGCATACGCACAAAATGACTAACTAGAATCGCTGCCACCTTGAATTTAGTTTAGTGAAAACAAGGCCTGAGAGACAATTTTTGGCATTTTTTGACCTGCCTGTAATGTGGCAGCCTTTTGAAACCAAATCTGAGCAATCAGAATTTCAGGAAAACATACTAGGCATTAGCAAGAACACTGTCACTTTTGATAATAATTTGATTGTAGGTATCAGTTTTGTACTCCCAAGCCAAGAACAGTAAGGCAAAACACAGAGGTTTTTTGAATAGCTGCCAGACACCAGCTAAAGGTAAGTCAATCAGAGAAAGGAAAATAGAACAAAAACTCTGGTTTTAATTTTATGTGCCTGTTTACACAAAGGAAGCTCAGTTCAGTTCCTGAATACAAGGTCATCCTATCAGAAAAACTTGCATTGCCTTGTAGCTTCTCCTGTACACAGATATCTCTAGTCATCTACACTGGTTCTGAATTCTGAAATCAATATTGGCAAAACAAGACCATTTTTTAGAATGTTGAATACGCTCTTTCATATGGCACTGAGATCTTCTAATACTTAAAGTGGTCAATCTAGAAAAAAGGAGCATCATAAGAGGAACGGGGTTTTCTGCGTGCACAGTTTCATCTGCTTTGGAGGCTACAGTAACACTGCTATGCTTTCACTAACAGAATTTTTCCATTTATCTGTACAAAAGCATATATTCAGTAACTGACTCTTTAAAAAGCCATTGTTTTACAAGAATGTGATATATATTTAAATATTAATTGCTATCTTTCCTTTGAGTATCAATGCAATATGGTGAGGAAAATGAATACACGATTTACCTTTAGCCTGTTCACTTCAGTGGTAATGAGCGTTTCCTGTGGCAATGAGTGCTTCCTGGAAGACAGAAATGTGACACTGAAATGTGCCATCGTGCTTAGACACAGGATTGTTGGCTGCAAACCTGCCTTCACCCCTTAGTGCCTTCATCAATTCTAGACAGTGATTTCAGTTGTCCAGAAGGTGTTATACAACAAGGGTCACTACCCTGTGACACCCATGGCTGCTGCTACTGTTAAACCTTATAGATAGTCAAGTCGGAGGCACCAGATCCTCCCACTCCCATATATACACACTGACATATGTTACTCTTCAACTCTGAATGAATGCATAAACTGGAATACGATGAATTAAAACTCAGTTCCAAGTTCTGCAGCATAAACACAGATCATTTCTTCATTTTCCCTATTATAGAGTGATTTTCACAATATCACAAACCATGAGGAAAAGAGTTTTAAAATAATGTCCAAAAAAGACTGTCACTAGATACTGCAAGGCTTACAAAATGTCATTTTTAATAAACTAGCAGTAAAGTGTCTTAAGTTGTGGTGATTCCTTTTCATCTAGTATTTTTACACTGATTTACTCTAGTGTTTTGCATGTTTTCACTAAATAGGTTGGAGACAAATAAAATATATATGAGATTTTGCTACAGCCATAAGGGCCTCACATTAAAGACAGCTCAGTATGAACTCCAAGAGTTTTGGCAGGGCATGGTCTATCAGCAATGTCACTTCATCTTCTCTGGACTGTTTATTTTCTCATCTTTTGTAGTTTAGTCAATTACACTGGCAATAAAGTGTTGATCGGAAAAGTGGAAAAAGACCAGATCAAGCACTAAGGTGAAATCTCAGAGAAAACTCAGCCCCATTTCAGGGTCTCAATCTACCTGGAGTCCTAGCACAGCCCCTCTGCAAAACTCACCTCCTTGCTGCACTCATTTCTGAGTTAGAAGGTAATTCCAGAAAATTAAGGCATAACGCATGTAAACTATTGGCAGCAGAATAAAGGTTACTGCCACAGATCCTAAAGCATTCAGAAAGACCAGAAGCTGCATCTGCCCAGCAGACACTCAGGCCAGGCTTCCTCATGCCTGCCTGCTTCCTGGCTCCCTGCACCTGCTGAATCCACATGGCCGCCTGCCTTCAGATGGACACCCACTGTAAACGCTCAAAAATCAGCCACGCAAAGGCCTGAAGAATGGCCGCAAACACACTTGAGGGGCTGCCCACAGTGTCGGAGCCCATGAAGGACCCCCGCCACTGCTGACAAACTCCACAGGGGACTCCCTGAGGGAAGCTCCCACCACCTGGGCATGGCGGCTACCAACTCCCACCTCCTCCACCCGGCCCTCCTTCTAGAAGCCCATATACATACACTCAGAGACATACATACATACATATGTATGTATATATATATATGTATA
>VZRU01010129.1:248719-319476 GCA_013398155.1 Pedionomus torquatus | reverse complement strand
TGGCCCCCAGCCTTGCAACAGGGGTGAGCAAAGCAGGCGCTGCCCAGCGTAAACATTACTGAGGAGCACAGAGGTGAAGACTGTTTTTAAGTCTTTGTGAGAGTGTCCCCGCGTCCACCTGAGGCCAGCCGGGCTGGGCCATGCCTCAGCAGTTGGTAATGGCACCCAGGGTGCAGCGCTCTGGAGTGCTCCCCGAGTCCCCCCGGGATGGGCAGCCCTGGGCACTGCTGAGGGAGGGATGCCTGCTGCTGCTCCAGGAGGGCAGGGGCCTCAGCACCCGGCCTGGTGTGCAGCCCCCTGTAGCGCTTGTGGGGGGCTGCACACAACAAAAATGAGTCGTTTATGATGAAAGAAAGGGGAATGGGCTCATTCTTTGACATGCCTCCCTTATTAAAAAAAAAGTCGTCTCTTGCATCTTTGACACGTACGCCAGAACCTTGAGCTGGGGGAATACAGTGCACCTTACTGTAATATTTAAATGGTTTTGGGTCTTAGAAACCCTTTCTTAGAAAACCACCTTCTTTGGAAACAAGGTGGCATTGCTGTAATACGGCATAGCCTTCCACAGACTGATGTGTGCTGTTGCTAGTAAAATACCAGCGGGTATAATGACAAAACAGCTGTAACTATAACCCTAGCATGGGCTGGAAATGGTTCACTAAGACATAATTCCCAGACAAATTTGTTGTATGTAATCATACATGTGACAGTGGCTTACTGGGATCGAAACACTGATTACGCCTGAGTCTGACCTCTTTCCTTTGGAGAAGGTTAACAGATAGCCACTCAGCCTTGCAGTTCCCACATGGCGGTGCAAACATCACCTTTTTCATCCTTAAGTTGTCAATCAGACTGTATAAGGTTACTTAATTTTACATTCAGCTGCTACAGCAGGCAGATTTAAAAAAATAAAAATCTATTATCCCCAGAACTCACAAAAAACTTTGAGGGCTGGTATAAATCTCTATGTTTTCTGACACTTGTGTTGCCTTTTAAAGTAAATACTGACTCACTGTGGGATGCCTCAAATACCTAATGGTACTCAGCTTTACAATATGTTTTTATTATTTTAAGATATGGCAAAGAAAAACAAAAAGAAAGAAGAAAGAAGGTTATATTACTTCAGACAGCAAGTTCAAAACATATCAAAAGCACCACCGAGCTTGCTCTTCTTTACCTTTTTATATATAAAAATAAAGCAGAAGCAATCCATAGAAAAAGAACTGTTAATTTTTTTTTCCATTTGAAAAAATTTCAAGAGAACAATGTGTTTTTCTATCATCCGCAGAAGGAACAGTAAACCCACAGGATCACTCTGTTGCAAAATTCAGTGAGAAATCAGAAACGACAGTATTTTGATTTAGAAATTCTGCTGTGGTGTTCAAAGTGAGCAGGGATTCTAATGGCACTAATCCAAATACACAGGGGAAAATGGGAATCACACATCAGGCTTCTTCCCAGTGATAAGAAGGAGCAATGCACAGCAGCAAGTGGCTTCTACCTGGAGATCCTAGATTGAAGAAGAGTAGAAGTGCCCTTATTACAGCTCTGGAGCCTTTCTGAAATGAACGCCTTGGGTTGACAGAACATTTCTGTGCATTCATTTTTTTAAGAGCTCAACAATGAAATAAAAGTACTTTTTGAAAAAAAAAATTTGTTTGTCAGTAGAATAGAAAAGTTCTCAGTCAAAGGAGTTTTGAGTGAAAGAAATTCAGTCAGCTCTGCTTCAATATCCTTTTATCCACACATGCCTCAAGTTATTACTTTCTGTTAGAGAAGGAGACCATAACAATTTGTTATCCTCTTAAACATAAAGTGAAAACACTGGCCTAAGTCTCTCAGTAGCAAAGATACAAAAGCAGCAGCTTTGGCTCCTGAGGTACAAACAAAAACTGACTAATAAGTATTCAGTACAAAAATTACTCATTTGAGGTGTTGCATGCTTTACCATCCTTCCGCCAAGATTGAATGATATTCCATTGTCACACACACAATAAACTTCTTGCAGCTGTGAACTGGTGATTGATCCTTTCTCCAAAGTCGTTGTTGCTACATCAGAATCATGAATGAAAGTAAAATAACCAATATCTCCAGCTAAAAGTCAACACCATGTAACTATATAATACACTGTAAAGCTGAAGAGGAGGATAGCAGTGTAGCAGATTATCCTAGAGAATAGAAATTGTGCATGAAATTGCAGATGGTTTCCAGCTGTTCATTAAGAGAATTATATCTAGAAGAGATGTGGACATTTGTGACTTGCCTTCAGCATGTTAATGCCCTCACCATGTGAATTGATCCATTTGTGGTCTTTGAATCACAGTTTTGACTTTTTTGTCTAACAGTCATGGACATGTACACCTCAGTCTTCACTATTCACGCAGGTCACTTCCAAAATAATATGGTTTTGATGAACTGATCCCATTTTAACTAAACAAAACAGTTGCATCCATATTTTTTTTTCTTCATTTTCTGTTTGAAAACTTAGTCAACGTTCCTGGAGTTCCACTGATGCATTGAAATTATGGAATGAAAGTAGTATGTAACTAAAAGCCACATTGTCTTCTAGAGAATGGATTAGCATGCAAAAGAGACTTTGTAAGATTAAGACACACTGATTTAATGGGTATTCTCTCTGCATCAATCCTGTAAGGAAAGATTTTGATCCAGCTTTCTGGGCTAATTACTTCTTTCCTTTGATCTCAGTAGGTTTCAAAAAGACCACATATAGAAAGACATTGGCCATTCACAGGGATGTGGGTTTAGAAGTAAGTTTTGTCAAAAGATGGGCTCTCTTTCTGAAGGAGAGACTAGTGGTGTTACTGAAAATAAGGTGTAAAACAAATTATTTGGTTTACAATTCTTTTAGAAAACAATCTTTGGAAGACCAGAACTCTTGCTGTACTGGCAACAAGATCAGATATGTTCAAACAGCAATTAGTGTAGTATTGTGACAAATTCAGTGTCATAAATAATAGCCATAGTTTACAGAAACCTTTTTTTCTTTCCCCCGCACCCCCCTCCCCCCAAGTTTTCCCAGTTCATCCAGGTAGCCATTTGTGAGTCTAGAGATTTCAGTAGTGTAACAACAGATACACCAAACTGGAGTCATTTGCCAGATGCAAAATTTTCAACTTTCATGTCTATAGCTCATAAAAATGACACATGCTGCTGCCATCACTGTATCTTTCCTTGTTTGTTATGGTTTGCTGTCACTCTCAAGTGACAAGTGTCTTGTTTTTTTTTGATTTCACTCTTCTGACACTTGAATAGATTAGCCTCTAGACAGTTTCTGTGGCTGTATCTTCTGGCATATTTGAAATGCTTTACTATGAGTGATCAAATACATGTCCAAATTCACTAACCAGTTAATTTAGATTAAGAAATAAAATGTAACAAAAGAAATTGGAGGAGTATTGATCAAACAACTTTTCATAAATATAGGTGATAAACACAAGGAGAAGAATCAAGAAAGTTATTCCAAGAAATCTATATCAATTACTGCTAATTTTGTTCTAAGCTGAAAGCCATGACATGGTGCTCAAAATTATTATCTGACAAGAATAGTCATTTATGGAAAAATACTTAACTGTGCATATGGTCAATAAGAGATGAGATATATAATTAGTACTTCCATAGGATATTTTCCCTCAGCTTCTCCTCATGTTTTGCAGACTTTAATTAATTCTTGGATTACTTTATCAAGACAGAAAATAAAATACTATCTCCAGATTGCCACCTAATCTGTAATTGCCACATCTCCTCCAAGGCTGCATACTAAAGCTGTTCCCAAGTCAGGAGCTGAATCCAGACTTGCTAGTTAAAGAGTTCCTGCTCCAATGACTAGCTAAGCTCTCACAGCAATAGCAACACAAAGTTAAAAGTCCTGCAGGTCTCTAGTTGTACTTCATTGAAAAAGAGCACAAAACTTTCAAAAAGTGAGACATGAATAAATGGCTGTGAAGGCCATTGGTTTCTGCATTTGTAAATTCTACTCCAGACTCCCTTTATCAATCATTTTAAAGCAATTTAAAACTCTGAACTTTGGTTTTGAACTCCTCTGTATAATACATAAGTTTACCTGTTTTGTGGGATGGTGATAAAGAAGATAGCATTGTTTTCATTGTCAACTACCAAGATCTTTCCTAGCTGTGAGTACAGACTACAAAGTTGTGGTTGTTGTGTTTTTTTTTTAAATGCTTTGAGAGGCCAAGAGCAAAGAGCAAAACCTTATTAGTATAACATTTATTGTTTCAATTTCTTTTACCTACTACTCCCTTTCAAATCATCATGGGCTTAGACTTCAGAGAGAATTTTTCTTTTAGATTTATTTTGCTGATTAGCATTCTGAGATGATATTCATTATATTTTGAAGCTGAATTCTGACAGAAGGTGTACTTGTTAAAATTATGAGCTTTACTCTAATAAAGAATTGACTTCAGCTGCAATACATATGAATTACTCACAATTCTATACTCAAATCATAAGATGCTTTGACAGAATTGAGATGTGATGTTTGTACACCATGACCTATAAAACAAAGCAGTTATGCTGGGACCCATATATCCAGTTCAAGAGAGACAGAGGACTACTGGAGAGAGTCCAGCATAGGGCAACAACGATGATTAAGGGATTAGAGCATCTCCCTTATGAGGAAAGGCTGAGAGAGATGGGACTCTTTAGCCTGGAGAAGAGAAGGCTGAGGGGAGACCTCATTAATGCTTATAAGTCTCTGAAGGGTGGGTTGAAGGAGAATGGACCTGGACTCTTTTGAGTGGTTCCCAGTGACAGGACAAGGGGCAATAGGCACAAGCTGGAATATAGGAAGTTCCATCCTAATACGAGAAAAAACTTCTTTATGGTGAGGGTGCCAGACCCCTGGAATAGGCTGCCCAAGGAGGTTGTGGAGGCCCCTTCTCTGGAGGCCTTCAAGACCCAACTGGGTGCATTCCTGAGTAATGTGCTCTAGGAAATCCTGCTTTAGCAGGAGAGTTGGACTAGATCATCTCTAGAGGTCCCTTCCAACTCCAATAATTCCATGAAAGGTGGCAAAATTTACTCCTTTTCGCTCTTTACAGATATTCCTGTACTAATGCCAACCAATGGATAAAACAATGAAACAAGAGATTAAACATTTTTTGTAAAGTTGTATGGTTTCATAAATTTTCTTTGCCCTTATTTGCACTAGTGCCTTTTTAAATAGATCTCATTTTACACAGTTTTTTACCCTTAACTTCTTACTGATACCATAGCATAAAATCTGCTATATGTGCTTATGAAGTTGATCTAGATCTGGTGGCACATGGCAAGCAGTCCTGGAACGCAGCAGTTTTCTGGGTGATAATTAACAACATTTTATCACATAAATTTCATTCAAATTAGCTAATTTTGGCCTGTGGATTTTTTTACAAAAAATTCTACTATACCATCTGATCTGGCTTCTGTAAGTACCAGTGTGGACTACTGATGGAAAACAAGACTTGATATGCCTGCATATTGGCTCACAACGAACTAACCTTCTCAGCAGAAATTATAAGATTCTGTTGTTTGGTGGAATCCTCTCCTCTCCCTCTCTGCCTTTTCAACTGAAGCTACTGCCAGGGCCTGTTTCATGTGAGTTCTGAACAATGTTAGAAACGTTTCAGAATTAATAAATCAACCTGCTATGTTTGCTGCTGTCCTGTGTACTGAAAATGTGCACTTGCAGGAGCTATACTGTCTCTCCCCACTCCAATGCCTTGAAATTCATTTTCTAGAGTAATGACAACAAAATGTAACCACTTAATAACTATTATATTTAATTTCTTTCTTTATGCTTCTGTTTCACCTTTCACAAATATAGATAACAACTGTATAGCATAGAGAAAGTAGAGCATGGAAAGGCTAAATATCCTCTCCATGTTAACATTAAGCATCTACCTTACGAGTCAAAATCTTTTGTATTGTTTGAAAAGTGTGAAAAACAAGTGGTCTGCTTCCATTTCTATCATCTTCTGCTACCATACCACAGAGAGGCTCTATGCCTTTTCACAGGTTTGATGGTCTTCATTAAGTAATTTAGTGATATTGATACAGTCACTCCTCTGTCACCTTATCTAAAATGAAAACTGTTTGTAAGCTCTACTCTTTCTCAAGGAGCAAGGAGACCTAGTTTCTTTATGCTCTTGAGAGCTGATGTTGTTTTGCAATTACTATAGCCAACCTAATGCCCAACAAGGTCCTTTCCTAAGAAGGGGTTAGTGTCCAAGTACACATTGTTAGTCTGCTGTTAAATCCATACCATTTTACAAAAGTAAGGATTTAAACCTAAAAGTCACTAGAATTCAAACATTTGTAAATGCCCAGCTAAGAGAACCTGGCAGGACTCCTTATCTTTGACATGCTCCACAGATGTTTTCTGTTTGGGTAGACACTGCTTGCAAAAGTTTTGTAAAGTACTGGGAACATTATTCCAACATGTAGGTAGTTGATGTTGATTGCTTATATCAACTACATTAAACAGAGATGTACATTTTTAAATATACTATGTGAGTCTTGCTTAATCCTCTGTTTTAAACTGTGAATTCATCCAGGAAAGTTGTTGTCATTTTCCTGATTCTAGCAGACACCTGAGACATTGTCTCCTTTCTGAAAAGGCAATTCTACCCTTAGTTTGTCAGTGCTTGATTATTAATTTTGAAATACCATTTAAGTGGAAGGTTCCCTGGAGTGTAAGCAAGGTTCTCTCAATTAAATGACATTTACTGTCACTCTTACTTCACCTTGTATAATATACAATGTATTTTCACCTATTTATTCCCACTTATGTAGTCTTTAGATATGCTGCTTTAGGCAGAACACTATAAAATGTGGAGGACATGCCAGTAGGTTGGCAGAATCAGGTATTTGTACAATGTTTTTTTCACTTTAATCTGAAGTTTGACAAATATTCTATTTATATTCAGTAGTGCCTTTGTGTAATAAAATGTATTTGTACATATGTGCATATTTTTGGCTAAATGCAGTACAGAATAAAGGTATGATTTATGAACAGTGACAGATTTTTTTTAACGTAATGTGCAATATTCTATAGCTAAAATATATAAACAGTTCCATCATAACGCATTAACCACTGAATAATCTATCGGAGGGAGAAGCTGGTACATGTGTAATCTTCATTGTTCATCCTTGGACCGGTATTTAATACAGTTTCTTTATGAAGGATAAATTAAGTGAACATAATACTTATGATGAGACTACCATTAATATGACATGGCTTTACAGTAGCGTTATCATTATTCTTTAATTCTTTCTACCCTGTGTACCAGGCACATGACAACACTTTGGAATGTTGTACTCTGCAACTTTGGACCCCTGCAAGGATCCACATTTAAAAACCAAAAACTTTCAATTGCTGTTCAACATCTTTTTTGTTCTTCCTTTTTTTTAAAATCACAATTATGTCTGCCATTTGGCCTACCCTACAGACCCACAGACTTGGAAGGGAGAAGAAACACAAGTGACTTGCTGGAAGCTGTGGGAAAAGGAACATTAAGTGGAAGGAACGCAAAGGGAAGGTAGTTCTTAAGCTGAAGAAACACTGAAAACTCCTGTAAACAACCTTAATTTCTGATTAAAGTTTTTGAGAAACTAAATTATTCATCTGTCTAATCATGCTGCTTTGATGATGTCAGAATGTTTCCTGATTTTTTAATTAACATCAGTTGGAGAATGAGACACATAACTGTGGATGAGGTGAGGGACGGAAAGTGAAAGGGCCTTGGAGGAGACAGGCATGGCCAGAATTACTGCTTTTTCTAAACTAAACTAAAGAGGGCCCAATGAGTAATACTTCCCTACTCACCAGCAGTGATTTTAAACAAACAGAACTTTGCAGGACAAGGAAGGAGGAAAGCAGCGAACAGTTGTGAAACTTTCTCTCCCTGGGCCAGGGTACATTGACTATAAACCCAAGCCAGCTTTCCTCCATTTGAGAGATGCTTGGAGTTAGTTAGCCACCACCTTCTTCCAGCAGCTATCACCTTGTCACAGTTTTCAGTCTGTGCTCAGGAACCCCAGATTTTAGGCGGCCACAATTTATCACTCCTGAGGGATGTAGAGTTTATTATCCCAGCTGTACCTAAACCCCAACTCAAATGCCTCCTGGTACAGCTGATGACCCCAGACTAAAGATCTTTTACCCTTAACATTTGTAAAATGCTGTCAGCACTCCCATTTTTCGTTGGCCACCTCCTTCAGCAGCTCCATTAGCATTTTGGGTCTGTTAGACAAAGTCAGTTCATTACAGATTTCCTTTGCTGAATATTTTCACTGAGAATTTACCCAGAGAAGACAGGTGATTTCTCCCTTCTCTGGTGTCACAGAACTCTGTCTTCTCACTGGTCAGAGTGTTGCTTTCTGCATGTACAATGAAAATAATTCTCCAGCTAATGCATTTTTAAACTTGAATGCAAGTGTTAAAGACACTTCAGCTTTAAAAACATGTTTTTATAGTGGGTTTTGTTGTTTGGGGTTTTTTGTTTGGTTTGTTGGTTGTTTTATTTTTTTTAAATAAAACTCCCAGATTCACGTATAACGTAGGCAAAGGAGTCCTGGCCTTTCTGATCATATCTTTTAGCTCTTTAAAAAGATAATTAGGAAAGGAAAGAAAGATGAAAAGAGGTTTGAATACACAGTAAGAAGGAAGTACAGCAACTGATGTGCAGTTGGGCATATGAAAGGAAGATTGTAGCAAAGACCAGGTCATTGTCACAGGAGAAAGAAGTTCCAATGTAAAAAGGCAAAAAGTGTCCTTCTGTGGGAAGGGGCACACACTAAAAATTGCTAATACTGCCCATTTTCAATTCCTAGCTAATTTTTCTCTATCATCTTTGTTAAAGACACTAGCAAACGGCCATTGCCCCTATTATCCCAAACTAGAGTGTCTTGTACAAATCCGCCTCGATTTTGGTATTGCTCTTATACCTCCTAAACTGGCAATCATGCATCTGGTTCCTTCCAGTTCTGATCCAGAGACAGCACACTCCTTAAATTAGACTTCCATTTATCTTAGTTATCTTGATTTATGCAGCTTTCTGTGGAACATTCATCATACAGCTAATCTTGAGTAACCTTGAGTAATATTTTAATCTTGCTGCCCCTAATTTTACCCTTTCTTTTCTCAGCCTTAGCCTTGAAGACTTCTCTTTCTGCCCTTGAAAAATTACTTGTAAAAGCTTAGCAGATATCTCATACTTTCCCCCTACATTTTTCTTCCATTTTCCTTCTCCTCAGAAGGTCTATTTCCCCACCATGCTTAAAAATGTTGGAAAGTTTGAGGTGCTTAAAGGCTCACCTCACTGATGTGACAGTGGCAGCCTACATAATCTTTGGGCTAATTTGACAGCACAGAGTAGTAAACTATTGGTTCTTTCCAGTTCTTAAAATATGCTTTGTTGAATTTGGGGTTACAGAGTTATTTTTATATATATGAGTTTTAGGGTTTTATTCTAGAAACTTCAAAATGCTAAAAACTTTGGCAAATTATTTGGCAAACACTTCTCTTGTGCTTCTAGACCAAATTGCTAACTGAGGCATCAAACAACACCTTACAGCCATTTTATTTCAGATTCTTTCATTCAGGGACTAGGTCTTATTTTTTTAAAGTTTAATACATTTTAAACCTCAGTTATGTTCTCTGTTATCATTCTCTCACACTCCCACAATCTGTGGGCTTCTGAGAGCACATCTTTAGCCAGGCTTTTTCCTAGCCAGATCCCCTCTAGGCTACATTCTGCACCGACCTTCCCTTCAGAGGAAAATATAATCAACTAGGACCTTCCCACATCCAGGGTCTCTGGCAACAGCTCTGCGGTAATCCCTGACAGCAGAACTAGAAGGCTTTTCTCATGATGATGCTCTCTTCTGGTCTGCAGCCACATAAGCTTGAAATCAAGCCTGCCTCCCACAGAAATGGATCATTCCACTCAACCTCAATGATTTACATTGATTGACTTGAAAATTACTCTCAAACCTATCAATAGGTTTGCACTCCTTCCTGTATTTCTTTTCTTCTCCCTGTACATGCTTATTTTTATTTGGGGGTGGGGAATGACAATAAATAATAAAAAAAAAAACCCTGCAGCAATAAAAGGAATCAGTCTTTATTTAGTTAGCAAGTTTATGCAAACTGAAGCATGAAAAATTCAGAGGCCATGCTAAAATTTATTCTGTAGCTCAACATAATGTGTGAGGATCTGAAAGGTCTCCAAACAGCAAGTGATTTCACAAATCGTACTCTACGCACGGTACTGCAGAGCATACTAGGGATAGAATTGGAACCTTAATGAGTTTTGTGCCTTGATTTCTGCATAATTTAGTGATTTAATTGAAAAACAGTAACACCCAAACTTTGTAGTTCTTACCAACTGTGTGAAGTCATTTGACAGGAGATTAGAATGGGACTCTGCTTTCTCTTGAGCTCATGCCTGAGCACTCAATGAATCCAACTCAAACACAGCAAAGGTGCAGCTTTGTTGCCTCCATGTTGACAAATTCTTGCTCTGGGTTTCTGCTGAAAACAAAGAGGTAGAAAAGTTTTTATGGTGAGATTTCCCACAGGAATATTTTATGTAGGGTAATTGCCAGCAGTACAGTACACAACAAATACCACTCTTTGGTTAAAGCCCTGAATATATTACTGATGACTGAATATTTCTAACATGCAGTGTATGCTAAGGGAAGTGTACGAAGCAAAATGGATGGTCTTGTTACACTTTTCCAGGAACTGTATATTTAATTTCCAAGTAACTACCACTGCAGCTGGCACATTCCTTTTTGGAAAAAACAAAACAAAACAAAACAAAAACAAAAACAAACAAACAAAAAACAAAACAAAACAAAAACAAAACAAAACAAAAATCAAGGGTAAAGGGTACTGAAGATCCTGTTCTTTTTGTTGTTGTTGTTACCAGGAAGCTCCTACACAAACACTACTTAGGTTTGTTCTGGGATAAAGCGAGTAAATAAAATGTTCTTTGTGAGCCAAATTTAAGTATATTTCTATAGGAGAATTTCTAGTTGAGAAATTTTATGCATTTAAGAAATATTGGAGGATGTAGGATTGGTCAAATAGTGTTTTGACTAATAATGTTGTCATTTTATTTGACAAAGATCCTCCTTTCATATCAGATAGTTCAGAAAGAGTATTAAATATTAAGAAAACTGAAATGCCTGTTTAGTAAACACCTTGAGCAGAAAACATTTCCTCCCTTATAAATTGGATCACTGATCATATAGAAAAGTAGCTTTAGACTGTCTTTCGTATGTTCTGAAAACATTTAAACTGTTCATCGATAATTAAAGTAGTGCTAAATGTGGCAGCACTTTCCTACCTCACTGCGCAGTAGATAGTTGAATACCTTGTTGAATACCTTGAATACCACCTTGTTTACATTGCCTTTTCATCCAATGAGGGTCCTGTTCTTTTTGTCCAATAGTGAGCAGCTTGACCAGAAAGAAGAGCTACACTACAGTCACATAACTACAATTAATAGTTTTATGACTTTCATATCTTCTGATTGTGCCAGAGGGTTGGAACAGCAGCGCGAAGCAGGTAATACAATGCCCCGCTCAATCAAATAAGCTGGGGAAAAGCAAAAATCTGCTATGCAGCTAAGCAAGAAAATGTTGTCACTTCCAGTGATCTCTGAATTATTGGTGAATTACTCAGTTCATTTCACAATTGTAATAGCGGGGTGTGTCGCTAAAAAGCTGCTGAACCTAAATAAATATATACATTTATTGTAAACTTTAAAAATATGTGTTTAAATTTACATTTAGATGTAGTGTTCAGTCCAAATGACTTTCCCATAAAAAGTGAAATCATACAAGTAAAAATATAAATGTCTGATATGAAAAAGCAATAACTTCTATACTTTTAAGGAGCCATTTTATTGAGATGCTGAGGAATGCTCATGCAAAGTGATTTAGGGAAAGCGAGATTCTCTCAGAACAGCTTGTGTCAGCTGTTGACAGTGAAGTGAAAGGATGAGTTGTATGGGTGTCATGTGGGAGATGATCTTACTGAAACAGTTACTGATTCAGCTCCATTGATTTTGGCAGGAATCTTCCTGACGTGGAGCTTGATATTGAAGAATGCTGAACTACCCTCTTATTACCCCAAGGGGATGGGGTCTCAAGAGCTCCACTGGAGACTATTTCTTATCGATTTTAAGTCCGTTTGTTGTGACACCTATCATATTAATCTTGCAGGATGAAGCCAGCAGAGCAGCATCATGGCAGATACAGTGGCCATGTGCACATTGCAGGTTTGGCTGCATTTGTGGTACAATCTGCTCACAGCCATTGTGCGCAATCTGGTTGCCCAGGTTCACAGCCTGGCTGCATGCTGAAATGGGGCCAAACCAGACATCTCTTCCAAAAAGTCCCCTCTTCCTAGGGATTGCAGGATGAGAGCCAGAGGGTGCATGACATACCCTACCTGGGTACCTGACACAGTTTTCTATGCAGCAGCAATACATAGTCTAGAAAACAGTTGGGCATGAGAAGAAGTGGAGATGTTAAACATTTTAAACCGACTGCTGCTCTTCTGTGAAGAAACTGAAGTGAAAAAAAAGTCTCTACAACTCCAGCACATTACCTCCAGAGGTAATGTTTTCTATTTTTATATCATATTTTATATCTTTAAGGTAGCATTTTTAAGGTATCAAAAGATAAAAATAAACCCTGGAACTAATTTGTAAAATTAAAATTGCAACTAGGAACTATCTATGGTTTAGAAAAATGCATACATGTAATGTAAAGTATACTTTTGGTTTTGTTAAGCCAACCCCATGTATTTAGCTCACACATATGTGTTTCTGTGTATAATTCTCCCAGAATCACAGAATGATAGGGGTTGGAAGGGACCTTTGGAAATCATTTAGTCCAATCCCCCTGCCAAAGCAGGTTCACCTAGAGCAGGTTGCACAGAAATGCATCCAGGTGGGTTTTGAACATCTCCAGAGAAGGAAGCTCCATAACCTCTCTGGGCAGCCTATTCCAGTGCTCTGTCACCCCTAAAGTAAAGTTTTTCCTTATGTTGACAAATATTTGCTAAATAACCTTCCTGTATTTATGCAGCCAAAGGTTAATTTTTCTCATCTTCATTCTGCAAGTATTTAGCCATCCTAAGTCAGGTTTTTTGAAAGATCAGAATTTTATGTTCCTGAGCACAACTGCAAGTTATCTGCCACACTTACAATGGATCGTATCTGTCTTTGTGGTCATGCATCAGTGCTACTCTAACTCTTTATATTAAAATTGGTTTAGGTCTCCAAATGGTTTTTTAATGTTCCATTACTTTGAGATTCTAATGTCGTTTCCTGTAAGCATTTCAAGAAAAGAAAGTTAAAAAGGGAAAGGAAAAAAAAAAAAAAGAAAAAAAAAAAAAGAAGTTAGCTGAAAAATTAATACCATTTCAGACTTTTCTCTTGATTGTGATGCTTGTGTGTGGTAAAACAAGTTTGGAAGGCAACTCTGCAATAAGGTGGAATTCTTGCACTGCTCAGGACAGGGAGAAGCACAGGGCGAGGGGATGATGCAGGGGCTGATGACCCCAGAAATGCAGCGCTGACCCACCCCACAATGCCGTGCTTACTTTTGCCCTGTCAGAGCCCCTCATCAGCCACTCAGATAAAATGGAAAATTGAATCAGTTTTTCTCATCTGCAGCTGTATTAACCTGTATTAACTGCCATCATGAAGGGGGGGTGGGGGGAAGGAAGAGGAAAGAAGAAACAAAACATTATTTATTTTACTTCCAAGCTTGAAAAAAAATGTCTTTAAGTGTTAAGCTATTTTGGTAAAAAGCATGCATTAGTCAGAGTAATTACTTGTTTTTTTGTTCTCTACTGAATGTGGCTGGGCCCTCTGAGAAAACAGCCCTGGTGCCATTTGTAGGCTCTCGCTGGGACTAGAAGTCCTTGTAACGTTCAGGAGCTTTAAGGACTTCTTAGAAGAAGTAGCATGCAACACTGAACAGTGTTAAAAGCTTCCTGAGCCTTTTAATTGACAAGTGACAAGTCACCTAACATTTCCTTGGAGCAATCATTTGCAGAAGATACTGAAGAATGGGGAAAAACAAGTAGAAGGAAATAAGGAATGTACTCTGGTAGCTCATAGCCTTGGACTGTGGCAAAGTCCTGTACCTGCCTCTGCCAGGTACCTGAGCAGGTCTCTTAATTCAAACACTTGACCTTGCTTACAGCTGTGAATGATGTTCCACACACTCTTTGAGCAAAGTGCTTTAAGAATACAGATCTGGAAGTATTCAGTCCCATGTCACGATTAAATTCAACAAGTCCCAAAACACTTGTGTTAAAGTCAACTGGAAGAGTTAATCACACGCTCCAAAAGATTTACCAAAAGAATACTTATTTCAGGTGTTACCAAAGAAGGCACCAGTATCTGATTTGCTACTTTTGCATTATAATTAATCTTGCCTATTTAATGTATTTCATACATGGATTTATCTGCCAATATGAATATTTGGTAAGAACAAAAAAAGTCTGTCATTCTCAGTTAGGTATTAAATGAAGGCAATGTGAAACTAGTAATTTTGATACAGTAAGAGGAAATTAAAGTGATAGCTGAGAACTTCTTCCTCATAAAGCTTAAGCCATAGTGGCTTTTTAGTAAAATATAATGTTATATATCCACTGCAATGTTTAGAAAACCCTTCTTAATCTCACTTATTTTCAAATAACCAGAAAACAATGGTTGTCAGACCAAAAATAAAACAATTTTGTTTTATGCCAAGCAAACCCAAATTTTCTTTATCTAGAAATAAAAATGAAATTGAAATAAAACCAAATTGANGGGGTGGGGGTGGCCAGGCAAGGGGAAGGAAGGACAAAAGTACAGATTGAAATATCTGACAGACTCTACCAACCATGGAGCAAATTTGGAGGGACACTTCTGCATCTTTTGACACTGTTTTGCTACATGAGAATAACTAGTCTGGAACAAAGAATTAGCACTGAAAGAATATTACTTTGATAAAATTTCCCCTCTCTGTGGTAGGTAGGACTAGTGATTAGGACACTCACCTGAGTTCAGACCACGCTTCATCAAATGTTGACGTCTGACACATTGATAGGGAGACCTGAGAGCTCCTGCTCCCTCTCAGAATAACCTCATGACGCAGTTTACAGGAGGGAAGAAATACACCTAGATAGTGGAGAAACAGAACTGAGGATTCCCTGCACTGCAGGGAATATCCTCACCCCTTAGCTATTGAGTAAAAGGCTGAGACCAATTAAATTGTCTTCTAGCCTCTACATTCAATTAGATTTTACCACCTGAATATGGGTGGTAAATGTGAGTTATCTTTCTGACTAGCTCAGGGACACCCACAGTAGGGCTATCATAGGCCAAAAATATAAACACATATCATGGGTCTAATTGGCATAAATTACATTTATTGTGTGTGTTGGGAATTGGATATGTACCAATTCATCTTGAAAGTTGTTTACTGATTTGATATGTTAGAATCTTTTATCAGATCAATTATTTATGCCATCAGCTGAAGGAAAAAATAATTGTAAGTAAATGCTTACCAATTATTGAGCCAGTTTTAAAAAATACTCAACAAGCTTGGATCCAATCAAAACTTCAATCTATCTTCAAATGTGTCTACAGATTTATTAGCAGGCTTAGGAAATTATTTTGTACACTGCTGTTTCACTTCTTTAATTAGCTAAAAATACACACCACCAAGAACTTGCACACTCCCTACTCCTTAATTCTGCTAATAAAAAACAAAAGTAACAACAAATATATCTGGAATCCTTTTCCCATCAATAATACTAAAGATGATGTTTGTTAGCTGGCTTAAATGAAGAAATAAAAAGCAGATCTTACATACAAACCCAGCTGTTGTGAATTTCTGCCTGTAGGTAGTACATCCATAGTACTATACTGGCTTGGGGAAAAAAAAAAAAAAAAAAACAAAAAAAAAACCACAAAAAACCCCACCACCTGCTAATTATTAATTAATTGTCAATAAGATAAAAACCAAAGGCAATGACTTTAACAAAAAGGGAAAACCTCAGATAAATGTTAACAAAATTACAGATTCACAGCCTTTTATGATTTAAAATTATTGACCAAGAACAGAATTTTCAAACCTGCTGATCAGTACTGAGTTTTTTTCATCTTTCTTATATACATCAAATGCTTTTTTGGGTCTTCTTTCTGAAAATAAAAATGTATTAATCTGAGATGCTTAAATGCAGACTCATCAGATACAGTAAAATAAGTCAAAAAGAGCACATAATTCTCTAGCGTTTTGGAAGACAAAATATACTGTTTCAGACAAAATTTAATAGCATGAGTAGATTTTTGGTGGAGTGTTGGGAAAGCAGGGACAAAATGTCTTTCAATTAAACACAACAAAAACAACCACTCAAAGAAAAATGCCATTGGAAATACAGATACTGCATATCGTTACATGTGAATGCAAACTTGAACAGGGACCATGGAAACAAGCCAAGTGCTCATTTCTCTCTTCTTCCCTGCAGTGTGAATTCTGCTAAAATACTTTGGACCGTATTTTTATCCTCCTTTGTGTTTTATAATTTTGTAAAGTAAATCGAATTGCAGAGAATATGAGGCCAGTCCTCTAGTGACAGCTGTGTCTAGCAGCCTATTGGTACAGTAGTAAGAATCAAACCTGTGTAGTTAGTAAATCAATTTTTAAGTTCATTGTGTACAAAACTTCCTATAAACCATGAGTAACAATTGCCATTTTACAAAACTCAAACCTACAACACCTTACAGTCCGATATAGCTCCACTCACATTTTGATCGCTTTTACTTTGATATGGATCAGACACTAACCTACACCCTAAACTAAGAGCTAGAAGAAATAGCCTTAATTTTATTGGTTGGGACTGAGGCAAGATCTCCACTTCTGCGTAAGCTACTTTCCCATCAGATTTCTATTTAGCTTTTAAAAAGTTATAATATTCATAAGTTATATTCAGAACAGGACCCTGCATGTAACTCCTGTTACGCTGCACTCTCAGCTTCATTGAAATTAAAGCTCTTCTGAGAGCCCAGATACATAGGCTGTGAATCTGAAGACCATTCAATGATTTCAAACACAACATTGCTGTTCCCAGAAGGAGTGGGCAGTTTTGGGGAATGCTGCAGAACGTGATTAAAATCAGGCCCGGCAAAAAATAAAAATGTATTAAGTACAAAATAAATGTCCTCAAGCCAGAAACCAAGAAACTACAGAGTATGAACTAAAGCTGTAGTAGAGAATAGTAGAGGTTAGTCTGAAAATGTAATTGCTGTGTTCAAAAGGCAAAAAGGTTTCTTCTCCACACAGAACACGTGGATACAAATTTCAGTTTGGCACAGTAGATGAGAATAATGTATAAGAGGTGCAGTGATATTAATCTTACAGCTGAGAGGAATGCTATTGCATGTCCAATTGTGACAGTTTCTTTTGCAGAGAACAGCAAAAATCTTTTGCTAAAGGTTTTTGCTAAAAGCATCAGCTGTTTTTTCCCCTATAACTGAGAATGCTTTAGATGATAAGACAACTCAGTTTGTCTATTCAAATAAGTTTTTGACTTCATATGATCTAAGTAGTAATTCTAAATCAGGTCCTTCCCTATGTATGAAACCTCTACTGTCTGCAAGTCAATTATAGTCTCACAAAAATCCATTAATCCACTCAAAACCCTCCACACCAAAATTATAGAATAAAAAAAAAAAACAACACAAAACTTTGCTACTGCGTTGCATTCATATTTGCTGTGAAGTATTAATGCTGAACCAAAGCTGTGGGTAGTGTTGGGAAGGAGCCTTCTGAGCTGCTGTATCACCATGGCTTCTGTGGGAGAGTGAAGAAATTCGACTTTGCAGCCAGTCTTCAAAATAAACAAACAGTGGAATTCTTTTTTCACTTGACAGGAAACACACACTGCAGACTAAAAACTGAAAACCAATGTTTTGAGGATCTCAGATATTGTCATCTCAAACTGTAGCTTAGTGTACCAGTCACTGAATGAGCAAATGATGGCTTATTCTAAATTTGATGCTTTTTAAAAATCATCCTAGTTGCATTATTAAGTTTGACATCCTCTATTTCTAGCGAATCCATATCTTTTCCTCTATGAGTCTATAGCAACAATTAAGTACGGTTCTGTACTGCCATCGGTTAGTTATGCTATTACACATTAATGCTGTAGAAAAATGAAGCCGTTGACAACTTAAAAACTGCTGTGTACATTTCAGATTAACTCAGACCAAATCCTGTTTACCAAAAGGAAACTCGGGACTTTAAAATAATATGGGCTTGTGTTTTGTTTGTTTGTTCTCTGGGGGGAGGGGGTTGCCCTAAGAACAAAGAAAGATAAACAAAACATCTGAATAAGAGATGTTCTAAATAAAACCTAAATAAAGATTCAGACTGAAAACTGTCTTCGGCACTGGAGTCAAAAGCTATATGAAACAAAGTGACTCAAGGGGATCTGAAGTTAAATTGTGGACATTTCTCCTCTTTTCTCTTATCTTTTGCCCCGTTTCTCCAAAAATTTTCAGGGTAGGTTTAAACTTCACTCAGCAGTTTTCATTTGTTTTCATAATGCTTTATTTTTATTTTTTTTTTCTGCAAGCAAATGCACATGCATTTGACGTTGACTGCCTCTAAATGAATGGTCAGGAAGAACTCTTGAGAGAAGGCCACCGTATATGACCTCATCCTTACTCTTTCCTTTTCTATTGAAGAGAATAGTCTTAACTCACAAAAGCACTAAGTAATCTGATTTTTTCTGCAGGCTTTGACTTCATCAGGGGACTTGCTTGGATTTTCTTCCAAGCTACCCAGTTACAGAATTGTGAATTATGCACCAGGCCATGCCAGCTGGGTTACTTTGGGTCCTCTGTACTTTTTACTGGACTACTGATCTGGCAGCAACGTTAGACTGACAGGCACTCTGCAGGGAATTTCTTTGACTGGGGGATCTCCAGAAGGATTTAAATGCCAAGGCAGTCGATGATGTGGTGCCTTTTGTGACAAGCTATAGCTACCCTGGTAACTCTTAAGAAGTGACTGGTTCCTATTCAGCAGCTTCACTTTGCTATTCCAAAACTTGACCCTTGATCAAGGCAAAGACAGCTCAACTCCAAAATTTCCATAATTCTCATGCAAGACCGCCAGGCTGCAGGAGGCACTGGACAGCAGTGGCTCAGCCCTAAGGGCACATTAAAAACCACTCCAAAAGAACAAATTCTCTGAGGTTCACAGTGCCACCCTCAGACTATCACAGGAATACCTGGTCCTCAGGATTTTATGAAGAGATTTTGTTCAATAAAAACCTACACTAGATTTTCCTCTGCAAAGGTCCTTTGGGAAGAGCTGTTGCAAAGGGGTGAACCTTCCTGAAAGATATGAAAATTTAACAAAGCATTTCAATGTCCTCTGGGAGACTAGTTCAGTCACAAGCGCACCCAGAAAGCTTCTCCCTGCTTCTGCAGATCTGTATTTGAAGAAAGACAGCTGGGCAGGGTGGCTCTCAGGTGATCTCTACTTCACAGACATCGTGCAGCTGAAGCCAGAAAACCAATTCTCCAAATATGTTGAGTGTTACTTCTACAGCTTGTTGATTTCTGTGTTCTTCTTAATTTCTGTGTTCCTCTTAATATCCCCTTAACATATCAGTACTCCCTAGACTTGGGCTTGCTGCTGTTTTGTCTGTAGGTCTATCATGAAAATATGCTTCCAACTTCTATTTAAAAATTATATGTATTTTAGGCATGCTCTATTGCTGACCCTGATCTAAGGCTGGCTCTTTATTCTCAATATATAACTAAGCAGCTATAATTATTGCTTTATGTGCCTGGTATATTTCATACTAGATAAATCTGTCTTTAGTTCAGTTGGAGGCTGGTTTGACAAAGGGAACTTGGAAAAACAGATTTGTTTACACTGTTGGGCTGGCAGCCTGTGGACCGCTTGACTTTTGTTAAAAATAAAAAGTCATGCCATGAAGTGGTATGCAAAACTACTGATATCAAGATTCAGAAAGTTAGTCATTTTAACCATTAAAGAAATGTGGCAGTTATAACTTGCTTGCTGAAATATATTTTTTCTAGTCTAAGAGTAGATCTCAGCACATTCTGTAAAAGTAGAATTTGAAACAACCATTAAAAATAATTGAAGCTGGGAAAAAAACTGTGAGCAGATAAAATGGCTAGATTTTACTCCTATAGAAAAAGGCCAAGAAAGACATCTCATGACAAGAGCCAAAGGAAAGTTTCTAAGCATAAAAATTCTGGAGAGTTTGGGAAGTGTCCCACTGTTCAGCCAGAAAACCAGATCACATGCACAAACAATTTTAGTTTGGAACAACAGTTAGATTCTGTGCTTTAAGTCAGTTTTCTTTGGGATTTTTATTACTGATCTAAATACCTAACTGATATATAACATTGAATATTAGTGCAAACGCGATGCTGAGTCTTTGAATTCAGGTTATTTTACCTCAAATTATTTGATTGCTATGTTTGTAAATCCAATTACAAAATTATATCTTTTTATATATAAATCCTTCTCAAACACTTCTTTGTCCTGTGCACATAGCATTGCAGTCCATGTACAATCTTTCTTGTTTCATACCCGCAATCTCACTCTGACTTTTAATGGCCAGTGCTGTAATTCTCTCAATTTACTGTCTAGGCACATGGCTGCTACAAGCTGTGTGGAACAAGTAGTGAGCTTAAACTGCAGCATATGCAGATGAGGAAAAGCTTCATAAAAGTAAGGCCAGCAAAGCCCTGTAAGAGACTCTCCAAGGCGGCTGTGGAGACCGCAGCTCAAGATGCTCAGGGACAGACTAACAAGACTCTGTGAGGATAGTAGATCCCTCAGGGAACTCCTGGCATTTGTACTGCACTTGTTCAGCAGTTTTCTATGATAAAACTATCTTGAGTTTGTGCTGACAAAGTAGAGTGTGGAGATGAGAGTTACCTCAGGATTAAGGTTTAAGACAAACACAAGTATGACACTCTCACATTGCAGTTTTTTCTCCTTCCTTAAGGGACAAGAACTTGCTCCTATGGCTCCCATGACCAGACTCAGGATTATCCTCTGATGCCCCCCAATACCTATTTCTCCTCATTCTTATCTCTCCAGATCAAGCATTTCCCATCCACACCTTTCATCAAACACACCAGCTTCTGTCTCTGACAGTCCCTTACTGTCCTTTCTCTTTTTTAGCTTCATGTACCTCCTCCTAAATGCGCCCCACTGCCTCCCCACTGGGGAGTGTCAACCCCTATTTCAACCTGAATCACCCCCCACAGAATGTTTATACCAGTTATTTAAAAGAGTGTTCATGGGGTGAGCCTGGCCCAAGGCTACCAGCGGGCGAGCAGTGCATAGGCATCTCCACATTGTTATTTTTTCAGGTAATGTCCTTTGTTCTCCATCCTTCTGCTTCTTATGGCAGTGTGAACATCCAGGGAGCTGCAGAGGAAGAAGAGAAGGAGACAGGACAGGTGAGAAAACAACATCCCCCAGTTGGAAGTGGTTGTTTTTCTTCAGTTTTCCTGTGAAATAGAGCATTCTTCCTGCAAATCCAGGTTGTCTTTTTATTTCCACTGGACATTTCTCTGAAAGCTCTGGCTTGAAAGTGATTAATTTTTAATTGTTCGTGGGATTTTGTTTCCTAATACTTTGCATTTTTATAGCCAACTGTGTGAAAGGATCTTAAACACTTTCCAAATGATAAATTAAGGCTCTCGAAAACCGCATGAGGTGGAAAACAAAATAATGAGGAAAGGGAGACCAATTCACTTACCTCTGGCTGAACAGTTAGTCCTCAGAATACCCAGGAGGAGGACCCCAGTTTTCACTTCTTCCTCTTGTACTTTAATGTTGCTTAAACTCTAGTGGTTGTGAAACTGGAATCAAATATTCTTTTCTGATAATTGTGTTGAATTGTGGGGTAGTACTCATTATACTACCATTGAGAAGGTTTCATGCACCCCCTGGAGCAGGTCTGCAGATCAAATATCCTCTTCAAATTTTTTCTCCATTATTTTTCAAAATGAAAGCTTGCGAAAGTATTGCATTCTCATGAAGTGTGTGTGTATAAATACATATATATGCATACTATATATAGAATAAAAACTATGTTTTCTACTAGCTCAGTAAGGATACAATGTAAAACCAGACGTTTCTAAAAAGATCTTCTTCAGGAAACATTAATAGGTCTATATCTTACCTTATAGTAAACCTGTGTTAAGGAAGATCAGTTACAAATCCCAACTTTGTGGCTTAGGAACCTCTTGTTAGGATAAGAGCAAATGTGAATGACAATCACTAACAGATTAAAGTGCAGGACATTTGACGTTCTTGTCTCTAGGGCACCTGAACCACTGGTCTTTCCCACTACCAGCCAAGGCAGAGCTACCATTGTGCACAAGCTAATTGCCATCATAAAGGGGACACTTGTAGCTAACTGTTACTTTGAGCTGAGATAGAGAACAACATGCTGTATAAAAATTAATGGAAACTCCAATAACTAAGTAATGAACAAAATTTGGGTGCTGTCTACTGTAAACAACATGAACCAGGATGATGTCAGCAGGAGATGTTGTAGTAAAAGCCAAATATGAAACATCAGTTCTGTTGTTTGCTTGATGTTTTAGGCAGCAAATGTAGTGAAGATTCAGGTGTACTGCTAAGTAGGGTTTTTTTTGCCTTCTCTTTCTCAGCTCATTGGTTTCACAAATGAAAAATTTCTTTTAATATATTTGAGAAGCTTGGGAAAGCCTGTAAGGAGAAATTAACCTGCAAAACTATTAGAGCTGTATTTTTACTTCATTTGATACATAACAAATTTGTAAAGGAAGCAGAGAATTAAACATGCAGTCGAGCTTTTGGAAGAAAAGCAAAGCAGCCACACACTTCAGGAAAGAAATAACAAACATGAGACAGAGAACCTAAAATTAGAAGAGTAGTCATGTTTACCTGCTGCATGTTTACCTTACCTTGGGAACCAGGCATGTGCTACTCAGCTGCTAGTGACAGCTCTTCCAACACCAACCTTGCAAGCTCTGCCCTGATGCCAGCTCTGAAAGGTTTGATCAGTCTTTTGAAGGATGCAAAAACTGCCCCAGCAGTGCCCACATAGCACAGAAGGAAGTTTACCGGAGAGCAGTCGGGAAAATGTTTAGTCCTTGGCTGCCCGCTCCCTGATGACAATCCACTGCAAAGGAAGGCTCCAAGCAATGCCACAGTCTTTCTGCTATTAGACTCATATCATCCAAGCAGTTACTTCCCTGTATAGCTTGTTAGACAGTACTAATGTCCTTATCTTCTGACAGATTGCACCAAGGTGGACAGCTTTCAAACTGCAGTCCAAGCAGGATTTTGCGGTGGTCATAGCACGGTGTGCAAGGTTTATGAGCCACAGCTCAGGGATGGAGGGAGCTGAAGTCCAGTACCACGTGGCGTTTGCAGAGTGCGGCACTCCCACCCGGTAGTGGAATCATCTAAAGCATTCTTCAGCTGGTTTGTTTACACTGTGAAACTTATTTTACCTAGCTGCCATTTATATGCCATTTATAGAGTCCATGTATATCAAATGAGCCTCATTAAGCAGAAACCCCAATTCAATTGTCTTCCTCCACATGTTAGCGCTGACTCTTAAAATGCATATTGCTTATGTAAACGTGAAGCAAGTATGTTGTATTTGGAGGAACAAAATGCCATGCCACTGCTGGCACACACACTTCCCTTGAGACTTTTTCCCCTAGTGACGTTCTTGATCTTTGTGTACAAAGCAGCAGCTTGTACACAAATCACTGCAGCTGAAGCACTAAGCTCACCACTGACAGTGGCAGGATTCGTTGCAAGTTTAGAAGCATAAACTGAAGCTGTCATAAATGTGACCCCATTGCAATCCCTTCTCCTGTTAACAAGGTTCACTTGACGCTCTGAAAATGCATTGCTCCATGGTAATAAAATGCATTGTTTCATTATTTCTCATAAACTGCCATAAAATATATTCATTTTTGATCCTGTTTATTATTACCATTGTGTTACTACAAAACCTCTGTTTGGCTAAGGAAGTGCAGTGAAATTACAAGGAAAAGCTGCAGGACACAAATAGATCTAACTGATAGAAATCTATTGGCAACGGTAAATGGCAGGTACTTCCAAGAAACACGATTCATGAGCTGTTGAATGGCTGATCACAGGAACCACACGTGGTAAGAGTAAGTTTTTTGTTTCGTAAAAATCGAAGGGTTTCTGTTGTGTCATAATTAGCTGAAGTTCTGCTTCTCAGAGATACCTATTAACCATAAAGCAGAATACATTCCATGAGTGTGAACCGCTGCAAGCCACTGGATCTGTTGTTTGCTGCACATCACCTGTGGTTAGCATTTAACAGGGGATTATTAACAAGGTGATTTTATTTTGATACTACAACAGTTGTTGCTAAAGCATGTGTGTGTGCCAGAAACATAACTGTTTATCTGTAATTGTCCATTTTCTTTTACTTTTCTAATAGGACAGTTGTTTTCCTTTCCAAAAGCAGGTGGGTGGTTTAGGCTACACGTGAGTTACAAATGGACTAAAGGGGAAAGTTCTTGCTAGTTCCTGTTCATAGAAGTGACATTTAAAACCTGAAGCCAATCTGACCTTCCTAGCAAAGTGTATTCTATAAGAAATAGAAGCAGTAGCAGCACAGAGTGAAATTAAATTGAATGCAATCAGTCAAGCAAAAAAGGCAGATGCTGCCTTCCTGTCATCTAGAGTAATGTATGCAAGAGCCATAGATGCACTGATGATATTATTTCTACAGGCCAGTAAGGATCAGAATAAGCTAAGAAATAATGCACATATAATATAGCCTAAAACAAAACACTGCCTCCAAATACTGAGAAATCTATTTTGAAATATTTAGCTAAAATAGTGTTTTCTCCTCAAAAAGAACTGACAACAAATCTGAGCCTCAGCAAACAGTTTGGGGCAGTCAAATGTTGGATGAGGAGGCAGGACCTCCAAGCCTTGCTACTGTGGCATGACCATGAGCAAGTCATTCCCCCTCATCTGACTTTTTTTCCTTTGGGCATAAACGCTGGCAGCCTTGGGTCGGGGACTGGCTTTCACTATGTAATACTAAGATAGGTTTATCAAAACAATCCCCTTCCCTCCCCACCTTCTCTCCCTCCAGTAATCCCACCAGTCTCTAGTTATTATTTGTATCTATATTTCTGCTTCCAGGTTTCTTTTGGGGCTCTTCTTATGTTATACCTTTGCCTGTTCCTTAGCTCTTCTGAAGAGAATGAAAATTCAAATGTAAATTACTGAAAAAAGCAGCCAAGCGGGGATTTTTACCAAGACGTATTTGTGTGGATTTGCACTGTCAGAAGGATGCACCTGGAAGTCTAGAGTGTTAATGGGAATTTGGCTCACAGGCTAGAAACTCAGGGGAGGTTTGCTTTAACAGTGAGTCGTTCACACTGCTGGAAGTATGCAATTCGTATGAGAGTGTACACACGTATATTTATCTCTCTTTTTTATGCTTTTACATAAAGGTAGTTTTCTAGCAGCTATATCAAATGAAAAAAAGAAGTCTCTGGAGTTGACATGTTGGTAAAGAGCAGATAAGACCTTACTATACTAGTGATTTGTGTTCTACAGAGAACACTTATCTCAGTTACAGCTATTCTAGATTGCAAGACAGAGAATATAAAATACAAAAAATATTTGGTTTAATCCTTTTCTTTTTTTTTTTTTTTTAATGGAAGAAGTGAGCCAAATTGTTTAGAACAAGAATGCTGAAAACCAGAGCTTTCAATAGGAAACTCCTGATCCCAAGAGCAAAACAGTTTGGGTTTTAGTCCATGGATGCAAACTCGGATTCCCATGCTTTATTTTCAGAATAATATTTTTAGCTCAGAGACAGGGCAAATAACTGCATTGAAGTTTCATTAGATCAATTTCTAAGCCTTCTTGAAGCTTAAAGTTATTCATATTCCATTTGCTTTAAGCCACAAATATACAAGTTCTTAATGTGTTTTGGTCTTCAGGCAAAAAGTTTGTATTTGACAAAGGCTTTTGTTCTATGTGCATGTTCTGAGATTCTAGTGTTTTCTGGATGCCTTTTTCCTCTCTTTTTAATTATGTGAAAGAAATGTAGACTCCTGTCTTACTGCTAAAGTTCTACTTGCACCAGAGGTCCTCCTTGTTTACACAGACCAGAGCTGGTGGGAGGGGACAGAGAACACTTCATTCTGCAGTGAAGATGTTAGCAGTCTTCAGCCTTCCTGAGCTGAAAACTTTTGCAGCCTCCGAACTTTGAATTCATTAACCACATGATGACTTGGTAAAATTAGGTTGGTTTGAATATTTATTTTTCAAAGACTATGGCAGTGAATATTCTACAAAACAAGCAGGGTTGGTTGGGTGGTTTTTTTTGCTCATAATCTACTTTAAAAAGGGTCTGGGGGAGGTAATGCTTGTCCAAGCTACTGCATGTGACATGACGGCAATTACATTAGAAAGACAGACATTTCCTCCAGTATTAGAAAATGTGAAACACAAGAAATACGCTGTTACAACACTGCAAATTACTTCAACGGAGTTACTTTAGAGTTACCCCACTTTAACTTGAAGCAGACATGGAAACAGAAATTGGCTTTCAATTCTTGTCAGGGAAAAATCATGATGCCAACCGAAGTATGTAAAAAGTTCCCACCTAAGTGCGATGAGACAAAATCCTGCCTACTTGTGCTGCATCTAAAAATGCAAATATGTCATGGCAGGGACACAAAACTACTTTGATTATCACAGGTCACCATTTGTTTCTTCCAAATCCTTTCATTTTTCAGAATCCTGTTGTACATGTTCAACCCACTTTTGCTACTTCTGTGGGAACAGAGACAGATACTACACATCTGCAAGAAGTTAATTCTTTTTTAAAACTCCAGGTGTGAGTTTATGTGGTATTTTCAAGTTTGTCAGTGTGTTGTTCTGAAAAGAAGAAAGGAGAATGATAAAGCAGGCTCTGACTCCAATGGCATTTTTTCAGCTATGATACATAAGGGGAATGAAGGAGTGCCAAAATATATTGGAGTCTAGGGAAAAAGAGAATATGGGCAAAATATTTAATTATTCAAGCCATTTCAAAAAAATGTTTGTCATAATTTTGAAAGGTCTATCATACAGAACAGATGTGGATTTATTCCACATAGTGTTATAAATCCACAGTGTGGATTTATTCCATAGGTGTAACCTTCATTGCCTGATAAGAGTACTGGTCCTGTAACTATGTTGCTCTACACACTCCCAAAGTATTAGAGCTACACTGATTTCTGCACAATAACTTGACTGGCTTAGAAAGCGGAAAATAAGACATAGATAAGAACACACTGAATTTAACTCATAAGTTACCCAAAGATTAAAAAAAAAAAAAAAAAAGTGTATGAGAGAGAGAGAGAGATATAGAAACATCATGGCTTTCAGGTTACAAGCTAAGACCTGTTTTCATTTTTTTCTGAGATACAGATGTGTTCAACTAAATCCTCATTCATTTTTGTCAAGTGTTACAAATGTTGTTGCAAACAGTGGTGTTTGAGTCCACAAAACATGAATATTTCACTGAGGACTGCTAAAAGCTGAGAAAGGTGTAATCATTGTCTGGAAAGAAGACAGTGACAGACCTTCCTTTTGACCCAGCAAGAGGTGATTCCAGCTCACTATCTTCTTAACAATACAAATGTAATGAACTCCAAATAATCTTTTCCCAATCACCACTGGAGTAAGAGGAAAGAACATCTGTTGATTTCAGCAGGTTGTGGGTCAGGCAATTCTATTCTTAGATAGGAAGAAATATCTATACCAAGTTTGCCATTTAAGACTGAACCTCAGAATAATATCACTGGAAATAACAAATCAGAAGATATTAAAAAAAAAAAAATGTTGCTAGCTTTCCTGAAGATGATATAAGTTCCAAAACTGTGGAAAATAAATAAGGGTATAAATAAGGATATGCTTCTTTTCTTATAATTTATTCCACATCTTCCTTGTGACAATGAATTTCAGTGTAAAAATAAGAACTTATATTTTCGTGCCCTTGGGAGTTAAATTATTTTTAGAAGAAAGCTTCTTTCTGTTCTCTCACTCCCACCTAATGATAAAACAAGTTGCATAATTTGTAATGAATACTGCAGGTTGAAGATAATACAATGAAACACAAACACAGGAGAAAAAAAAACAAAAAAAACAAAAAAAAACAACACCTTAATAAACTGCATCAGCTACTGCTGTGAAGTGAAACACTATCCTCTTGGTGCTTTACCTCCAGAAGCTGGCTAGTGCTCATTGTGGTTTTAGTTGATAGGGTGACATTACAGGTGATCTCCCTAAACCCTAGGATAGACTGAAAGAGAGCAAGTTGACACACAGTTCACAAATGCATATTTGTACCCACCTATAAATATGTTTGATATTTGCAGTGGTCACTGATTTCAAAGCAAGGTGCTCTATTAATACATGAAGTTTAAAATAAGAATCCCTTCTGAGCCACTGTAAAGGGCATATTATCATTTCTTTCAGAAATACATTCAATGGCTAATTGTACAATCATTGTCATTAACATAAGACCTTTAATAAACCTCTCTTAAAAACAAGAAAACATGCACAGCATGTGGAAGCATTTTCTCCAGATCTCGAACTTAAACATTTTCCCTCCTTTTTTTTCTCCTGTTCCCCCACAGGTCTTGGTGGCATTGTAAGAAGGAAGGGTTAGGTCTGCTTCAGAACAATGTGAAATCTTGACTAGAACAGCTGCCTGAAGACAGATCTCAGCATTGCTGTCTTCTCTCTGAGATACACAGCAATTCTAGTTAAAAAATTGGCAGGAGAGTTGATAAAGCTGACAAATCTAAAGTACCATCATCTACTAACTTTCTAACAGTACAGTAAGCAGCAATGTTGCCTTCACCTTTGTACTGGTTTCCATGTAAGGGCCAGTCACACCTGACTTTCCCGGGTCTGGTTCACAGTTATTTATTGTGCAAAATGGTTTCTCTCTGTGAAACAAACTAACAGATTTTTATTTTTTTTTCCCTCCATCTCGAGGTCATAAAGAAAACCCACTACCTCAAAACCATTCAAACTCTTATTTCCAGTTCTTACAACATGAGGAAAATATTCTTTACTTTGAGGGTGACAGATCACTGGGCACTGGCACAGGCTGCCCAGAAAGGTAAGAGGGTCTCCTTCTCTGGAGATACCTGCCTGGATGTATTCCTGTCCAATCTGCTCTAGGTGAACCTGTTTTGGATAGGGGGTTGGACTAGGTGATCTATAGAGGTCACTTCCAACTCCCACCATTCTACAATTCTGCAAAGTCATCATACTTATCAGGGTGTTTATTTCAGCTTTCAGCTTCTAAAGGGGAGGCTGGTGGCTCCTTGATATGCGTAAGGTGTACTCAGGCCTTTACTGTTAAAAGGTGTGAACTACTGCAAGTTCCAAGACTGACATGAATTTCTTAGGCTTTTGAACATGCTTATGGATTAGGTGTGGGGGCAGGCTTCTTACCCAAAGCTGCTGCACAAATACATATTTTGTTTCATTGTTGTTGTGATGATGAGCAATGAATTGAGAGCAATTGGTTTGCTACTCACTTTCATCCAAAATTACTGTTTATTGTGCCTCTTTTATTTTTTTGTCTCCAAGCAGATCAGTCTTCAGGCCAGGTATCTCATCAACTTTATGGCTAGAAGACGAAGAAAAAGAATCTGGAATTTTTTCTTACTCCAAACAAAGTTCACCAATTTCAACAAGGAATACAAACAACAATTTTGTAGTCCTGGACTAGAACTCTAAAGATCTGTTTTTCAACAGACATTGTAAATGTTGACAAGTTATTTAATAATTTCTTCCTTGATTTCCCTATCCAGAAACAAACAAACAAACAAACAAACAAAACCACAAACAAACAAACAAACAAAAAACCAAACATGCAAACAGATGTAATATCTTAGTCTACATTTTTTCTCCCTGGCCTGTTTAGCAATGAAGCTTCATGTGGCAAGGATTTATTTATTGCTTTGGGGGAAAGGGATGGAGATGTTGCTGTGCATATACATGTTACATAAAGTTTAATGTGATCATAATCTTTGTTGGGCTAAACTACGAACAACTCCTATGACTAGTATGCATAAATCTAGCGGACAAGTCCATTTTTGTATAAGAATCATGATATAGTTGTGTTGTTCAAATCAGACAATGAAAAAGAAACAACTTTAAATATCTTCTGTAGAAAATGAGAACAAATAGAGAAAATACAATGTTTTTTTACTGTCACTAATCCCCAGTATGTTTCTAAAAATTGGAAAGACTACCTGCCTAAAATGCAGAAAATTATCAGTCAAATCTAAACTCAAGTTTGCTGTGTTGAGTAAAATAGAATCACTCACTGAACTAAAAATAATATTTGCCAAAGTTGAATGGCTTAGCAAGTCTGGTTTCTTGAAGCTGGTAGCGAATAATGAAGAAAATTGAGAGACGGAAATAAGAAGAGTTACTTTACAAATATGCTATTAGATGCCAGACAGCATGGCCAGGCAATTACATGGAGAGTATTTTCAGTCAGTAAATAATCGCAAATATGAAATACAAAACCACTTACCAAAAACCCCACAAAACTTTGTGCTAGAGTAGAAGATTCATTCTGTGTATCATGTATCATTCTGAGCGAGTATCATATATCATTCTGTGTGATTCTGTGTGATTCATTAACATTAATTTTGTTGCCTTCCTTAATCTTGAATAATCTCCAAAATACACAGGCACTACTGATAAGAACTCCTCTACGTTATACTGTGTAAGAGAAATTCCCTGGGGACCAAGGTGGTTGTTTGCTATGGGTGCTCCATGGGCTCCCATGCAAAAAGGATCTTCAGCATTCAGTACAAGCCTTCTGCCACCTTTATGAAAACTGGTGACCTTTCAGTGGTCCACGGCTCAAATCTTGTGTCTAAAATATACAACAAAATCCTCAGTCTAAAATATACAACAGAAATGTAACAATCTCTCAGGTCTTGGCTGGCAGCTTGCTCTACTCTCCTTGGCCTTGCCAGCTAAAGTCTTTCTGGCAGTTCTTCCTTGCATTTCCTCTGATATTGCTCTGGTCCACTTGGTCACCTCTCTCAATGGTATTTTACTGCACTAACTCCACTCCTGGGAAACATGTAATGCCAAACAAGGATTAGTCACGCTCATTCAGCCCTACAGTAAACTTTTTCTTCTTTTTTAGATTCTGCACTGTCCAGAACTTCTTCACAACAACTTTATGAGCTCAAGAACTAGCGAATATCTCCTGTCAGCCAGGCACACTGGATATAACCAAACCTAAACCATCCTTTTTACAGCATTATATTAAAAGTAAAGCACCATTCCTTCATGTGTAGAGCATAGCTGTTTTCAACACACCTGCCGTAAGATTTGCCAAGTAGAAAGATAATTTAACAGAACCAGGACTGCTCCATGGAATTCTCCATTCAGTTTCCTACAAGGAGATTATAAAACCCTCTCATCGTATGACCTTTATCTTTCTGGTGCTGCATCTAGCCAAAGCCTCAGGCTACCAGGCTACAAAGTCAAATAGCTTCCAGGCTGAGATGAAGAATGACAGTAATATTTGTGGCTCACCAATAATCAGTAAAAGGAAGGGTAGAAGCTAGTTTGGCTGGATAACACAATTTAAATTCCCACTTGAACAAAAGGTATTACAGCTAAAACAATGTAGATGCAATGCAGAAAAGTTAGTGTGGTTTTAGGGTGTCATTAAAGACCATGAAAGTTAATTTGTCTTTTGGGAAATGTTGAAGGCCTTGAATTGGTCATTCCTGAGTTTAAGGATGCAGACTCTGACACTAAAGATTTCAGTAAACAACAATGGATTAAGTCTGTGATTTTCAGCATCTGTATTCTGTGGGAACTGGGCACTGCAGGTTTCATAGCAGACTATTATCTCATTCCCAAGATAATTTTTCATTAGTATTTTTATTAATTTAAATCAGATATGTGCCTTAGAGGAAGCTCTTTTAATCCCTCTGCTCTCATAAACCTAGTTGTATTACAATCTAAAGAGCCTATTCAGTTTACAGTCTTGTTAACATGCTAAAAAGGAAAATTTTACATTCTACAAGCTCCTTATTAGAGTGGTAAATTAATTAGCTCGCCCAGACAATAAAGGTCCGAGACCATCAGCTAATATGAAAAAGATTTGCTTGTGATTCAAACATAGCCATGTGCATTCCCATGACAAAACGTTCAAAGTCAGGTTAACAGGTGCCAGGACTAGGTTGCCGCTTGGCCTTTCTTCAGAAAACTAGAATTCATCCTGTCTCCTGTCTGTCTGCTCAGTAGGAAGAGCAGTGTCAGGAGAACTGATAAAATATAACCTAGTTAAGCAGTGAACTATTACTGCTAGTATTGTTTGCAGATCATTGCCCAGAGAAATTGTGGATGCCCTATCCCTGGAAGTGTTCAAGGCCAGGCTGGACAGGGGCTTTGAGTAACCTGGTCTAGTGGGAGGTGTCCCTGCCCAGGGCAGGGGGGTTGGAACTCAAGGATCTTTAAGGTCCCTTCCAACTCTAACCATTCTGTGATTATGATTCTATAATCATTAGTAGTTTGGTGGTTTTTTCTGATTACATTCCCTTTTCAATTTTTCAGTCTGTGTTCATCACTCTGGCTGGTGTTGCCATTTCCAGTTGTCATATACAAGTAAGTGGCCATCACAACCAGAAACATCAGTCACTGCTGTAGTCATTCTTTGCTTCTATAAAACCACTAGTAACTAATAATTCTCTTCTGTAAGAGAGAAGGTTCCTGTAAGTATTTGGACCTCAATAGTCAATGACTTCATTAATCTCCTCTCCACTTACACTCTTTTTATGCTATTGGAGAGAAAGCTGTCCATTTCAATGAGTCAACTACAGTATTTATCCTCATCTCATAGTCAGGTCTGAAATTTCAAGTTTATCCTTGCTTCTGTTCTGCATATATCTATTACTAGAATTTCTACTCATCTGAAGCACAAGCTCCCTTTTATGTCTTTGTCTTTGCATTTTTTCCAAAATCTGTTGTGAAGAACATAAAACTTGGTGAAACTAGGCAGCCTTGCAGCCCAAGTTTGAATAAGACAAGGTTGGATTATTGGCAACTGGCAAACAGAGAAGCAAAGTATTATAGAAATGCAATCTATTCTGTGTGAAATAGAGGCATGAAATATTATACGGTCTCAGCATTAGCATCTGATACATCCATAAAGCTGAGAAACCCTATTGGAATCCTCCTCATTTAAAATTTAATGGTGTTTTCCTGTATTGCAGATATTGTATAGATAGATGGGAGTTAAATACATTATAGCATTCTAAACTGTAGACATTAGTGGAAACAGACACTAAAATCCAGAAGGGGGTACCATTAAGTGAGGATAAGAGCTAATCAATCCCTGTCTTTCTAAAATCTAATTATAAAGTCTAAATACTTTATGGATAAGAGATTCAGCTAATGCCCGAGCTGTTTAGCAATTGGAAACATACCTCAGGTGATAGCTTCACTAATGGGTTTTCAGATGCACACAGTCCAATTGTGACTTAAAAGTTCTAGAACTTTGGTTTTTTATTCAATGTTTATTCAAGGACAGAAATATTGGGGTGAGGGTTTTTCATGTCTCTTTCTTCTAGATGTCTCAAACTTTTTATTGTAACACATGAAAATTTCCTTCTTCATCTAAAAGGCAAGCAAGTAAATAAGATGACTTTCCCAGCCTAACCATCTATTTTTTACAAATATGCTGGGACAGGAAAATGTTGTCTACTTGCTGATAAATCCAATTCTCATAAGCTGCTGAACTAGGCTCAGTACAAAGGATTGTTCAAAACCTTTCTTACAAAGTCTTGAAAAATTCTGCAGGGCCAGCCCAGGAAATCACATGGACGTACTTCAAAAAATGTAAGAAAGTGCCCCAGAAATGCTAATGAGTTCTGTAGCCTTTTCCCTGATCGCTGACCCACAGCTGATTCAGGTAACTGTCACCCAACCTGCTCTGCCCTCCTAGTTCAGTTGCTACGAGCCATCTCTGGCAGATTCCACTTTCCTTTCCCTGTGGAGCAGCTGACCATTGCTGCTCTCTGACAATGTGGTTTGCAATCATTTTTTCCCTCAGCTTTGCTAGGTAATAGATCTGTGATATCAAGTAATTCATAACTTCTCTACAAGTTCCTTGAATTCCCATAGCAGAGAGTTCAGGATTTGCTATAACGTATTTCTTCAAACACCTTTGAGTCTAAATCCAGGAGAAGTTGGACAGCACAAAACAATGTAGATTTTTCATGACTCAGATTCTCAGGGGGAGATATCAGCTTACCTCTCAGGATACCAGCCTCTTCTTTTTAAACACCTAATGTAAGAAATGGGTTTCTGTGGCTGCCCACCACTGAGATGTAACACATGCAAGGTTTGAAGAAAATAACATGGATTGTCTCAAATATCTTTGCTAAGATTGTCATGTATTGTTTTAACAAGTCTCTGCCCAGAAGGATGTGCAACAAGCATCACCTCCTTATGTGACACAGAAATGCTACAGATCTCCAGGCTGTCAGGTGCAGGGCAAGAGTCCCAAGAGTTAAGAGGAACAGAAGTTGATGAAGGCTGAGTTTTAAACTTCTTGTAACCCATTAATTTTAAATACTTTCAATAAGCTAACATTCCCCAGGGCTGGTTACTGGGGCCACTTCTCCTTAACATGTTTATCAATGATTGGGATAAGGGGATCTATTGCACCCTCAGTAAGTTTGCAGATGACACCAAGATAGGAGTGTTGACAGTTGAAAGGCTTTGCAGAGGTATCTGGACAGACTGGAATGATGGGCCAAGGCCAACAGGGTGAGGTTCAACAAGGCCAAATGCCAGGTCCTGCACTTGGGTCACTACAACCCCATGGAGCACTATAGACTTGGGGAAGAGAAATAGAGCTGCCTGGCATAAAAGGACCTGGGATTGTTGATCGACTGTCAGCTGATCATGAGCCAGCAGTGTGCCCAGGTGGCTAAGAAGGCCAACAGCATCTTGGCCTGCATCAGGAGCAGTGTGGCAAGTAGGACTCAAGAGCTGATAATGCCCCTATAGTCAGCACTGGTGAGGCCCCCTACTACAATAAAGACATTAAAGTGCTGGAGCAGGTCCAGAGAAGGGCAACAAAGCTGGTGAGGGGTCTGGAGAGTAAGTCTTATGAGGAGAGGTTGAGAGAGCTTGGGCTGTTCAGCCTAGAGAAGAGGAGGCTTAGGGGAGATCTCATTGCTCTCTACAATTACCTGAAAGGAGGTTGTAGGGAGGTGTGGGTCAGTCTCTTCTCCCAAGTAACAGGTGATAGGACAAGAGCAAATAACCTCAAGATGTACCAGTGGAGGTTCAGATTGTATATTAGGAAAATTTTTTACATGGAAAGGGTTATTAAGCATTGGAATGGGCTGCCCAGGTAAGCGGTTGAGGCACCATCCCTGGAGATATTCAAAAGACGGGTTGACATAGTGCTTAGTGACATGGTTTTTTATCAGAGTTAGGTTGATGGTTGGACTAGATGATCTTAAAGGTCCCTTCCAACCTGGGCAACTTTATGACTCTGTGATTCTAAACAACCAGTGAAGACATAAGAACCAGGATGAAAAGCAAAATGAAATTAAATGTTGAGATAATGGCCATGTTGCATCTGCATTAGAAAGAATTTATGTTGATTGTTCTATTTGTCAAAAAAGGTTAAAAAATAGATTTCACTATATTAAAAGAAGAAAAATTTAGACTGAGTGAGCAGTAGGTGGATGTGCTTGGAGGAGTTTGGCTCATGTAAGGAAATAAATACATTTGAACCTTGAATAATGAGAATGAAGGGGGCAAGAGCACATGGTTGAAAGGTAGCAATTGTTTAACAATATTTTAGAGGTAGGCTACAAGAGGTTGGGAGCATATACAAACATAATCACAACAGTAACATCAGAATAGAATTCTCTACCAGAGTAGAATTTATAAATTATCTCATGGTATCTTTTTTCATTTCATCTGCGATGCCCCTTTTTATCAGAGGTAGATAAGGCTTTTTGTAAAGTTTCTGGCTTGTAGATAATCTTGGGGGCAGAGCAATATTTTCCATGCACAATCAGTCTAAATTAGACTAATGGGTTTTTTCCAAAATTTTCAGTGATCTGTAAGTTCCCACTCTTGGAATGTTTCACTGAAATTCTATTGTGATTGTCAGGGATGGAACATCCAGTTCCTCTAAAGTAGTGCCAGGCTCTCCATCATCTTTGGCCCAGGCCACTATGGTATCACCACACGCTTCCAGTGAGGGCAAAAGCTCAGATCTTGGCTCTGAATTTAGGAACATTTGTCAAACATTAATCATTCCAAATCAAGTGTGTTGGTGTTCAAGAGCTGATGGTTTTCCACAGGCAGAACTGTACTAGAACACTAAACATGCATAAAACACAGGTCACAGGGAACTTCAAGTACTTTGGAATGAATTCTAGCCTTGTCTCAATATATTAGACGTATGGTCTGAAAAATCATATTGTCCTATTCCAGAGGACAAACACATTTTAGAAATAATCACTAACACAAATGTAATTGAATATATAGAAGTTCTACAGAAATAGTTCATGAGCTATACCATAGTTAATAATGTTATGTTGTTGACATAAAAAAGGAAAAAAAAAAAAAAAAGAAAAAGAAAAAAACACATCCTGGGAAATATAACCAGGCTAAATAAGACACAGACTGATCTCCTGTTCTGTTCAGCCTTAGCAAGACCTTGACTACAGTAATCTTTCTCTATAACTTGGGACACTTGAACAAAGATGTTGACCACACTTCACCTTCACAGAAAAAACAAAAGAAGTGATGCAAGCTCTAGAAAATATGATCTTTGAGACAAGATCAAACCAGCTGGGTTTGTTCAGCCAAAAGAAGAGACAGAAATAAGCATGGTAATCTCTTAAAAGGCAGAAAAGGTTGCTGAACAGACATAAGAGATATTTTTTTCTTCATAAAGATGGACAGAAAACAGTCAGTTTACATTTGATCTAGATTTAAGCCAGGTAGTGAGAAGAGTAGCACAGTAATGGAATAGACTTCAGGAGATGTTATGGACTTTTCACTTCAGGAGCTATTTTTTAAAATACAGCAGGCAAAAATCTCTTAGGAAGGGCAGTGTATTATTCAACATCTGTTGGAGCTGGGAGTGAGTGAGACAGTTATTGCCATCCAGTTGCTCACCTTTCTCAGCCTCTGATTCCCAACCAGCTTTCTGCATAAGATAAATAAATTCATTCAAGTCTTCTACAAAAAATATTCTTGCTCTTAATTGAAAGAGCAAAATAAGCTATCATCAGCACTGCAAACAGCAGCATGGGAGAAAGAGAAAGGAGGAAGAGGCAGGTGAGTTCAGTGCAGCCTGGCTGGCAGGGCGACAGGGAGGCAGAGCATGAGTCCCAGATATGATGACTAACTGGTAGATGTTTAGCTGCCTTCATCTCTCTCCCCTTCCCTTGTCTCACAAGCAGTCTAGACATTAAGCTGCTGGGTAACACTAGGATTTCAGTTTTCTGGACGATATTTGTTCCCTTTTATCAGCATAGAGTAGGGTAAAAAGATTTTATGTATAAAAAAAGAAAAAGTAATTGATGTTTTATCTAGGGATAATTATCTGTCTTTCATGTTGCTTCTTCCTGTATATAAGCTCAGCTGAAAAAGCTGGTTTACTTTTCAATTATATTTGTTCTGGAAGACCTTTTGCTTGTTAAAGCTTTTGAAAATGTGGAACAGAATCTACTTAGTAGGTCTAATAAGAAAAGCAGCTCTATTAATCATAATCAGAATTTGCAATCAACTCCACTACAGGTATAATCTCTCTCTCAAAATATGATAAAAGATAGGATCAATCATCTAATATGCTAGTTATTGCAGTATTTTTCTTCTTAGGCATAATGTCTTAACTGCATATGCTGAGTACCACAAAAAAAAAAAAAGCCTATTTATTCGGGAGAAAAAATTAAGAATATGATATTTACTTGATGGAAATGACTGAAAAGAAATTCCAAATGGCTTTGTATTCCTTAACTTTTTATCACGTTTTAGCCTTACATCAGAGAAATAACAAGCCCCAAATCTGCCTGTTGAAGTTCTCAACTTAGATATGTTGAGATCTTAGAAAGGAATACTTACCAAAATATTAAGTTTTTTCATTCTACAAATGACATCACAGATATAAATGAAAATCTGTGTTTTCTGAAAGACTTCTGTCTCAGAAATACATGGAACCAAAATCTCAGATTTACATCCCTCTGTGTGTAGATCTGTGAAACTGTGGCTACAAAACAGCTATTTTGTAGAGTCCTCATTAAAAATATATATTAAAATGGAATTAAACTTGTTAAGATACTAATTTTACATCTATGATTGGCAAGAGTTGTATGAAAGCACCCAAATCCTGCCTGATTGAGCAGTCTAGAAGATACGCATGGTCATGGAGGTAATGTGCTATATAAATTTGCTATTAAAACTATGCATTATAATTTTTCCTTTGAAAATAAAACCCAACAAGTTAATTAATCTAATCTACATCTTTGCTGAACCCAGGCTTTAGACAAAAAGATCACTCAGGTTTTTGCAGCACTTAGGTCATACTAGTAATTCTGTGTCCAGCCCTTTTACCTCCAAGTTCAATAGAGACATTGGAAAAATTGCAGATGATCCCAAGGAGGGTCATTGAGGTGAACAGAGGGTTGGAGAAGGTGGTATATGAAGGCAAGGTGAAGGAATTGGGTTTGTTCAGCCTGAAGAAGAAAAGGCTTAGAGCGGATGTATCACAGTCTTTCAGTACCTAAAAGACGTGCATAGAGGATGAAAGCGCTCTCTTTACAAGAATGCATAGTGACAGGACAACTGACAATGAGTACAAGTTTCTTCAGTGGAAATTTTGCTGGGATATAAGCAACTAATTTTTTACCACAAGAACAATTAAACATTGGAAAAGGCTGCCCAGAGAAGTGCTATAATTTCCATCAATGCAAATATTCAGTCCTTGGCTGCCAGGACCTTAGACAACTTAATCTGAGGCATTCCTTTCAACAGCTGGATGATTGAACTGGATGATTTTCCAATATAGACTTTTCTGTTATATTTATAGCACTCAGAAGGAATAAAACTTAATGCTTAGAAAATTAGCAAGTAAATATCATTTTCACCTATAAACAGGCAAATAAGACACTTAGCACCAAACAGCAAGTTTCCATATCCATGTTTAAACATAGACAGTGTCTAGTAAGAGTAGAGGAAGATTTAATGAAGAAGAGTCATCAAATGAAAATAATTAAGAAATGTCAAGAAGGGTGGTAAAAGCTCCATTTTTCAACTGCTCTTCAGAGGTATAAAATGAAAGGAAATTGTGCATCTGCTGAAGAAGAGAAAAAAGAGAAGAGAAAAAGGAAAGAGAACAGAGACGAAAGAGAATGGGACTGGAGTGAAAGAATAAACTATAGACTGGAGTGTCTTTCACCTGTCTTATAAATAGATACAGCTGTCAATTGTGGTGCCAGATCATGAGCACGTTCCTGGGACTAAGAGAGTTTGGAAAGTAATTTATTTATGCCAACTTTTTATTTATGCCAAATAACTTTTGTTAGTTATTTGCAAAAGGACAAAAGGATACTTAGCACCAATGTGACATCCTCAAGAGATTTCACAAGATTCTTATAAGGAAAAATCCTCATATATATCTATACTACTTATAATTAGCAATAAGTATCTGCTCCTGCCTGGACAAAAAAGGCAAAGCTATAAAAATGACTCCATTTTAATTCCAGATTTCAAAGGCAAACTGCTTTTTTTTTTTTCTTTTTTGTACAAGGAACATGACCCCAGGTTTTGAAGTGATCAATGAATGTGGGTGCCTGTGTTTTAATTATTCCAGAAACATCTTAAATCAAGCAGCCAAAAACGTGTAAACACTGATTTAAGAATCCAGGCTTAGAAATTTATGAACTTATGAAGATGAATACATATCTTCAATGTAATGTATCATCAGTTACACCAATATTATTGTGTATCTGTTTACTATGTATACATACTATATGTTTATACTCAGGAAATATATTTTGCTGTCTAGTTTTATCCACTGACATTTCAGGATCACATATTGGAATGAAATTAGAAGATACAAACAAAGGCATACGTAATAGTGCCCAAGTCTCTCACAGTGCTGTCTCTGCAGACACTCCTAGACATTGACTCTGTAAAGAATTTGTTTTCTGCTTGGATGATTTTATTCTGCATCAAATAGCCTTTTTTTCTCTTTTACTTACAGTTTGTCTCTGAAATCTATAGGCAAAATTAACCAACAATATATCTTTATAAATTAGAGCAGACTGTAATTGTATATGTTAACAAATAAAAATCCTACATGGCAACGCCTGTTCCAGTGACCAGCTGATGTACAGTGTGCCTCTGTCAAAAGTCAAAAAGTCAACTTCAATATGTTAAAGCTTAATTTAAAAGTGTATATTTGTATATAATACTACAAAATTGTGTTTTGTCAGATTCAGAACTCAAAGCTATCATACTGTAAGATATTTTCGTGAAAATTGCCTGTCACACACAAGATTGCAGAGCTATCACAGCCAGCCAATAGCAGTCCAATAGGCCTGTTGTATGCCTCTTATCCTGAGCAGAGGACCGATTTATGGAGAACAAACTACAAAGTCTTTAGCCCAGATTCACCTCACCAACTGAAGCATCTATGGATTTGCTCACAGGTAAATTTATGCCCAGGTATATTTAAGGGGAGCTTGCTTTCTGAGGCAATGTTATGGAAGACAAAGTCTTTCCTGATAAGTTTTTAGACTGTGACAGTCTGCAGGCAGTGCTGATATTCCTACAGGGTTTCCCTGGCTTGGAGTTTGCCTCATTCTCTGATTCACCTAATGTCCTTGCAGGTTCTGGCGTTTCCTCACACCTCACTTTGGGTAAAGTGTAAAGGCAACTGAGGCAGTAGCAGTGGAACCTGGGAATAAAAGTTCATGCCAAGTTAGAGAAACCATACCCGGTGAACTAGCAAGAGGCACAAAGATACCTGAAGAGATAAAGAGATTATTGCATCACTTGATTTCTATAGAAATTGCTGGTTTACAACATTATAATAGCTTGAAATAAACCTTATTAAAAATCAAAGATATCTAGAGGGTCTCATTGCTGTAAGATCAGAGTGACCTACGGTCCTGAATGCATCCTTCTCTTACTATCCTCTGTGGGACATGAAAATGCATTTATCTCCATTCTCACAAACAGCAATTTGAGTTCTAAAGAGGACCTCCCTGTTACCATGTTAAGCATCAAACTGGTGCCAAAACAAAATGAAACAAACAAGACCTTGACACTTAATCACCTAAATTGCCTTCTTCACTTGTTGATAAACTGCAAAGGATGGAGACAAATGTTCAAAGCTAAACTAATTCAAATTTCCCTTGAAAAATCTAATGAAAGACTAAATTGATTTGGTATTCCTACAGAAAATGGGGCAGGGGTGGGGGGGAAGAAAAGACTAGATTACTTTAAATTAGGTTGTTCTATAAATCAACGCATTTAGATCTATGCTTGGAGCTCAAAATCACCACTCACAACCAGCACATTAGGGTTATGTAGATCCATGCATTATGTAATTGAGTGCTAAATTTGAATATATACACATAGAATCATAGAATCGTGGAATGATTTGGATTGAATGGGACCTTGAAGATTGTCTAGTTCCCACCCACCACTATGGGCAGCGACACCTCCCACTAGAGCAGGCTGCTCAAAGCCCTATCCAGCCTGGCCTTGAACACTTCCAGGGATGGAGCATCCACAACTTTCCTAGGTGACCTGTTCCAGTGCCTCACCACCCTCAGAGCAAAGAATTTCTTCCTAATATCTAATCTAAATCTCCCCTCTTCCAATTTAAAACCATTATCCCTTGTCCTATCACTGCACTCCCTGATAAAGAGTCCCTTCCCATCTTTCCTGTAGGTCCTTTTTAATTACTTGAAGGCTGCCATAAGGTCTCCCTGGAATCTTCTGTTCTCCAGGCTGAGCAACCTCAACTCTCTGAGCCTGTCCTGATAGGAGAGGTGCTGTGCTCCAGCCCTCTCATCACTTTTGTGGCCCTACAATCATTTTCTTGGCCCTCCTTTGGACTCAGTAGGAGGCCCCAGAGCTGAAATTAAGTACTCCAGTTGAGGTCTCACGAGAGCAGAGCAGAGGGGCAGAATCCCCTCCCTGGACCTGCTGGCCACACTACTTTTGATGCAGCCCGGGATACGGTTGGCTTTCTGGGCTGCCAGCACTCATTGCCAGCTTGTTTTGAGCTTCTCATCAACCAACACCCTGAAGTCCTTCTCCTCAGGGCTGCTCTCAATCCATTCTATCTGCCCAACCTGTATTTGAGCTTGGGACAGCCCTGACCCATGCGTGGGACCTTGCACTTGGCCTTGTTGAACTTCATGAGGTTTGCACAGGCCCACCTCTCAAGCATGTCCGTATCCCTTTGCATGGCATCCCTTCTACCAGGGTGTTGACCACTCCACACAGCTTAGTGTCACTGGCAAGCTTGCTGAGGGTGCACTCAAACCTGTTTTCCATATTTCCAACAGAGGTGTTAAAACAGCACTGGTCCCAGTACCAACACCTGAGGAACACAACTCAGCACTGGTCTGCACCTGGACGTCAAGCCTTATCTAACAATTTTTGAATCCAGTAAATTAGTCTTGATCAATTTTATTTTTTTTTTCAAAATGTTTAGAACGAATAGTTTCCCATTTTAATATATAGGGAAAATCAAAATACAATTTAGAATTTCCATGACTTTGCTCACAATTACTGAGGTACTTCACATCAAAAATTTATCATAAAAATATGAGTGAATGTTTAAATATATAATTTATATACCCTGTAAAAGCTGCAATTATGCAGACAATCAGAATTCTTCAGTAAGACTGTCACTTGTAGAACTCTTTGCAACTGAAAATGAAAACGTAATTTTGTCTTCCTTTTAGCTAAAACCAATGCTAAACATAGATGAGCTTTGTTCAGTATTGTTTTTACACACACCTTAGTTATCTAAGGTGTCTGATTTGGAGATGTTAAGCATAACTTAAAATGTGTTCTTTTTGCAAATTAAATTAATTTCACAGAGTTGCCAATTGAAAAGGTTGAGCAAATTTGCAGTATTATTTTCTTCAGTTAATCACATATAAGTGTTGATGGTAGTTTCACAGGATTCCAATTAAAAAAGATCTGTTGTTGAAGCAACCACTTGGATAGGGTGGATACTGCAGAAGTTTCTTTCTCACCTCTGGTAAAACATCCAAGCACAGTGAGAAGATATGGGTTGAAATTAAACATAAAGATAAAGCAATTCATAGACATGAATTTTTATCAAGATTTTTTTCCTTAAGTAGTATGTACAAAACAGAAATTTGTGAAACAGTAGATAACAGATAGAAGTTATGCATTTCACATATAGACCTTCTGAAATTTCTCACAGACAGATGACTTTAATGTCAGTATTACAACCGATTTTCGTTTTTCTTTTCTTTTCAGGCATGGTGATGAGTATTAAGGCCTTGTAAAAAGAAGATAAAATGCACCACTGATTGTACCAGTTATCTGAAAGCCTTGATTGAAAATCTAGAATTTTTAAAGAATTGTCATTGGTCTAATTTGGAAGGAGATAAACATTCAGATAATCTCTAGAGGTCCCTTGCACCTCTGACAATTCCATGATTCCAGGCATCAATTCATAATACTTCATACAGTCATGTAATTAGACCTATACATGCTTTAAGCTTTACAATACGGTATTCTGATACTGGAAAATCATGATCTAAATTTAAAGATAAGTACAGTTTCTGGGTTTCAGCACAAACATTTACAAAGAAAAGGGTGTGAGACAGAGGCTGTAGTTATTTTCCCATAATCTTTTACTGTGAATTCTGGATTTATTTGGGTTTGTTTGTTTTGGTGGTTTTTTTTTCTTTTGGTTTTTTTTTTTCCCTTTCTGTGCTGTTTAAGAAGATAGTTATGGAATATCCAAAAAAAATTTAAAAATCAGTCTCCACATCAAGTTTAACCTCACTGCAGAAGAAATCTAACTATATCTGTGAACATCAGAAAGCAAGTCAAGCACGGGCAGACTTCCAAAAGACCTCACTGCAGTCCTTCCAGGATTATCAGCCAACACAACTTCTCAGGCACTGGCTTTATCAGCAAAGGAGACAGGTATAAAGGAAAAACACAATTCTCCCTCAGCCAATCTATTTTTTTTTTTATACTACAACCTCAACCAAAGGTGTCACATGACATCTTTACACATGGAGTAATAGATTTTCTTTCTTAAAGGCCCTACAATTGAACTGAGTAAAATAAATTATCTCTGGTTTATACCTGAGCACCAACGTGGAAGGAAGTTAAAAGATTTGACCAAGAGGCCTGTGGTAAAACCAAGAGTAGTGTTTGAACACACAGCAGAGCCCAGCCTCCTCTGGTGCAATGCCCCTCCATTCCATAAGCCCATCAACATGACAGCACTGTTTTTAAACCTACATACTTCTTAAACTGCCACTGCCTCTTGTTTACTCAAGCATATCCAAGAAACCTGTTCTTACCCCTTACCTTACACTCTCATTCATATGGTCACACATAGAGTTGACACATGAGGGTTATAAAGATGAACTTATCAAATTGCATCCAAGAAGCAATATCAAGGAGGACCTCTGAAGTATCTTCTTTTCTTGGAACTGGAGACAGATGCCCAGACCTGTCCAATTAAGAGTGTCTCAGTGCGAACTTTCTAACACAAAGCAGACACCTGAGAGACATACTTTTTCCTTATAGCAGTTACATCTTGAAGTCCTTAATGTTGCATGTTAAAAAACTAGTACCTCTGACTTTAAAATTGGTACTACCTGTCCATTGATTTGTGGGTGGAGTGCAGCTACCTGTTTTCTTATTAAATCAATACTAATTACATCATCCACTGTGTTTTGTGCATGGCTTACAAACTCCTTAAGCTGTGGGCCTAACTCAGCAATTCATCTTCTGAATGACAAATGCATGGGTAACTTTGACATGTGTCTTCTATTTTGACAGGTTTTGCTGGTGTTCTGGTGGCACTTGTAAATATAAGTACAGGGAATGTCTCCCAGATCAATAGATCCTGTCAAAATAGGGGTTAAAAAAATGCCTTAATTCATCCATTGTCCTGGATAAACAGCAATAGTCTGGGGAGATAATGAGATCGTCAGGTCAGGAACCTTAAACTGAGAAGGCAGAAAAAACATCTGTCAATCATGTGCAAAACCATAATACCTTCTTTTGCTCTTATCTTGTACTTAAACCATTCTTAGTTTCATCCAGGTTTATTTTCAGTCTCAGAGCTCTCATCTGCTGCGCTAAGGCAGTAAATGTCTGTTCATGAGCAGATCCACTAAAATTTTAACTAAATATAAAGAATTATACCCAACAGAGAGGCTAGACTATGTTGTGGTATAGGTGTAGTTATAATTGTTCACAAAGGACTTTTTCATGGATCGTGAAAATGAAAAATAAAGATGAATGTTGGCACGCAGAGATATTTTGTTTCATGCATATGTGAGTTCTTATAAAGTCTCATTATATCTTCATCCAGACTGAAGTGCAATAAATTATTCCTTCATACTGTTGGGCTTAGACTTTTTAGTTACCTACTTCTTGCCCCCAGCCTCCTCTCTCCATGCATGGTAGTAACAGACAGGTCTGTGAGATCAGATACTACAAAAATATATAACAAGTATTAAGTATTTACTTAACATGCCAGAATATTTACTCAATGCCAGAAGCAGGTTGCCTGTCTGGTTACTCTCTGTAGTTAATCTGCAGTCAAACTGATCTGAGTAACTGAATCTTTCTGAAGCTTTCCAAAACCTTGCTCACCACTTCCCCCGCCTTTGTAAGCACCTTCTTTGAGGGCAAAGAGAAATACATTTGTTTAAATATCCCACAGCTCTGTGTTTAAATTAATCTGTGTTGCTTTGCCCTGGGAGCTCTACCAGTCCCATTCATGAGTCTCAGCTGAGAAGTGTAGGCATGAGATAGCAAGTACCTTGTGAGCCGTACCTGGCTATTTGCCTGTTTATAGCATCTCTTAGCAAACAGTTGAAGAGAACTTGAGTTCACACATTCATTCAGCACATGCTATCATGTCATCAAGGGATGCTCAAACTTTGCATTTTAGGGCAGGAATTGACAAATGAGCAGGTTGGGCTTCCGATTCCAATCAGTGAGTGGTGGTACATTTATCATGGTTTGTATATTCCTTTATCACTATTATTGTAGTTGTTTTCATCTTTTGAATTGCCTTTATCTCAACCCATGAGTTTTGCTGTTTTTTTCTGATTCTCCCCCCAATCTGCTGCTGGTAGTGATGGGAGGTGTGAACAAGAACCCTGTGGTTCTTTGTTGCTGCCTGGGGCTAAACCACAACACCTGCAACAGGGCTGGACAAAGCAGTCTCTGACAGCATAGATGTAACCTTCTTTCCCCCTTTACAGGTCACAACATGTGTATATGACCGTAATTACTTCATCACTCAAGACTACTGTAGAGTGAGTAGGGGGTGACATGCAATTATTTTCTCCCCAAAATAGCTCTTGCAAACAGAAACTTCGTTAAGAAAGCAAGCTCTTTTGATGCAAAACAGAGGTGCAAGCAGACAGCTTGCTCCCTGTGCTCAGGGGAATGGACACAGTCACAGTGAATCCCCAGAGTTTATTCTGCCTGCCAGCTTCAGTCCAGATTTATTTGGATTAAGTTTCACCAGCAAGTAAAGAAATAACACTACTCAGGAACAAACCTATCCATTCTTATGAGTAACTCCAACTGTCCTGACAAAGCTACTGGGTCATTCTATGAAATCAAAATTTATTTACTTCTTATTCATAGCCACATCAGTTAGAAATCTCCTCCTAATGTGGTTCTCATTCAAAAGCCATGGACTGAGATCCAGAAAACGTGGGGGCTTCAGAAACCACAATGGTTGTTCTGCTACAGCCTTCCACAAAGTGCATGCTACCTATAAACTGTGGTTGCAGTTGTAATTCATGGAATCTATCTGTACTGAAAATAAATTCCTATAGTTAGGCCTTAATATTTTTTTTAAATTAAATTTTTTAAATATTTTTTTATTTCCTGCCTACTGGTCTTTAGGGCATCCTAGTTTTCCACTGTGTGACATTAGAGAAGAATCTATAGAGAAACTGTCAGAATACTTTGGAGATTGTGAAATAGAATGGACAACACAGTGATAGAACTTACCAATGCCTCAAAAACAGAAGAAACATAAGATTTTCTCTTTAATGAAATACATCTATGTGAAAATATATATAATAGTTTTACAAAAATATATAAAATAGTTTTAAAGCATTCTTGTTCTGGAAATGCTAGCCTTGATGTTTTATAAAAATATAGAGGAAAGTTCAGTGGATTTAGAAGTTCATGGATGCAATGTTATTAATTGTCTAATTGTGCATCTGTAGTTAATAAAAGATAATTAATTTGTGGACTAACACCTCAGATATATCAGAGGTGCATTAAAAATAGTATGGCCAGCAGGTCAAGAGAGATCATCCCACTCTACTCCACCCTGGTGAGGAGGCCACATCTGGAGTACTGTATCCAATTTTGGGTCCTCCAGTTCAAGAAGGACAGGGAACTACTAGAAAGAATCCAGTGGAGGGCTACAAAGATGATCAAGGGAATGGAGCACCTCTCTTATGAAGAAAGCCTGAGACCTGGGTCTGTTTAGCCTGCAGAAGAGAAGGGGAGGGGATCTTATCAGCACTCACAAATATCTAAAGGGCAGGTGGCAAGAGGACAGGGTCAGGCCCAGATGTGCCTGGTGACCGGACAAGAAGCAATGAACACAAGCTGGAACATAAGAAGTCCTGTGTGAACATGTTGAAAAACTTTGCCACTTTGAGGGTGACAGAGCACTGGAACAGCCTGCCCAGATTGATTCTGGAGTCTTCTCTGGAGATATTCAAAACCCACCTGGATGCTTTCCTATCCAGCCTGCTGTAGGTGAGCCTGCTTTGGCAGGGGGGTGGACTAGATGATCTCCAAAGGTCCCTTCCAACCCCTATCATTCTGTGAGACCTAACAGTTTTTGCATTCAAAAAGTCCATACACAATCTTAATATTTTTTTTTTAACATCGAGGCAAACAGCCATCATGAACATCATAGAAAGAAGTGGCACTGAATACAGAGAATTGACTGACAAGTGGGTAAATTAGTTTATAATGGTTGGAGAGAATCAGACATCAATATCTTTACATCTTAGTTGCAAATTACTGACTGTCAGCCATTTGTTTTACAATTGTGATGTTTTGGTTGCTGTTGACAACTGCTTGTTGCTCAAAATTGCATACAAGTCTTTACATAAAATATGATACAACATTTTTTTCAAATTCCTTCTTTCTCTAGTAATACATTCATTCAATGTTATGTAGTGATCCCTGTATTTTCGTTAACAATATTAGAAGTGCATTTCAGCAGTGACATATTTGCCCCTTTCAGCTAGGCTATTCTCTCTTAAAAGGAGTTTAAGATTAGCAGAATAATTGTAACACATAGTGTTCAGCTATAAAATATTTCTCATTTTGTTTTCCCTGCTTCACATTTCCTGTGGAAGCAATGTCTTCTGAACAAACTGAATGAATAATCAGATAGTAGTGTAATGCAACATGGCAACACAATATCTGACCAGCAAACTCTATTTTTAAATCTACTTTTGTCTTTACTCATTTATCCTATTAGATGCACAGCGTGGGGTCTGAGGAATGCCTCCTCCTCTCCCACTTAACCAGGAGGCAGCAGGTGCAGAGCTCCCATGCCCTGGCAGATGAGAAAATTTGGCAGCAAGTATAACAAGTAGTACCTCAAAATCAAACAGCAGTTATCAAGAAAAACAGGTGCATTTTTTTGAACAACCACTCTGTCACTGCCACTCCCCCATCCTGCTTCTCAGCCCTGCCTTCCCTGCAGTCACTGTACGTGATCAAGCTGCAGACTAGCGAACAGTGTTTTTATCATGTCTCGATATCTATTTGAGATATCTAATATAATCAATAACATCAATAGCACAGAAATAAAATGAGAATTGAAAGGGTTAGCCTGCTTACTACATAATGTGGCAACTGGTGTAAAACTGATGTAACATTATCATGCCTGTCTCTCTCCTAGGTAATTTATAATAGCCTCAAGTTCCAATATAAAAAGCACATAGCTGCAGGGAGACATGTCAACTTTCCTTACACAGGCTGTCATTCCCTTGGAAACATAATAATTAAGATGTCTGGTGTAACTTCTTCTGCCAGAAATATTTTTAGATTTCAGCCCATTTCAGGAAACTCAGAATTTAAGGGGAAAATTATTAAATGCTGCATGACAAACTAAAGAAAGTATTCCTATTGTCAGGAGAAACACAGAAAGAGAGTCACCCAAAATTCCTGTCTGATAAGTGAAAAGTATCTTATCCAGAAATTATATAAATGATAAAAAACTAAAATAAAAATAACAACAATAGTAAAGATGAGTATTAACCTGACAAGGAACAAGGGCAGCTGAAACAGAATTGAAATGATTCTTAGTGATAGGAGAGGTCCCCATCTGTTTAAATATTTTCACAGGTCTGGAGGTGCTGGTGTGACCCACCAGGTGCTTCTTCAATGACCTATGTATTGGGCAAAACATGTTGGTTGCTGGAATTAACTAGCACAAAAGCATGTGCTCTCACAGCTGGGGAGTCAGAGGTTCTTATCTGTCTGTGAAGGGGCCACAAGAGACGAAAAAAATGCAGTGAGACAGTTGCATGGTATTTAGCATACTGGTAAGCTGTCAAATAGAGTTAACTCTCCTTCAGCATTAATCAGTGAAATAAGACTCACTTAAGCAAGTTGTAACCAGGATTAACAAGTGACATTAATTTGCCAGTTAGGAAATGAATATTTTTCTGCCCAGTTAGACATTCATCGCATACATTTCCATCTGTGGAGCTATTTAAAGGGAGAGAAGTCTGCTGTGTTCTGTTCCGAGGCTTTTCTCTTTAAATATCACAACTGAAAGGCTCCTAAATTATAAAGGCCTATATTCTAACATCCATTAAAAAACAGAGAAGAAATCTGACTGCTGAGTGTGGAGGAAAGACCCCTTAGCTATAAATGCATGAGCATCACCTTCTTGCAAAGCTGATCAGAAGCAGCATTGAGCAAGCAAGGATCTCACAGGAATCACAAATTTTTTGAACCAATGAAACTGCATTATATGAATTGCTATGGGCTGTTCATCATGGACTTTGGTCAGTGGATAGGGTTAAGACCTGGAGTAGACAAAGAAACAAGTGTGTTCCTTGTTACATTGCAGACTGGGCACAAAAATAAATAAATAAATAAATAACATTGGAGAACAAAAGGTTAAGAAAAGAAAAGGGAGTAAAACCAGTAACATTTTCAGATTGAACAACCCCAACTCCACATCTTTCCAGATGGGTGAACACTGACCTCCAAACTGAAGCTAAGTGGAGCAAATGATTACTTTGTATGCCTTGCATAGGCAGTCCCACTTATGTACATCAATATAATGGTTGTCCTTCTTGCAAGAGCATGATATTGTTAACTCATGTTCACCTTATAATTGTGGTTTTTTCTGCAAAATCGACTCCCAATCATTCTCCAGCCCTTATTTTACAGGTAATTGTTGCAAGATTTTCTGCCCTGAGCTGTCTTTATTGTGTTATGCACTTATTGGTCCCTTTCTCTACTTCAGCAAAGTTACTCTGAAATTGAATAGTTTCCTCCACTGTTTTTGAAAAATCCCTAGTTAAACGTCACCTACATATTTGATAAGTATATTCACTCTTACATTAGCTAAGTTACTAATGAGAATTTCAAAGCATATTGAGATCTGTTGAACCTCATTCCATGCATGCTCCCATTTTGACAGCAGACTTCCATGATTATCTCATTCTGGAGTTCCAAATACTTTCACATAAAGCTTACATTGTTTTTCTTTTTAATTATATTTCCCTATTTCGTATATAAGAATGTCATCTGAGACAACCTTAGCAGGTTTCTGACATCCATGCCTTCTTCCCTTTCCAATAAGTTATGATTCTGTCTTAGAAAGAAATTGAATAAGTTCATAGCGACTTTTTTCTTGATAAATGAAAACGGGTTCTTATCTTCTTCTTGTCTTCCGGATGCCAACAAATATTTTGTTGAACTATGACTTTCAGTATATTTCCTGGAAAGATAGGTCAATCAATTTAACCTTTCCACCTTAACTCAGTCATATTCTCTTAAATGAAAAATAGCTACATTTTCCTTTCTTGTTTTTCATTTTCTTCAATGGAAGAAATACCATTACAACCTGTTCCTACTTTTTAAATTATTATTTCAATCTGCAAGTTGCTACTTTACTTGCATTTAGTACCCTAAAGGGTTTTTCTATGAAAAAAAAGAAAATAAATTCATAATGAACATTATTGGTTTGGGATGATACCATGAAATTCTCTAAATTTTTTTTGAAAACTTAGTCTTAAATGGATTATAGGGAATCACTGAGGTTTTAAAAAACTGGGGGGGGGTTGTGTGAATTGCTCTTTGTTAAAGGGTCACATGAGAGGTAATAGGATACAAGTACCAGGAATATCAGTGCTTTGTTTCCTTTGATTGAAGTTTGGTGACATGTAGAAATGAGCTCATGACCCCATCACAGTTGTTAACTTTGATATAACCACACCATAACTTCATCAACACAGCTCATGCATTTTACAGCTCTCAGGAAGGACCCTAGGAGAACTGTCTTAAGAAGGATAGCAGTTGTTCACTGTTTAAGGAGCTACTTTGAGGAAGGTTGAAACAACTTAGAAGCAGGAAGGCACTGCTGCTGTCTATGCTGTGCTGTGTTTGTCTTTCTTGTAAATATGACTTGGTGAGTTTGCAAATGCTGAAAATCCAGGAGAGAAAAGATCCTACCCTAGAGTGGGCCACAGTCACGCCAAAATGTAGAATAACTGTGACAGTCTCTTATGAGTTAGTCCTTACTAAAGCCAGATAACTGTGAGGATATACTTTAGTCAATTAACATGAGTTACAGTAAAAATAAATGCTTAGGAAAGACAATACTTGATAGGTTTGATGTTTCCCACTTAGTTGATCCTGAAAATATTCACCTTAGGACATTTAGAGAACTGACTGAGCAATCTCAATACTATTTAGAGTCATCATAAATAGCTTCTGAAAAACAGAACCTTTTGTATCTCAAATGCCTATGTCAAGAAAAATTTCTGTATGAAGGATCCAAATGTTTTATCCAACCATCAGAACAAAACCTAGCAGAAGAGGGTGATTCATATGCTCAGGCTACTGAAAAATGTCCTAGATTTTAAACTGTTGAGCTCGAACTCTGTATCAGTCCCTGCAGGGTTGCGAAGCCCTATGGAATTGCACCTGGACATGAAGATCCACCCAAAAAAATCCTTATTATAAGTAACCTGAAATGCTTCTAAGGACTGGAGACCTTTGGATGAGATTAAACTTCCTCCTACAATCTGGGATTCAAAAAGTTCTCCAACTTGCAAGATGGAAGAGGATGGAATTTCATGGAGTAGACACTAAATTTTATTAGATTAATATAATGTTATGTACCTTCTCCAGTCACAGATCTCCATAATTAAAACATCCCTTTCAAAGTGACAGATACATTCAGTTTATTTTTGTCCTCAATCTCTCCATCCATGAAATGGTTTTTTGATTTAACCTTCTGTACTCCCATCTGCCTTTATATGATTATTCCAACTGAAAAATTCAATTCTCTGAGCTGTCCATAAATAAATATTTTGTTGGCTGTATTTTGCATCTGCCACAAGCTACTGAACAACAGAGACTGATCTTGTAGCTATGATAATAAAATCTTCAACTATCTTGCAATTAATTTGTTCAGTTTTAACTACTAGAAGGAATTCCTCAGACTTTGCAATTTAAAGCTATATATAAACTAAATTATATTTATCTAAAATTTCATTTCATCACAATATTCTATCACACCGTTTTCTTACAGTTCTAGAGCTTGCTTAATTTATTTGGGATCTGACCTTGCCACTTCAAGTTCATGTCCAAAATTGCAGTAATTCCCACAGTATCCAGTCTTCTTTTCCCCTATGAATCCTCCTAGTTTCATCAGAGATTCCCAGTACTGTGAATAATGAATGAATAATTTAAGACTCAATTTCTTAATCTGTTGCATTCATTCATTTTACAATGACTTTGATGAGAAATGAAGGCACTAAATATCGTGCGGGAATGAACGTATCAGCTGTGATTTTTTTTAAAAAGACTGGTTCTCAGAAAAAAAAAACCTTAGATAGAATTCGAAGTAATAATTGAAAGTGAAAGCCATGAGCATACAGATATTAATTAAAACCCTTTTCTTCCTAACCCTAGCAGATTAAGTCTGTAGCTGCAGTTTAACACAAAATCCAGTAAGTTTCACAGTGATAAATTTTATTTTCACCATCTCAACAGTAAAACACTAAGGTATGCAAGGACAATATCTGCCATGTAGACATTTTTCCACTCATTTTCAATCCTTCAGAAACTATATTATAAAATATATTTTAAATACCTCTTATATATCTCTTAGAATTCTCTAGCTTTATTCAAAACAATCACCAGGTGTATCTTCCAATAGAGGCACTTTTTTGTTCTGCTGTCTTCATCATTAAAGTAATTTTAATGTAAAGGATAAAGTTTTTCAATATATCATTAATAATTAGTGTTTCAAGGATAAAATCTCTTAGAAGTTTTTGTTTTAATTCTGCTCTTTGGAGCTTCACATAAAAGAGGCCAATTTACAGCAGTTAATATGCAAAATGCTGGAGGTGAGATTCATTAGAACCCAACATTTTTGAGTTCTTTAATTAAAATAGTGTTTATATAGTAATTTAATTTCTTACCTTTGTCCATACAGGCCTGAATTTAACTAAGGAAAGCTAGAGAGGGTAAAATAATTTTTATGGGAGAAAATAAACAAACACCACAAATTTGAAACTTAAAGGACTGGGTGATTCTATCGCAGAAGATACAGATATAGAAAGTCCGGTTTCATGTAGCTTATAAAAGCGAACTCTTTCCTAAAAAAGTCATATGGTGTTTCAAATCCCCTCGTATACACACAATAATAGATACCTAATATTCAATGTATATTACACAATCTCTTCATGTATTTGAAAGGTGACAAAGAATGATCAGCAGTTACTTATCTAAAAATCTTGCCAACAGCAAATACTTGAAGTAGCTATCAATAAGACAAAACCAAGCAGCCACAGTTCCATGAAAGCAATCTATTGCTTTCCCACATAATGTCATTTAATCACACTAGTGCCAAGCAGGGGAGCCAAAGGAGAACTGCAGAAAGGGGTGAGGTTTCCACTCCCAGCCCTGCTGGGGGAAGGAAAAAAAAAAGTTACTGTAAGTGCTAAGAGCTGGTGGAAGGACTGGTGCACAATTCTGACTGTGACAGGACTTGATATCTACTGGGAAACAACTCAAGGGAATAATTCTCCCCAACAGATTTCATGTTCCGTGTTGATTTTGTTAATGTCTCTCGTTTATTTGCCCTCATGAGGGCCAGCAGATCTCAAAAGTCCTTTGCTTTAGCACATGAACTGTATAATCAGCAATGACTGTAGAGACTGAATCAAGTGTGCTTACACAACAGAATTTGTGTGGTTACATTTTATTATTCAAAGGAAACTTTCTTGCTTGGAGTACTATTAGGAAAAGAAAGAAAACAAAGTGAACATGGAGCTAAAGACAGACATCGACAATAAAATTGCAGTCTGACACAGAAAATTAAAGAAAGCACTGAGACTCCCCTGAGACAGGGCAATAAGGACAACAACCCTGTATCTACCAATACTGTTCACATGATTTCACTGATGGATAATTGCTAACTGTTGTTAGCTCTCCTGAACATGGCATGGATTTAGAAAATATGTACAGTGTATTCATATGCTTAATGAGACTGTGCTATCTGTCTCTAAGTGATATTCTGGATATATTCTGCTTCCAACTGTCCAAAAATCTTTATTACTTTTTTTTGTTTTTATTTTTACCTTCCCTCAAAATGTCCCTTTTGTTACAGGTAAATATTATCCAAAGTTAGCAGTTAATTTCCTGCGCTACACAGAAAACCATTCTGCTGGGTAAGAAGAAGAAAGCATTTAGCAACTAATACTAGAATTAAGCAGAATCACTTAAGCAAGAAAAATATAGCAATGATGCTTTCCCTGTCCACAGGAGTAAAGAATTGCCCATACATAGCTAAACAGTCTCAGAGACTTTCCCATTATCTGCGTCCCTCCAGATATCTTCTATAGGCAAACAATGCAAACTTTATCTAGCCCATAAGTGAAGCAAATTTTTATCTGCTAGAGCAGTCATTTGCAGTCTCTTAGTCAGCCACTTTTGGACAGACACAAAGTCCTATGTGGTCTGCTAAAAGTAACTAGGAAAACAAGGTCCACTGTCAGATTCAAATACAGGATTCCCTACAGGCACTAAAAAAAAAAAAAAGAGGAGCCTCTAAACTGAAGAAAGGTTGACTGCTGCTACTCTAAGATGTCCTTCTCCTCCTCCAAGCAGCAGATATTGAGCTTTGTCAAAGTTCTGAGTAGTTTTCTTGTCTCAGTGATTTACCTCACAGTTTAGAGAGAGCAAACATTTCTTTCTACACAAGCTTCATCTAAGTAGCCTATTACACACCTAATTTTCTAAACTAGCCTTCCAAAAAATTAAAAGGCTTCCAACTTAGTTTTGGCATTTGTGTCCAAATAAGATCAACCCCCTTGAAGACCTTTCTTTAAGATATAAGGAAGGCATTCTTCTTACTAGCACCACAAACAGCGATTTAGTTCCTTCCTGCATATTAAAAAAAAGCTGCTTAATTCATATGTGCATTTTACACCTGATGATCCAGAGTTCTTCATAACTATTTGGAAACATCACCTTAAGAAAACAAATGGGTTTATGAACATGTGACCCTTATTTAGTCAATGAACTTAACTAGTATCTTTGTCACTACGATAGTCATACAAGATTTTCTTTTGACCGACTATTGCTAAAAATGCCTCAGATTTCAAGTGGCATATTTAATGTTTCTAATTTATGGAATCAGGTGTCTAAGTATGCAGAGTTTGACCATTGCAGCTAGTTTCCAGACCTCGGTGTGGCTTTTCAGCTTTTAGATATTCAGAAAATACATGTTTTATTAGAAGAAAAAAAAAAAGTTGATACATTTACAATAAATTCCTCCTGAATTCTGCTCAGTTTGCAAAGGAAAACATTAGCAACCCCTTCAAAGACCATAAACTACAAAGACTTCGCAAAATTGAAATCAGTATGATGTATAACCTCTACTAGGATGCTAAACATCAAAACCAGATTCAAATCAACAAAGAAATTTCTTCTAATTTCATCATAATAATTTCATTGAAAATTCCAGATCTTCCCTTCCAATTCCATTACTACAACCAAAACACTCAGAATGATTCTTGACATTTTGACAAAGGTAATATTTTCCTTACTAGCACAGTTACAAATCTACATTCAAAATACCCATTGCATTATATTATTTTACTTTTAATGTTCCTCTTGGACTACTAAAAGCTGTCACCACTCTCACACTATCAACCCATCATCTCTCTCTGTTGCTTTTTTGCCAGTTCTTCAACAAGTCTTTCACTAACTTGGAATATGACATCCTGAGAGAATCCACGTCTGCATTTTTTTAATGCAGCTAATCGCTATGCTACATTACTTAAAAAAAAAATAAATAAACAAATGTTCAACTTAAAAAAATGTTTCTGTAATGCTGTATTATTTTGTACTGTGCAAAGAAATACCAGCGTCAGAAGCTCATCCTGTACAAGCATTTTTCAATGAAATATAAATTGCCTTTTCACTGTGGTAACACTATGCCTGATATGCAAGTATTTGCAAGCAAAATGCTTGCCATGCTTCAAAAAACCTTAACTTGAACTTTGAAACTGTTTGGGAGAAGAAATTCTTGAAAGATTTGTTATTGTTGCTTATTTCACTTTTTCCATGTTCTTCTGACTATTAACTACTCTGACAGTGAAACAGAGGCACTGCCAATAATGGACATGCTTGTATACTCAGCAAAAAGATAAAATCTGTACTTGTGCCTAATCCTAATATACATGCAAAAAGCAGAACAGACACCAAATTTTGCAGTGATGGAGTGGCCCCATTGTATCTCTTTCAGTGTTCATTTCTCTTGAACAATTGATAGGTAGCATAGATTTCAGTCCAAAGAACTCTCTCACATTAATTACTTTCCAGAAAAAAATTAAGACATTGGACTTGCCTTAACTCTTTCTTAAATGTTTCCTCATATATATACTTAAAAGCAGGAAGGAAAGGAATTTCTAGAATATTCTCATATATTTCTATTGACTTAACTTCATATTTTTCAGTTGCTAGAATGAAAAATAACAGCACTGTCAAAAATTTAGCCAAAATGATACTTTCTATTATATGTGAAGCATCTATCCATACCTTCCAAAATTTGTAGGGATATACTGTTAATAAAGGCCTACAAGTATTTAGAGTAAGCTAACTCGTCTCTCTGAGCACAAAGCACTGCAAAGTTAATGTATTTTCTACCTCAATTTAAGATGACGCAAGTGATAAGACTTTCCTCGTTTCTCCTTGAGAGTTTATTCTAACAAGTCGTGCTGCTGCAACATCATGTTTTGCAATCAAACTATACTCTAACTTTCTAAATTATGCAAATATGTATTTGCTCAGCTAATGCATGGTTATAGAAAGTACAGGCACTTATTTGCATTCCAGAGCTAATAAAATATCATGAAGTTCCCATTTTAATGAATTTAACTTAGTCTCCACGGTAATCCTAAAGGAAATAGGAAGGGAAACAAAGTGTTTTGTCCCTATTAAAACCAGATAATGATAGATGAATAGACAGACAGATAGACAGGTGGAGATGATGTGTCACAAGAGAAAAATCAAAAGCCATTATTATAGCGACTATACTCTTAAAGGCAATAGTTTCAAATGTGAGATAAACTACTGTGAGAAAAGCAGATGCATTGTCAATATATCTTCAAAAGCATTCCTAGCAGTTTTTCCATCAGTTTCACACTGTCCTACTTGGATCGATTTCCCCCACCTGCAAAACTCTCTCACTGATAGATTTCATTGCTTAAACTCAACAAAGGGGTAGCAATTTATCTGTTTTGAGCAGATGGATTTACCAGCATGTATATTTTCATCATGAGATGAAATAGAAACACTGAAAAGGCAGGTGCCAGGCACATATTGTTTTTACATAATAAACTCTCACTTTATTTCTCTGGATGTTTTGGATACTTTGGAAAATGAATATAATCATTCTCAAAGCCAATGAAAGAGCTGGAATAAACCTACCTTCTCAGAGCTAATTGATATTCAAGTTTATAATTATTGGCTTTGTCAAATAGATCTATTCTGCTTATTTTGCTTTATTAGTACTGTCACTCCTTTTAAATTTTAACACTGTCTTTAAATCAACCTGTCTTTAGTAATTTATGTGAGCTACACAATTACACAGGTAGCAATTAGAGTAGCTTGTGCATCAAATGCAACTCTTGATAGAACTGTGGATCTGTACATTCACTTCATTAGGTAATCATCAGTTAGAGTAATGATAAATGGATGTATTATTTAAAGGATTTTTTCTCTATATAATCACTGTTCTTTTAAAAAGTGTATTTTAAAAAAGACCTATACCCATTATGTTTATTTTAATGCTAGAAAGACCTGTATGAGAAAAATAGTTCAGTTCAGTTAAGTCACAAGTTTGCCAAATTTTCCGATCCTCAAATGAATTATTTAGAAAATATATATTCAGTTTTGTACACAGTACATACATTTTCCTCCATACGTCATAACACGGGATTGTATTTTTTCAATGTGAAATCTAGTTGACTGTCTAAAGTATACATATAAGCAAAGATGTTCAGGTTATGTTTTCCATAACTACTTCTGGAACCACTAGCATAGCGCATACATTAGCATATAGCAGACACGTGTGAGCAAGAAAACAAACATATTCAGGTAGTTTGAAAACAGCAAAAGCCAAGAGCTCTCAGCTCTGCCCTCCCACTGCCTCAGTGTCCTCTCAAGGCTGCAAAAGGAAACCCAAGGCCTAAAACAATGGACAGAACGTGCATAGGTTACTCCTGTGGTTAAAGCATTGGTAATGTGGCATACAGTCCATCCTGCCTGGTTGTCAATAAGCAAATATATATTTATTTTTATTTAAAAGCATGCTGCAAACCCAGATCTAACTAATGAGTGTGAAAAATCTCCCATGCTCAAGTGTAGCTACATTCAACCTCTGAAATAGCCTTAACCAGACTGTAGACAGCCAGCAACATGCCCACAGGTACCATGGCTGAGATGTACCTCTTCTTCCCCTCCTGACTGCTGTTCTTCTTGAGGAATTTTTTTTTTTTATCTTGACCTTCATGGAAAGCAATCTCCTACAGGTATGTTCGAGGGCAGGGCCTGGGAAGGGTGCTGGCAGCAGCCTTGCTGTGGGTAGAGGGATTTGCACAGGTCAGTAGATACCCATGACCCAGTTAACTTGAAATTCACACAGCATTGCCACAGGTGCCTAGATACAAGAGGTAAAACTGTCACAAATGCATCAGCCCCTCTGGAAAATTTATCTTTTGGGGATTCAAGCATTTCCTGTTTTTTTCTGGCCTATTTCCTACTGTATTTTAACTACACATACAAGGAAGATGACTACATATAACTTTACTTTTTGGGCTCTCTAGAAAAGGTTTGTGAAGAAATAAGCAAGTCTTCAAGCTTTAACACCACTTGCCTCCTAGTTTATCTACCTTGCATGAGAATTTATAGTCTTGACTTGGACACAAAGCACGAGATTCAGGTCATTTGATTTTATGTCAGTAGTTGAATACATTCACGTGTGAGTTTTATAATTGATATACAGTTTCTTCCAGAATGACACGCATATGACTTATCTCTGTTATTTCAAATACCAAAGAGGTTTGCTGTATGTTTTTATGAATTCCACAAGTTCTCACAGTAGAATAGTACGGGCCAATATGCTGGATTCCCAAGGCCAAACACATCTCCTACTTCTTGGCAGTCATCAAGGATGAATACTAAAGTAGAAGTGCTATAGAAGGAGGCAGGCATCACTGCATTTTGCACCCTTAAAAGAGATTAAGGACAAAAAATGCCTCCCTGATACAGTAAGTAGGATTTAGATGTGAACTAGATGCCAAGCTGCTCAGCACTATGCACGTTAAAGTCCTTTCGTGTAGGCATGCGAGATGAAGAGACTTTCAGGATTAGACTGGTGATTTTCATTTTCTTTAACCTAATTTTAACCAGAACACAAACTACTCTTCATTTAGTAAGTGAAATAAGCAATGGCAGAAGTGTGTTGCTGCTGCAAAGATCATGCAAACAGTCAATCACCTGAGGTATTTCTCTGCAGCCCATGGGTTTTGCAGTCCTCAGTGAACTGTAGCTGCCTGAGCAATACTTTCATTTGTATCAATTGTCAGCCAATTATGACTAGTTTCCCCCTGTGGATACAGCTTTCACTCCCCCACAGAGGTACATATCCTGGTCCTGCAGTTTAACATCTGATTTTAAAAACATCTACTTAGCAAAGGATACAATGAAAATAAATTAATATCTTCTTGAGACTAGCTCATGTTCTTTCCTGAACCAAATATAAGTAGCCATATTCAAGCATTCTAGTTTAAGAGAGAGGTATATAAATTAATCCCCAAAATATATGAATACATGCTTATTTGAGTCCCACAGACAAGTGAGGTCCCCCAGTTGTTTACTTAATTCACCATATCCAGGAAGTTCTGTGCACTTACAAACAGAGGAGCTCCCCTTGTCTCGGCAGAGGTTACAGCTTGCACTTAGCTTGAGCCTGGCAGGACAGCAGAGCTGCAAATTTAGAACACTTTTCTGTGTAACACAGACTGTAATGGAATAACGCTATTATTATTTTTTTGAAATTGAAAAAAATTGAAATTATTTCCCTGAAATTGGAAATTCTTGTGAAGCTACCTGTCTGAGCTTTGAAACCCAAAGCTAAGGTAACGCTCACTTGTGTATTTCCAATATCAATCTCACATCACACACCAAACCTCACTTTCAACCATAAAAAGCATGTAACCATATGTTTATCGAACCCACAGGCAAGTGAAAGCTATCCACGTTTTCACAATTTGGATGTATTTTATCTAGTGTTTTATAGCACTAGCTTGATTTAAAATAGCCATCTACTCCTACATTAGAAAATGGCTGGTATTATATGGAAAATCTATAGAATTTTCATGTTGATAGATCAATAATTGCTGGTCTAGAAAGTAGTATAAAAGACAAAATTATATGACAGATTCGTTTGTAGACAAAGCATACTGTTTGGTATTAATAAACATTTTCACACTGAGGGTAGCATTAATGAGATTTTTTTCAATTTATTCAAACCTTGGGTTTTTGTAATCCATACTGAACTGGATTTAAAACTCACTGGTTTGTTTATAAATATTTTGCATAGAATAGCAATGTGTTGATCTGTAAAATAAGTGGTCTTTTCTGCAAAATGTTGATGTTCATTTTGCTTCAGTGTAGAGTGTATGGGTGTACAACTTCTCAATTAATATATTTGTATTAATGCTTAGATTTGTAATTGTTTAATTTTTTAGGTGCTGGCCATTTCATGTAGGGTATAATTCTCCAGTCTGCCATGAATAAGAATTAAACAAACAAACAAAAATTCATCACAACAAAGAAAATTATATATTAAACATCATCTAACAGAGAATCACCTCTTCAGCTCAGCAATAAGAAACACTGATGCCAAATCAGCGGAGATAGAAAAATCAACAGTGGAGACAGTAAACCAACAGCGTGAAATAAAGTATCAAGTATATTAGGAAATGTATGACAGGAGTGTAGCCAGAACAGGTGAACAAAAAGGTTTTTGATTTGTTTTTTAAATTAAAAACATCCATCCATCCAGAATATTAGCCAGAGTACGGGGAATTTGTCTTATAGGAAGTCACACAAAAATATCAAGAACATGATTTATATTATCAAAATGCACCACTTTAATTTTACAAACATATGGAAAAACGTTCTCCTGAAAATTAAACCACTCAGTTGACACTAAAGCTGATGCCAGCATACAGCCCATGGGTTCCACAGTACCAAACAAATCTGTTTTTCTGGCAGTGTTCAAGAAGAGCATCAAACATGCCTTGCACGTGAGTCAGTATGTTCCATAAATAGGCTAGTGGCTTCAGTTTATGATTTTCCTCTCCATCCCCCCACCACTATCATCAAGAGAAATTGAAATACTGTGAGCACAGGGCCACAAAAGCATTTCAGTTCAAGAATTTATGTCTGCAAACAAAGAATAGAAGTGTGTGTCTCTATTTTCTTTCAATTTGTGCTCTATAGTTGGCACTAAATCAGTGTAGCTGATTCCTCGGTCACTGAAGTTTGCATACTTGTGCAGATGTAAAACCGAGAGCTATTTGTGATTTGCTCATTCTGGGATGTATTGTTTATTTGCTGTTTACACAAACTGAAATTCTTAAGTGTTGCTTAGTCTCCCATCCATGCTTCTTTTCTCATAGACCATTTCAAACACAATATACTGTAAAATACACTACCAACGTTTTTATGTACACAAACAAAAGTAGTGAAATCCATCTACAATGAAGGTCTCCACTGCCCTTATCCACAGACACTGCCTAAGGGTACAAAAATGCATGCTCACAAGAGGCTCAAAAACGTGCAGATTATTCCAGCATTGGTACCAATAGCTACATCGTCTTGGTACTCAGGAGAAACTTTTAAAAAGAAAGAAAGAAAAAAAGAGTTCATACTTTTCTGATTTTCAGAATCCCTGATTATATCAATAACCAGGAGAGCAGCACAACAGCAACCGGTGGGTGGAGTTAGGCACAGTGCCCTACACTGGTGCCGAGCAGCTTATGTCCACACAACGAGCATTTTTAGAAAGGAACAATTACTTTGGACGGGGCCTAACCTGATCTTTTGGACTGATTGCCTACCAGTCCATTAGTCCATCATCACCAGTAGATGGCAAGTCCATAATGCCTAATGGAGTGCATTAGACCAGAACAAAGCTGAGCGCACCTAAATAAAATTCAGTTTGTGCACTCCACAGTGCAAAGTGTATAGTGAAGATAACTGGAAGACTTCCTTCAGAAGTCCACTTCTGATCTGAACTACAGTGCTAACGTATGTTTGCAAATATCTACCCAAGTAACACTTGAATCAACTAAATTTCAACTTGTCATTTAACATCCAAATCCACAGCACCCTATGATGCTCTTGGGACACAAGCTGGGAAATTTCTGGAACTTCATGTTAGAGATGTCATTGAAAAAAACAGAATCCTTTAAGACCTCTTTGGAGAGGCAAGGCAGATTTTTCTATGAGCAGTAAGGTCTAATTTTTCTGTTCTGCAGCTCACTCAACTTAAATCTTACAGTGATATCAACAAGAGTCAGCATGAATGTTTTATTCAATCACATCAGTAGCTGCTCAGCTTGAGTCAGCAGGCAGCATCTTTACTAGGTAGGATCGTTTTTTACAGAAGTACCTGCATATTTATTTAAATTAGTTACTATCAAATCCTCTGTTCACATAAGCACCTGATCAAAATTTCTAGTCAAAAAGAGTCAGGAGAGTAAAGCAGCAAATTTCCTTAGCATCTGTTCTGATAGAGATGGAGTAATGGTTCATGGGCAGGAGCTAGAGTTCTCAATCAGCTTGGTGCAGTTATGGGAATAATCACTATGGACAGGAGTGTTTCAGGGAAAATAGAGTTCCAGATTAACAAATTGTCTGTGAATCATTAAGGGATAGGGCATGAAATGATATTAAGCCATGGCAACAAAGGGCTTCCAATTATTTATGAAAAAAAAGTCAACCGAGACAAATTGCTGTAGCATTCATTAAACTAATGAGGGGAAGCACCTTGAATTTCAGTCTCAGGATAATACCTTGAGGTCAGAATGCAATTTGATGCAGCTCTGGTTTGATCTCTCTGCCAAGAACTATGACACTGTTTAAAAATTAAATTTTACAAAAATTTGAAGCAGTAGATGTGACAGCCCTTCTTTCAGAGAAGAAAATGGAGAAAGCACATGTGAGAAGTGTTCTTAGGCTGTAAGAGTGCTGTAGTGCTGTAATTTGAAATGCTGTATTTCTAAAAAATATTCCCATCAAGTGAAATCATTTGCATTTGATATTAATATACCTGAGGAAGAGACAATGGAAAAAGATGAAAACAAAACAAAAACAACATAGAATGCCCACAAACCCCTAACCAATAAGAACTTAGCTGGAAAACTACAAATGGCCTATTTCTGCACACTTTGGCAACAGTTTCTCCCAGCCAGGATCTAGATCAATTCAACAACATTTGTGTAGCACTGCAGCAGGTGAAGCAAGCACTAGAACACCTGACCTGAGTTTGCACAGCACAAGCACAGCAACACCCACAGCCTCTTCAGCCAGAGACCAGCCTAGTTCTCTCAAGGACCAGCCTGAATTTCCTTGCAGGCTTGATATTCCCATCTTTGAAGAATTCAGTATGTTGCTTCTCATTTTAAATTTAAAATATCTCCAGAACATAGGCTGTGTCCTGTTCAGTATGCAGTTATTATATGTTCAACGTGTTCCACAACTGGGGATCTTTAAGATTTGCTTCCATCCCTTCACCCCACATTCATTCTTCATTCCCTCACTGAAGAGTGGGGATCTCTCAAATCCACCATAGTCATGATATTCTCTCTATCCTGCTTGTGGGGACCAAATTCAAATTAAATTATTTTGGTAATAAGATCTTTGTTCATCTGACTAATTAAGGAGTGTGTGGTTAGTGGTGGTAGCATATCCAAGGAGGCCATAACTTCCAGGGAGAGAACAGAGATGAGTTGTGAGTCAGGCTGAAGAGGGGTATCTCTCCCCACCTTCTACAGCTGACAGTAGCCTGGAAGAGTTCATTTGCTCAACAACCTTATACAACATCCTGGCTAAAATCCAAACATGGGCAGAAGGACTTCCAAAGCCAAAGCAATGGTCACATTCTTCATAATTCTTTGTCTTATTACAAGTTCTAAAGAACAAATAATCAAGTCATAACTGTAAAGTATGGACTGAGTTGTGTAAAATACGGATTTGAGTATTCAAAAGTTGGGAAGGAGACTCTTAGTACCATATGAGCAATTACAAGCCAGGAAGCCCTGTCTCTCATACTGTATTTTATCCAAAAGATGAACAAGTAGGAAACTTCCTCACAGCCTGAAACTGTTTACTCAGGAAGAAGTTTTCTAATACCAGATACCAGTCATGGGTGGCACCACAAGGTTCAATAATAAGGCCAGAATTTGGTCTAGACAAGCATTACAAACAATTTTACCCAATGCTAAGACTATAAACATTGGAATGAAAATAGTGGGAGGGAAACAGGCTTAGAAAAGAAGTAGTGAATTTTCCATGGTTTGCCATCTTTCTGAAAAACAACAAAAATAAAACAGAAAAGAACATGCTCAAGTTCCAACTAAAATTTTTCTCTTGTTATTGAAGTGAGCAGCTTCTATTTTACAGCTTATGTCATCTAGCAGATCAGGCCAGGCAATATTACTTGCCCATTTTGCAATTTAAAAATCTTTGTACTCACAAGACAAGATAATTATCATATCATCTGGGCAACCCTAGAGCAGGAGTTTGCTGAAACATTGTGAATGTCAGCTCCAAAATGAACAGGCCTGCTGTCCAATGATCAGCTGTAGCACTGGGATCCCAGACAAGAGGGTTTTTCATTCAGCCTCATGTCACAATCACTTCTGATTTTCTAAAAGTTAACAAAGCCGTTATTATTTCAGACAAGAGAAAAGGCGACAAGATAATTAATTTTTACAACTACTGCAAAAGCAAAGCAACCCTCCTGGATTCAGCTGTCTAAAAATAAATAAATAAATAAATTACTCTAGCACCAAGCCATTGCATTGCTTAAACTTTTGTTGAGCCACTGAAGTTGAGACACTTTAACAGAAGTTTGAAATAGATGTACATGCTTTATCTGTTATGCGTAATATACATAACTGAAATATTTGAAACTTTATTATTAAACCAGTACAACTGTTGTAAATAATATTTATTAGATGTTCAGCACCGTTTGAGTAATATTTCTGCAAAGAAATTACCATTGCAAATGATTAAAGGCTTCTGAAGTTGTAAGCAGCTATAAAATTGCTGGAAATATAGAATAAAGAAAAAGGTGGGGAGTGGCAGGAAGAGAGTCCATGACAGGTCACACCAGTTATCAGTCAAGTCTGGTGTGCTGTCTCTGTTCTAGGTCATACACCTCACAAGATGAAAGTCCTTCAGTAAACCTGATCTATCACCGATCTTGGGTTTTGCTTTGTAACTTTGGAAAGAAACTTTCCCCTCAGGTAGTTTAAATAAAAAGCCAGCCTTAATAAATGAGATTTGATTACTTCTGCTTCAACCTGAATAGCAGTAAAATTTATCACAAGTTTATCCACACACACTGTCAATTCAGGGATGATATTTGGACCAATTTCACTACTGATGTATGTTTATTATCTCCATATGTTATGATAGTCTTAGATTAGAATTTAGTTTGTCTCTTAAACCTTTAATTTTCTTCTTCACAAGCTTACAATAATAATCTGGCCATGCTTTAAATTATTCAGTTATAATGCAAGTAAGTAGCTTTTGCCACGCATTCACGAGTATCAGTGAAAGATTAAAATAGTGAGCTGTGCTGCAGCTAAAATATGCTTCAGTGCGTTTAGACAGAGTTGCTTGAAAGAGCACAAAATAGTATTAAAAAAATAATAACTGCTAGATATTGATTGACAGGATCAGTATTGCAGGAAAAAAACCAAAACACACATACTAAATTGGATCGTGCTCTAAAAAGAAATGAAGGGAAGAAACAAGCACTTTCCAAACAAGAGGACAAACTGGGAACAAAAGAAAATGTGCTCACATTTTCCAGAAAACAAAACATTTTACAAGCACTGAAAAGCAAAGCAAAACAAAACCCACCGCAGAATTATTTGACCATATCCCTTTAAGTGCCCAAGCTAGTGCTACAACTTGGATTATGATCTCAAATATTCCTGCCGGAGTGGCTGTCCTTCACATTCTGTGTTTGCAGCCCTCAATCATTTGTTGGAGGGGAGAGCTGCTACAAATGCAGGGAGAGGATTGAAAGTCTGGGGTTGGATACATTTTTTATTTCTTTGCATTTTCAGAAGTCAAAAAAGAAAACCCTTCATCCATCAGTTTGATAGAAGTCCATAGGGCATCCATTTATTCTATTCGGAACAGGATCCGATGAGTTCAGATCCTTATTTATGTTCTTTCAATGCTCAGACATTACATTTTCTTGGCTGTTATCTGAGCATTACTATTTATTATTAGTCCACAATGGAGATCCTATTGTAATGAACTGTGATACACTGACATATTTCATGTTTGCTGGTCATATTAAATTTATTGCAATTACTCTTGAAAGGGATGGTGTAATTTACTGAAATCTCATTGTGGGAAAGGGAATTCCTGCAGGAAGCTCTCACTGAATTTGCTATGAAGCTGTGCTAAGACCTTCTGTTCCAGCAACTTGAATGATTGCCATTCAGCCTAAGACTCATGCTTTGCATAATAGAAAATTTTAATTAAAAAATGAGCAGTAAGTTCATGATAGATTTGTTTCATATCAACAGAGAGAGCGCACAGTTCTAGGGTTTTTTGAGACAAGCCATGTGTTAAAATGTAATTCCAAGAAAGAAAATGAGGAAAAGGCTTTAAAATAAACCTTTCTTATGAAATAAGGCTGCCTATTGAGATGCTTTGTTTCCAAAGAGGTGTTTTGCTTTGAGAAGTTCGGCTGGTTATTGGACACCTTAGTGGGAACTTTGGAGAAGAGTTTCTGTCCTAGGGCTACATTAGGTCTGCAGAGTGTACACTAAATGGGTTTATTAGGTCTGCTGAGGGCAGTAGGAGACCTCAGTCTAAGGTCCAGTCTGAAAGCTCAAACAAAGGACGCAGAAGGAGCAACACCAGGAGGCAGAAGGGTTCAGTATTTACAGTCTGCTCAAGAACTGTGGGCACATCTCACCCTGAAGGCTTGATGCAGGCTCGAGCACTGCCCTGTGTGATCACACGCTGTGAGAACCATCAGTGTGCCCCCAGTACAGTTTCCAGGCTAAGCCCAGGAACAGTCACTCTGTGGGTGAAACACAGGCCAGACTGTTCTCAAAAGGCAGTAAGAGGCCAGTCTGGTTTGGTGGTCAGGTTTTAGTCCTATGAACACAAGCTGTGGACAGTACTTGCTCCTAGAGCCAGACGGGACCATTTTCCTTCCAGTTGACCGATGGGGGATGTAGTCAGCAAGAGCTACTACAGCCCCTCAGAGCTTGTGTGTGGAAACTACCCGCACATGCGGAGCATGGTCATGGCTTGTTCTGAATGCTATTAAAGCCCTTCAACAATACACACACCTCAACCAGGCCCTGACTCTGCCAAGAGTACCATACCAAGGTCAGCAAGGCTGTATGTTGTACAAATATGCCGACACACATTGTCTGTGGACCAGTTCTTTTCCCAGGCTGAGCTTTGGGATAAACATTGCAAGATTTAATGTCATTTAAAAAGGTGTTTGGCAAATAAAGTAAATAAAAAAACAAACTGCTTTAAATGAAAATGATCACACAGATGATGCAGTGATCTGCAGCAGTTTTCTTCCGCAATATTCATTACTGTTATCTTATTGATTTTGTTGATGTTGCACCTGGGATGAATTTGGCTGCTTCTTCCTAAAAATACCATTTGAAGTCTTATTGATAGTAATGAAGTGAGCATCTCATTATATTATCCCCTAGTTTCTTAACAATAGGAGGGAATAACCACCAGGGAAGGAGGAAAAGGCTAATCCATAAATTTCTCATTAGCCGAAAGAGAGAGAAACATTCGCTTGAATAATTGAGTAAGTTTAACATCACAGCCTGAAGTTAATCATGTTTACATACCCTTCTTCTTCCAGTATTCACAGAACGATACTGCATGGGGCTTAACAAAACATTAACAGCTATCAATATGCAAACTGATGGCTGAAAAGTACGTCTAAAGATGCACACTTTTAAAGCAGTAAGAGAATACCTGTATTCAGAGTGATAATAAAAACAATTAACTTTGCATACAGCACATTTATTCTAATTAAGAATCAATAATAAGCAAAACTTAGAAATTAAGCTAAATGAATGATTCACAGCAAATAATTTACCCAATTAATTTGCACTAATTTTCTGCTTGGGAGTTTCTTTATTATTTTTTTTAATTCTCTCAATATTTTGAGTGAAATTTTTTGTTTACATAGACTGTTTATACACAAAATGCAAAATCTGTCCTTCAATTCTATGTTTTATAAACTATTCAGAATACAACAAATGCCTTCAGTAAGACAAATCTAGCACATCACTGCAAATCATTTGTGACATGAGAACAGTTTGGAAATAAGTGAGCCAAGGGTGATTCTAGCCTCATCAATTTTAAGAAAGCTTTTCTTAATAGCTCACCTGAATCTTCTTTGCTGCAAGTTATGACCACCTGCTCTTGTCCTTTTCACCATGCATAGGGAGAACAGGTTGTTCTCTTGCTCTTCATGGAAAAAACTTATTTCAAGATTGAATTTCTCTTTTCCATCCTGGAGCTGACTCTAAACTTTCCTTACAGCCACTGTTTTCTAGCTTTTCTGGTTTTGTAAACTTCTTCATTGCTTTCTGTTGCCTAACCTACATCTGTTTGGAAACACATTTCCCACACTACCTTCCATGTTCTATGCTGGGAGGAGCGTACAATGCTCCTGCTTTCCATATCCCATTCTAGCATTCGTTTTTCTTGCCACATTAGTACATGAATGCTGATTTACATTCATTTCATGATACAGCATGGAGAAATGGTACTGTCTGTTTCTCAGTCTGTATTTGTGCATTAGCACTTGTCTGTAACAGGACACTTTTTTAAGTCCGTATCTTCTATATGTCCAGATCACCTGAAATTCCTGTACCATCTCCCAACTTCATTACTCTCTCCTACATCTGATGGTGTAGCGAATTTTAGTAATCAAGTATCACCTAAAATTAACAGAACATACTGAATATTCTTATAGCTGAGAGCAACATACATGCAGCTGCATTCAATACATTCAGTTTTGCAGATACATGAATGAGAAATCATTCACACACTTTTTTTTTTTTTTTTTTTCCTCAGTTCTTATTTTACCTCATAGTGGGCTGCTATCCTGTCATGAAGTAGCCTTTCCAAGAACTGGAACTATGTTAACGCAACGAAAAGGTTCATATAAATTCTATTATTAGATGGGGGGG
>VZRU01010129.1:115770-240743 GCA_013398155.1 Pedionomus torquatus | reverse complement strand
TTCCATTTAAATATGAGGAGAAACTTCTTTGCAGTGAGAGTGACAGAGACGTGGAACAGGCTGCCCACGGAGGCTGTGGAGCCCACTTCTCTGGAGACCTTCAAGACCCACCTGGATGCTGTCCTGGGTAATGTGCTGTGGGCAATCCTGCTTTAGCAGGGGAGTTGGACTAGATCTCTAGAGGTTCCTTCCAACTCTGATGATTTCATGAAGTGAGCAACATCCCCAGCAAAATGTATTAGTACTGAGATAAAGATGTAGCCTATGGAAAACCTCTTAATTTTAAAACAAGCCAGAATTTTGAAAACACATAAGGAAGGAACTGGTGAAGCGTATAACCTTAGTGTTATAAAATCAGTCATGGAAATGAAGCAGCAATTGAAAGGCAGGTCCTGTTAGTTAGAGAGTGGCCTGTGGAGAAGCAAAACTTCTAGTGAGCTTTTCCCATGAGAAACCATGAAAACTAAAAATTCTGATGCTAGAATCCAAACTAGAAATTAGGAAGCAGTTGAACTGGATCAAAAATAGACCAAAATGTCACTGACAAAAAGGACAGACAGAGACAAGACAAATATGGAAGCCCCAAAAAGGCTGGAACAAAAGCTAGTTAGCAGACAGCACAACAGACTGAAGGCACCATTTTATTTATTCAGGGACATGAACTTAGCACTGGAACTCCAAGATGCAGGGATTTCACCAGGGTCAAGAACTAGGAAAATCTGAAATGGCTGTGAAAGTCGCAAAGCAGCTGCAGGACTGTGTTCAGTACACCACCATATGGGAAAAGAGAAACCAAGGTAGGTGTGGATCTGGGGGTTTTAGAAAGATGACCTTCCTTGTGGGAGCACTTCAGAAAGACAGATGTACTGAAATATTTTCAATCTGTTCTTGCTATGTCTTACAAGAAAAGAAATTGTTTCATTTCATACATATATGACAGATTTAAAATTAGCCTTGTTCTCCAAGCGAGGAAGCCAGATTTATTCTGTTTAACAGATACCTTTCAGTCCTTTTTCTGTGATGTGTATAGCAAGTAGTTACTCCAGCAGGCCCAACGACAACTCCTGAGCCCGTGATTCCCCTTTTCNTGTTCTTGCTATGTCTTACAAGAAAAGAAATTATGTTTCATTTCATACATATATGCCAGATTTAAAATTAGCCTTGTTCTCCAAGTGAGGAAGCCAGATTTATTCTCTGTTTAACGGATACCTTTCAGTCCTTTTTCTGTGCTGTGTATAGAAAGTAGTTACTCCAGCAGGCCCAACGGCAACTCCTGAGCCAGCGATTCCCCTTTTTGCCTGGTACAGGAGCTTTTCAGCTGCTCATTTCACTGTGCAACCAAAGGCTTTATCTTCCTTCAATGGCCTGTCCTTACTGCTCTGGCAAATGCTTACACAAGGGCTGAGGATAAGAGGGCCCATGTGTATGGGTGAGGGCCAGACACATGGACTGCTCTAGAGCTGTTGTTGTCCAGTGCAGGAATGCAGGCTGATGGACAGATGTCCTGCTTCAGAGTTACTAGCCTTGTTCAGAAACAAATTTTTGATACTAAGATCGTATCTGCTTAGCCACATATCACCTCCTTGTACCTAATGATATCTTCTTAGCAGTGCTGGCAGTGAGCATTCATTTGCATTTTGTCAGCTTGTTTAGAAATTACCAGATGTCAGACTACATGTGGCAAACAATCACAAAAAAGACATTTTCTAATCCAACTCTGCTTCTTCCAACAGTCCTACATTAGGACTACCGACACAACTTTAACTTAAATAACTAATCTAAAGCTATTTTTAACTTCAAGGTATTTCCTAAGTGCAATTAACTACACCAGTGTGAAGTCCCATGGCTATATTTTTATAATAGTTCAATATTTGCCTTAAGCCAAATCAGCAACATGTACTAAGAATTAGCTACACGATGACTAGGGAGCAAGATGTGGCAGTTCATGGAGTTCATTCACATACATGAATCTTCTCAAAATGTGAAAGGGACAGTGCTCACGTATTTCACTGTTGACTCAAAGAATGCACTATAGATGACTGATGAAAGTTGATTAAAGAGATCCTCAATCACTTAAAAAAAAAACAAAACCACCACCACTAAACAACTTTAAAAATTCATCTTTATTATAGAGGGTGATAAGAATTTTTTAAAAATCTTTTATCATATTTTAGGAATATGTAGGAGTGGATGCAGTAAAAGATCTTTGTTGGGTGCTAATGTATGAAATTACCACAGCCCTTTCTGTCTCTATCACCTTTTAAACCAAATAACTCCATGAGAAGCTTGTATATACTTAAGTTTAATATTTAAAGACTGACCTGTATTACTCAGATATTAAAAAACCCCAACAATTTTTCACTTTGTTTTGGTAAAGCAAGTTTGCATTGCCATACAACCTATAATAAATGCATACACATTGTCACATCTTCCCAATTAAATAATTTGCTTCCCATTTCAACAAAAAATTCAAGTACTTTAATAAGGTACTACAGATCATGTTGAAAAAAAGGTTTTGTTTTGCTATACATTTTCAATATAAGTACATATTTTTTATATTTGCAGATACATAGAACTGAGGCTCGGTTCTTGTTGCTTGGATTCTGTGTGGTGCTTTGCTAAATCCAGAACAACCTAGACAGTGTACTTGTCCATTGCTCCTTTAAGTGGCATCGGGGCATTCAGACTTACTGCTTTGGCTTGTCTACTAAAATACTTTCTTTGAATCAAAGAAACCTGTATACCTCCAAATTGATGTTAAATTTAGTACAGTAGTTCTGAAGGTCTTGAAAAAAGAAAAAGAAGTCAGCTGAGAAATATTATCTTGCAATGCAAAAAACAAAAATTTTAAAAAAATCAACAAATAGGTAATATTCAATCCTGCACCCCATTTTCTCCCTTTTACATATGATGATGGATGACACATGATACACAGGGGGGATGACCAAATGAAAAAGAAAAAAAAAATATTAAAAGAATGCAGTTAAAAGATTTGCTGAAAAGAAAAAAAAAATGTAAAAAATTAGTTGGCTATCAATAAATGTACTCTACTCGAGCCAAACCAGTTATTTGCACCTACAAAGCCCTGAAGAAAATCTATGTTGCTTACATGATATTTTTGGCTTCAAAAGATTATGACAAGCCAAAGATTTATGCAAGTACAGTACTTACCCTAAAAGATAAAAATACTAACATCACACTGAAGACGATTTACTGTAGTTAAAGAATATCATATCAACTATGAATGACATTCCCAGTATTTCTTTATAATGTGCTGGTAATATACAGCCCATCTTTTCATCAGTGCTGTACTAAGTAAATTTAAGATTGGTATAAAACCCAAATTAAGAAACTAGCAATCTATAAAGTTGTCCATTTATCCTGAAGGGGAAAAGTACAGCACTATTCCCTCTCTCCTTCTCCATCCCTCACTCCTCAGCACTTTTTGTCTCCTACAAAGGCCAGGGGGGAGATTCTGATGCAGCAATGGCACTGAAATGCCACTGCCATCATCGTAACAGTAAAATTCCCTACTACACTTATTCCAAAATGTTTACGTAAGCCAGTAGCACCTTTCCCTTTTTCAGTCCTTAGTGCCTCTAGAAGGGATTTCTACCTATACCCCCCAACATAATTTCTTGGCACTGCACTATCTCATTAAAGAAAGGACCAGCTCATTCCACTGACCACAGGTCAGTTTGGTGAATGATTTTAGCAGGATCAACCTAAAATATGTAAATAAAATTGCATAAAGTTTAAAAATTCTGAGCCTATTCGCTGAAGTCTACGCAGCTGATTTCTTTTAAGCTAGCCCCTTGTCAGAACCTGTAGTCAAATCTATGCAAGTTCAAAAGATTTGTGGACAAGTTCATAGAAGACAAATCCAACAAAAAATTAACCACCAGCATTCCTCTTGGCCCAGTGTACACCTGACCCACAGAGCATTAGAAAACACGCTGGGAAGCGGTACTCCATTTAACTTGAAACTTCTGAAGATGAAACTTCTCTAAAACAGAGCACAACAAATATCAACAAGGATCTTTATCAGATTGAATAGTCAGAATAAGACATCTTTAGAGAGGTTTAGCATGTATTTGGATCTGGGCTGTCAGGTGGTCTTACAGACACGTGCTAAACATCAAGACTATGAAGATTTCAAGACCACTAACTACAAGTAACTGATTCAACTTGAGATCTTTTATCCACTTTAGTCTTCTGCCTGCCATCACAAGTTCATTTGGATTACTAGCATTCTAAGAAACTTAGAGATTTTTGTCTTTGTAATTTTACTTAGTGTTTTTTGTTTGGTTGGTTTAGTTTTAAAATAGTTAGCCTTCAATAGAATCAACTCTTTATGCAAACCCTTGAGTAGAAATCATTCTCAAAGTGACAGCTGTTTTAAGCCCAGAAGACACATAATTCAGTCTTGAGTCAGGTATCACTTCTTTCCCTTCCATAAATGTCTCATAGTCAAAAGTGCTTTTTTTCCAAGCTCAGTAGAGCTGAAAACAGGATCCACAGACCACTGGAAAAGGAAGATGCTCAGACTTCCTGGATAGCACAATGCACGCTTCTGCTCCTAGAGGCCACCAGGCTTAAAAAATCAGACAGTGTTTCAGATTTTTTATTTAAAGTATTTCATCTAAAGCAGTCTAAGGGCTCAGAAATAGTATATTAATCTCACTATTGTTCTTCCCATCTGAAGACTTCAAAGCACTTTATTCAATAAGCTAAATATAATCATTTGTATTTTTACAGGGGAAAGATGCGATTCAGCTTGTCCAGAGCCACAGCATAAGTTGTTACTGTGACCTAAAGAGCTAGATTTATGGAGGTTGAAAATCACACCCTTAAAATCTCCTTTTGAGTTGACTCAAAAATAGATTTTCTCTAATATTTACTTCCCTCTTTCTCTCTACACACACTGTGGCATGGCAAAGCAAAAAGCCTGAGGGCAGGTTTTGCTTGTGATTAATTTTAAGTGATAAGTAGTACAATTATGTCTAACATATGTCCATAAAAGCTTTATATTACAACTTCATCTCTCAATTCTATAGAATTACAGCTGTATGTACACACACATGTGCACCAAGGTCAGAATGTTGCATTCACAAGCATTGAAAGCCATGCATATCTCTAATGGATAAACACTATTTATACTTAAATATATTTGCAGTATTCATATCTCTTGCTTAAATACACTTATGCCACTGTCAAAGTGGTCATAAGGTATTCCTAAAGTAGGTACTATTTTCCCCCCACCCCCTTCAGAGCAATACACTTCTAAAGCAGTTATGCTGCAAGCTTTACCAGATTTTTTACAAAGATGAGCTTGAAGGACCTGTGACATTACACCTGTCTGCTATCTGAGAGTATTGAAGAAAAGTGGTAATTTTAGGGTTTCTGTTCATCATTAATACACTTCTAATTTCGCTTTTTAACCCCTCCATCTGCTAGGGAGAAAGAGGTAATGTGATAACACAAACCTGTCTTTGTTGTGAAAAAACATTACCAGGAAAAACAAGTGTTATTTTATGCATTTTAGCACAGTAGATAGACAAAAGCCTTAGAGCTTTCTATGGGTAGAACCACTAACAATCTGACTACCTTCCAGATGGAAACAAAATCCTGCAGGCTAGCTTGTGCCTTCCTGTGGGACTTGCACATGCATATCTGAATGCAGCCTTAGTAATAAATGTTTCCCCTATCCAACACATAGTGTTATCTGTTATCTATATCTTTCTGTTTCTTTTTCTATCACAGCTGAATCTTGGGGGACACTATCAAAAGAAGTGTACCACGTTCTATTTGTTGACAGTTTCATTTGTAAAAGAAGATTCAATAATGCTGTATCTGTGTTGGTCATCAGTAAGTGTAAATGGGGTCTTGCTGTCAGTGGTATATGCCAGCTGCATTTCTTTTCTCCTCTCATTGAGCTTAAAGATAAAGTTGAAAACACAAAAAGACAAAAATAAAAGCAGGGGAATACGAACTACTCCTATCAAGTTCATGAAAACAGAGTAATCTGCCAGAATGCTAAATACAGGAGAAAAATCGCAAAAGCCAAGATATTATGCCATAAAGACTATTTCCACTTAAACACACATGGACATAATAAACCCCAGTGTCCAGCTTTCTCTTTCCACTCTCTTTCCAACTTAATACTATCTCCTCATGAGAGAATTATTTTAAAAAGTAAATAAACCCCCCCAACATTAAAACAGTGAGCTGATGAAAACCCCTATGCCTTTGGGATGTTCAAAGGAAATAAAAAACTATGATTTACAACACTAGCACCCTTCATTGTTTTCTCCCTCATCCATTACATTACCATCTACATACTAACAGATTCCCAAACAGAGAACATGCTTTTAAGTCAAGCAAAGCAAATCTACATCCAAACCTTAAAATTTCGTTGACTTAAGATCATTCAAATGAGAAATGATAGCCTAATGTTTCTTTCACAACATCCAGATTGAACTTTTTTTAAAATGTTTTGATGTCATATAAAAAGAAAGTTGAAAGTGTCATTGTTTAAGCCATTTGAGCTTTATCAGATCTAGAAAACTCAGCAATAAAACTTTTGTTCTTTGCAGCCAAAACTATGCCTTAAAGTCCCAGAGTCCAATTTCTGGGAAATGAGCAATGATTTTATTACTTGTTTTCCATAAGAAGACAACAGCATTCAATAACCGAGTTGCTCTGCAATAATCTAAATCTTTGGTGGTATGCATAATGTTTGGGGGGTTTGGTTGGTTTTTGTTGGTTGGTTTTAGTTATACTGACTAACAATAATCTTAAGTGACTTCCCACAAATGGTTCAGGCTGGCTATAGATATAAAAACCACGAACTCTTCCAACTTCATGGAGTCTTTGTCTGGAGATTTATTAATCTTTTAACAAGTCCTTGCTAGAACCCAACAGTATCCTCCAAAGCTGTCTTGCTCTGGAAAAAGTTCTTACTTTAATACCTTGATTAGAGGGCTCCTAAAAACCTCAAAGCATTGCTAATAATTTTTAAGAAACTCAAACCATCAAACCAAACACTCCTGCACGAAAGAAAAATCGCCGTGTAAAGTCAGTAGGAACAATAACAAACAAATTTGAAGAGCAAAAATCTGTAACGTCTCACAAAGGCATTTTAGCTGTAATATTTACCTCAAATTCAGTAGGATTCAACTAATCTAAAGTTTTATCTCCCGTTGACCCAACTTACAATCTGAAAAACAGAGAGACTAGGCATATCTACAATAAGTGAAGAACCTGTTTCTGAGGGAGAATTTACTGTAGTCCTTTGTCTGAATGCTTAATATACTTGGTTTGGGTTGTCTTTTTTTAATTCCTTTCTTGACTTTTTAACAATAGGACAATACAATCCTTTTAGTAAGTTATTCAGTGGTAGTAAAACATCCGTGACCTGATGACAACCACCATCACAGCTTAAGATTTTAATTAAAATAGATTATTCTAGGGTTTCCTATATTCTTCTTTCTTCAATCTTTCAGTGAATTCTCCAAATCCAAGCTTTCTGTTTTCAGGCCATTTAAAACCATTACAGCTTTGAATCACCATACTGTCATTAAAGGTCTAGCTGCCAATCACATATTGTTGTGCCATCTTGTTTGAATGTTCCAGCTAGCTTTCTGAAGGCACAACTTTTTGTTTAAAGCAAGTTTCTTAGAAAATTTTGTATAGTTGCGGTGTAAAAATAAATGCAAAAAGCTCTGGAAAAAAAAAATGCTGTAGTGAACACAGGCTTTCAAAAATAATAAAAGCCTGGATATGGTAGTTACTGTTAGCATTATCCTTCCTGTAGTAGAGGAATTGAAAAGCAGACACTTACACAGTTCCACCATTTAGTAGCAAAACCTACCAGTCCATGAAATCAGAAGCTGTAAAGAAGAACTGGGTTTTTTTTATTGTATCAAAATAGCAGAGAATAGGAGCTTGGCTCTTGCTATTCCCAGAGGGCCTCAAAGCCTTGAAGCATTAAATCATAAATCTGTTAAATAAGCAGGTCTAATTTTACAGTAAGTACAAACAAGAACACAAAACCTCTTTGAATTGGTTTGGAATAGCTTGATGATATAAGATATCAAGAAACCTATGCCTGTGGTTGCTGCCAACGCATTGCTGGAAGCAGACTTATGGCTGCCTCCGTTTTCTGTGTTCTGCTTAGCAGGAAAACTGACCTTAGGAAGAAATTAAAGGAGAGTCTCTGACACGTAAAAAAAAGTCCAATCTACCTTTTAATTTTACCCATTCTTTTTTCATACCATATTTTCTCTCACAGTAGAAGAATAGGAAAATGATAGAATCAAGCCATAGGAAATTTAAACCTCTTACCCAGCTCAAGCAAAACAAAAACCCAATACACTACTACTTTTTTATTATTATTATTTTATTCTAAACTGAACGGATAATTAGCAGAACTGATTGTGAGATCTAGTCCTTTGAGATCAGTTTCAGGCAGAAATCCATAGATCCTTGAGTACTAACAGAAATAATGAGAATATTCACCATTACACTGGAGTAAGGGCTAAAGATATCAGTGCCAATTCCTGAAGAATAGGTCAAGTTTCTCTGTGAACATAATGTTCATTATTTCCCACAGCACTCTTTTCTGGAGTGTTTGTGCTACTCCCAAAGAAAACAGATAACTAAAACAGTACAGAAGTATCTTTATATGAGTGCAGTTATTAGAAGATCAAGCAATTCGAAAGAGAAAAAAAGTTATTTTAATGGTACCACATAACACATTTGAGGTACGTCAGAAAGTCACAGAATGAGATGCATAGTTTATTCTATATTAAAAGAAAATGAAGTTACTATCTACATGTAACAGAAAGAAAGAACGTGGAAGGAAAAATATCAATACCCAGAAATTGATATTACAAAATAAAAAAAGCCTTATTTACTCCTGGTCATTCAAAAAAGTATCAAAAAGTGTTTACAATCCATAGACTGGCTCTTCATAACCAGACAAGGAGAGCTACACACCATTCAAAGCCCAATTATAGCAGACAACTGAAAGAAAAGCAAAAAAAAATAAGCTGCAATGTCAACAGTCTAGTACATGGTTATCCTTGAGAAAGTGGGGAACAGTGTCTAAGTAGAACCTTCAGATTGAAAGAAAATTACCCTATTGACAGAGAGAACTCACCACCCTGGAAGAACTAGAATAAGGCATAAACCACCTGACGATTGTAAACAGAGAGATGGGGGGAATGAAACCTCAGTGGTCCCATGACTTGGGCCTGAAGAGCTCAGCTGTTCCTAGAGATGGGCTCAGTATCAGTCAGAGTAGAAATTTCCTCCACTTCTACTGCACTCTGCCTCTGGCACCCTTGCATGGAGAACAGCTGGGATATTCACACCTGTTTGCTGCCTGATGTTTTTCTCACAGCACTGCTGACCTGAGATGGAGTAGCCTTTCTTGAATCATGCTGCCCTCAGCAGCTGCATGAGCAGTTTCCCCATCACCAGGTCCAGCGCTCCTGCATGCCACCACCACTGCTCTTCATACAACCCTTCCCACTGGAAGTGACACTGTATGAAATATGTTGTAGGAGCTGACTGAAGACACATTACTACAGCACCAAACAGACTGTAGGAGCCACTGGAATAAGCAACTCCACTGAGAAACTGGGAGATTAGGAAGGACAGCAGGTGAGCTGCCAAATGCGACCAGTAGCTGCATGGCACACAAAACGCTTTATTCACCGGTTCATTATCTTAAAAGAATTACTATTAGTCAAGGTGATATTTTCTATGGAAGATTTTACTTATTTATTTTTCCTCTGAAGATGGTATTGAAGACCAGGATGAGAGATACCCCGTTTCTGACACAAACAATAACCTCACTCAGGGAAAACATTCTTTTTGTCCCTTATTTAAAAGTCTTAGCCCCTCAGCATAAATACTTGTAGAGTGCTAGGGTTTGCTACATGAAACTAATTTTTTTGTTAGATGTGTTAGCAAATACAACTATTTTAAAATGGTTTATGAAAATAAAACAGCTACTTGTTTTCATATTCTCATCTTGACATGAAGAAAAGTAACGACTTTCAATCCCTAATGTTTGTTCCTGAGGGGTACTTTTACAGAAGGGAAAAAATAAAAGTCTTACAGCCTGCAGGGTTACTGCAGCTGATATTCAGCTGTGCATCTCAAAAGCACTCCACTAAATGATTTGACTAAGCTTTTCTCATATATATTATCAGATCAATTAAAAACCCAGTAATAGGCGATTACAACCCCAGACCCAATTCATGGAAGAAAAGCTAAGTTAAAGGAGGTGTGCTGTCTTGAACAGCTCCTTCCTAGGCAGAATTTGAACCAACCTCTACACCAAAGATGAGATTTTGCTTCAGGTCTCCATAATATCCCAAGGTATAGTACCTTCCCAGTCCCCTTGGAGTAACAACTGTCTTTTAGGTTTGAAGATTCTGACTGATGTGCAGAAACAAATTAAAATCTGACATTTACAGAAGTTACTGAATACACATCTGAGTGCATTCCACCTTTTCCCCACAGACACTGCCCCCACCACAGCAGCTGCTGCTACTGTAAGGTGATGCCTGGCACTTTGGGAAGAGAGGACAACAATCTCAGGAACAAAGGAGAGCAAAAACCAAACAGGGGAACGTCTTTCAATGTGCTAACATTTGTAAACTAGAATTCCAGCTTATCTGAAGGCAAAATACAAGCAAGACCTTTAAGACAAATTTTGCATCTTTTAGCATATGGCATTTTATGTGCAAAAAACGGTAAGCCTATTATGCTGACACAAATGTAATTTAATGAGAAGTCAGTCGGGTTTGCTATTAGGCTGAATATTAAGTTCTGTACAAAATGTTGCTAAGGAATCAAGACACTTTATCCTTTCTCAGTTTAATGGTACATTGGCATTTGGATGCCTTAGGCATCTTCAAAAATATGTCTTAATGCTCATGTCTAGCATGCTTCAGAAATGCATTTCAACCTCTGAACTAGCTTTGGAATACAGATACAATACTAAGTTGACACAATAATAAAAATCTATGAATGTATTTCTAGGCATTCTCTATAGAACTTACCGAGTCACAGGAAAAAAGTTTGAGGAAAAAATATTGGCACAATCTAACCTTAATGGTTTTTGCAAAAGAGAGGTACATTGGTCAGATAAAAGAAGATAGTGTGAATATAATTCATCTGTTTTTTTTTTTAACAGAGTCTTTATCACAGTACCACATAGAAATCTCAAAGAAACTGACAAAGAAATAGCATACTAAAATAAAAAGGGGTGTCCTGGATTGAACTAAAACAGAGCCAACTTTCTGCTCTGTAATTTTACATCTTAACTAGGAGCCTTCTAACTCTCTAAAATAGACTGCATATTGTGGAGAAAACCACTCATCCTCAGAGTGATAAGATCAATGGTTGTACTTCATGTCAAGGAATGGTATGCAGAGAGACTCTTGCTTATACTTATTGCTATCTTAACCAAGGTCAGCCAGTTTCATTATGAGCCGTACTGGAGGGCCAGAAACAGAAAAAGTGTATCAGGGAGTGAAGTATTAAACTCCTAAATCTGCTTATCTCTTCCTCTCCTCTCTTGTTTTTTAATGGGGGAAGATGGGGAGAAGGGCCATTTGTCAGTCTGGTTTTGGTAAACTTGGCCAAAACCACATGCAGCACAACTATAGCATCACCAGAGCTCTGATAGGTTGCCTGAATAGTTTGAATTGCAGCTTGCTCAGGAAGAACGGACAGCTCAAATCATGTCATTCCTACACAACGTTTTACATGGTATTTTTAGAGAGCTTTGTATGAAGTTAATTGATATAGTGGTGTTTAACTTGTTGAGTATATTGATTTTTTTTGTTTTGTTTTGAGGTTGCATCCAAACACAAAACAAAAATAAACCAGCGGCCCAGGCATGCTTTGTTGGTGTGAATTAGCTTTCAGTTGTATAATATGAGAACCTGGATTACTGGGATACTTGAATATCTTAGGCATCATGTGATGGATTCTGTTGCTATTTACATTTTTGGTTTTACCTGGGGAGAGTTTACTTTGCCCTTTAGTGATTATCCCAAAGTGATAGCAACAGAATTAGAAGATGAAAAACCTTTGCGCTGTCTTGAGAATGATTGTGATGCTGGTCTATGTCACATGATCATGATTTTGTAGTTAGTGTTACTGAATGTGCTGCAGGGGATGGTTATCATTAAATATGAGGAGCATCAGTATTATGCAAGATGCCATATGGCTACTCAGACTCAGGTGAAATCCGACATAGCAGAAACACAGACAACAGCCCCAACAAAAGCCAAAGCATCAGCTGCGCCCCCACAGCCACTGACACAACCCAGGACTCCTGTCCCAGTGAAAGCCACACTGACACCTGACCCAATGGCATCAGTTGTCCCCCTACTGGGTCCAGCATCAGCCAAGCCCATACCTCCACCAGCACTGGCAAAAGCCACAACACCAGCTCCAGCTTTGGACCCGGCACAAGCCAAGGCCCAGCTCATCCCAGCAGCAGTCACTCAGCAGCCTGCAGTAAAAGTTACCTGGCCGTCTGTAGCTTCCACACCTCTATTGCCAGCCCCTCCTGCACCTGTAACGGCACCAACTGCTCCAGCCCCAGCAGCAAGCACTGTCACTGCTCCAGCTCCCAGAACGAGCACTGCTGCTAGTCCAATGCCAGCAGAACCGACACAAGTTGCTCCAGTGATCATGAAGCAGAAATAAACATCAAGCTCGTCCCCCTGCCTCTTATGACAAAGACCTGCCCAAGCCATACAGCATGGGAGAGCGTTCCTCCAATGAAAGTCCAGGAGAGGGTCCTTCTAGGGTAGATAAAGGAAACCGGTGATGGAAAGAATCATCAATTGCTACCAATGATGTCTCAGGAGAAGATGGAAAGGTATCACATGAAAATACATTCTCCTTGCTACCAAGACCAGTACTATTCAACATTCCAATACATTACATGGAGGAAAATTTAATCTCAGTAGCATTTTAAAAGAAGCAGCAGAGATGACTAAAGTTGCACATAGATTTATTTCCTAATCTTATGTTTTTACTTAGAATTCTGTGAAATTTTTGTCTATACAAGATAGAAAAAAAATATAAAATGATGGTATCAGTTCAGACCAGTGACATTTATTTAATGATTACCACCATATATCACTTTCTTTAACCATATGACAACTAGTACAAATCTTTAACAGACATCACCTTGCAACAGTAGAGACAATTTTGTTGATTGTTCATGATGATCAAACACAAGCTGAATAGAGGGTACAAATAATAACTCAATGAGCAGCTTATTAAACACATCACCATAGACTAAGAGCTTTTTGCTGACATATAGAAACCATTTAGAGTTTGCAGTCACATTAGTTCTGTAGCTACCGGTCTTACCCCTTGAAATGCACCTTCAGAAAAACGGTGTCATACATGCATGCACAGCTAAATTAACTTTATAGTTGTTAAATTTGTCCCCTGGTCTAAGGATTAAATAAAAAAAAACTGAGGAGCTATATTGCTAGTAGAATTAAAAAGCCTTCTTTAATGCATAACAAAAAGTAAACATCAAAATACATTACAGCAAAATGGTATATATCAAGTGAGGTCTGAATATGCAGACAGATTCATCTTAATAATGAAAATAAAGTAGATCAAATATAGAAGAAGAGGCAAAAAAAAGAATCAGATAGTGTTCTGCCTGCAAAGTAGTTATGAAGTTATACTTTTTTCCCCTTATATCTGTATGTTTTCATTGTACTGTGATCTTCAATACCACAGAGGTATAAATAAATTTGTAAATATAGTACCTGATAAAAATCTTACAGCTGGATGCTTAATGTACCACTATTATAGAAGTGTTTAATTTTGAAAACATTTTTCACTTGAGGAAACAGCTTTGCCAAGATTTGTCATCTAGTTCTTGCCAGGAAAATAAAGTTAACATGGATGAAGGTAGAAAACGAGTTTAAATCTTAGGCAGCCAGTCCTCATTAGTTTACTATATAGTTTACTATTCTCCAGGAAATGTTCCTCATTATAAATTTATTTAATCCCTTTTCATTTAGCATGTTCTAAATAAGCCACCACCACTACATGAAAAATGGACCCTGCACATTTTTCCCTCTGATCTTCTTTCCTTTGCATATTGTTGCCTCTGCCAATGATATAAGGGAACTTTTGTTACTCTGCAATATAGTTTATTTGGGAAGCAACCATACATTCTATCTTTTTTCTGTGCATAGCATAACAGTGCCTCAGTAAACCTGATCTAGAGAACAATACTGTCTTATGCCTTAGAAACACTGCATAATACTTGCCTACTTTGAAAGAAGGTTCATCTTATGGCCTTACTCATTTGACCTGTTCAACTGTAATAAAAATCTAAGGAGAAAAAAAAGGTTAATTACACATGGCAGCAACTTTTAATACCACCATTTTTCAGAGTTTGAAGACTGGAAAAACATCTTAACCATTAGGAAAATTATTTTGCTGATAAGGTTTATCAATTCATAACTCCTGCAGAATTAGTCAAGACTTCACCTAAAGTTACAGAGGAAAGAAAAAGAGAATGGTGAATAAGAGTATATGCATATCATAATATATATAACCATATGAATTTACATATTTACAGCAGAGACTTGTGTTCATGAGACTTTCCTGAGCCACAGGTTAAAAAAAATTAAAAAAAAAAAAAAAAAAAACAAAAAACTAAAATCAGAGACACATTTTTAATAAGACATTTAAGGTGACTTACTGTCTCTTTTCTCCCTGTTTTTAACCATTACATTGCATGTAGCAAATTTATAATACATGATTGAGTTAAGTTGCAAGTGTGTTCTTCACATTTAGGGTAATGGGTTCTCTGCACTCAGCTTAGTTAGGCTTTCAGTAGGTTTATTGCACTTGAATGAAGAGCTATAGAAACTTGAAATACCAGGTTGATGTCTGAAGCTGTCTGATATGGCACCAACCATGAAGAACGTTTTTATAAAATATATTACAAAAAAAAAAAAAACCCTGAGGAAATTAGGAAAAGAAAAAAGCTACAAAAGAACACATCAAAAAAAGCATTAGAAAATATGACATTTCAAAGAAATATAGAAGATTTTATTTAACAGTGCTATTTAAATTGAAAAAGAAATGAGTCAGCATCACAGAGATGTGTCTCACCTGACAGTGATTTTCTAGTCATAAAGAAACACTATGATCACCTAATTTGATGACTTGGCTTTTTCCCATGAGCTAATTTACTATATAAAAAAATAAATTCTGTTTATGGATGAATTTTCTGTTATTGATACCTAAAACATTCCAGTGGAGATACTACTTTTATAGCCTACACTCACAATAAGTGGCTTATGATGTTTAATTAACCGCATATGTAGTATACTTCACTTTAATTTCAAGGTTTGATACTGTAAGCTCAAACATTAGGCACCGAGCTTTCTTCTAATTTTGTCTGGAATCCCCAAATCTAACAACATTCTTGCATTTCTTTTTGAGATGTTTTTTTCAAGAACAAGGATGTTCTACAATAAATTGATCAGTATATATTTCTGAAGACTCATAATGGAAAGCTCATATTCCAGCTCTTTAAATACTGTGTTAGATCATTTTAGTAGCTTGACTTTTTATACTATCCCTCAAACACATTTTTTTATTTCTTCAAGAACTCAATAAAATAGTCTGAATGCAGATTTTGTCAGCAGCATTCACATTCTTTTCTCACTTCTTTTTTGGAAATTCATTACTGATGACCCCTAAATCTTTCCAGTTCAGCCATCTCATGCAGACAGCCCACATTCTATTTTTTTTGAAATAAGCTTACACAGGGCTGATGAAAACACGTGCCGAATTATGGCTGATTAACCCAAGAATTAGATCACCCTGTAATAAAAATCTGACATGTCAGGTTTTGTTGACAATAGTGTTACTGGCTCAGAATTTTTTCTGGAGGGGCCTCAAGCCTCCGGCTGTTGACACCACAATTTACAACTATATTCAACATTAGTCAGTGATACAGCTTTCAATTCAGGTAATACGTAATTTGTTTATTCCATAAAACAATTTTGAATTTTTTTTAAGTTTTTGTTTGTTGTGTCTTAGTTTCCTTGTGTTGTTGTTTTCTTTTTCCCTAACAAATTACATCTATAGAAATTCAGCTTTACAGTATCAATCTCTAGTATATCAAGCTATATACTTTTATCAGCAACGTCTCTGGTTTTGATCAAAATTACTTGTGTGACATGTCTACGATTCCTGATAGTAACATTGCTACACTTGGTTTGGTGCCTCCTTCAGGGAATGAAAGTTTTCTATTTCACAGGTTATCACCACTTTTAACCACGAACAGTGAAACGCATTTTTGGTCTTCTCATCACAGGAAGGAAGGCAGGAGACCAAAATGTCCAAGAAAAATCACAACAGCTTACTCATGTTCTGACAAACCAACTGTGACCTCTCAAGCTCTAAATAATTACTGATTTTTTAAAAATGTTTTTAATTCTTTGGTTCAGTGGGACCTCTGAGAAAAGATTACTTAGAAGAAAGACTTTCTGGTGATGACTTGTCCACATTACAATAGGGAAAAGCATAAACAGTATAAAAGAAATTGCACTTAAAGACATGTTGGGGGATTTTATTCCTCTCTACTCCCCATGGACTTCATATGGAAAATACCAGATTATTTCAGAGAAATTATACAAGAAATTAATTCCATACTTATTTTCATTCTGCTCCAGGCTAAGCCTGTCAAAATTGTAAGTTATTATACAATACACCCAGAACTGAAAAATTCTGCTTTCAGTCTACAAATTAGGCCTCTTTTCAGCATACTCAGCAGTTTCTGAAGAACCAGGAACAGTGTTATAACTGCTTTTGTGCTTTCTAGCACATGATTAGTGAAATGATAAAATGGTAACTTCCAACAAATATTGGTATATTTATACGAACTCTTCTTGTTGGCTTCCCCCAAGCATCTTTCAGCACATAGAATGAAAATACAGAATGAGAGAGAGAAACACCCTTAGTTTTTGTTGTACCTTCAGAAGTTCTCTCCCTGCAGGAATGCTTTTAAAGAAATTAAAGGAAGTACGCACACAGCTCTCACTCTTTTCACTTTTAAAGTGTAATTGCATATGCACTGTTTTGAAACTTACTCCCTAATACTGAGGTCATTTACTTTCTGCCAATAGTAATACAGAAAAAGTGGTTCATAATACATTAGAAGTATTTAGAAGAGACATTCTGTTGTATTGTTTTGTGCAACTCTTGAAACAAAAGATTTAGAGAAGGACAATAAAAAATAAATTATTGTTTAAAATAATTTTTTAATTCTTAATTTTTCTTTCTAGGTTATTGATTGACCTCCACTGAATAAGTTCTAATTTAAAAAAATATTTTAAAACATTTTTTCTGATGCGAGGCTTGTTTTTAAAAGCATTTTCTTCAAATCCAAAGTACTACAGACAGAAGAAAGCTCTGGTCCTCCATTGTTATGCAGGAAGGCAGACTGCAATCTGACCTGAAGTTAATGGAATTCTGCAAAGGCAAAGAAATATGTACCTATGTAGGTTTAGGGTGCAGGAGTACAACTAATTAGGAGAAGATCTAAAAATGCCTATACATCATCTTTAAGCACTAGACATATATCACATTAAAGACTTGTATTTCAATTGTGGTGATCAGATCACACCACAAAGAAAGCACATAGTATTTCCATTCTATAGATAAGATGGAGATAAAAAGAGACAAAACAATTTGACTGAAACTAGCAAACAGATAAACGGCAAATACCCAGTCTGGTGCTCCTTTCATTAGGAAATCCATCTCTCAGAGAAGGACATGAGTTCAGTAAGGGCCGAGTCTTCTTTTGCTCCATAATCCTACCACCAAGGTAGGACTGCAAAGTATTGCATAATAGCATATCTCCAAATCAGCTTCTTAATTTTCCTTTGTGCCTTTGATGCATTACCACTGAGCTCTACAGGTCACCCTGTAGCCCACAGGGCTTCCCAGAGCCAGGCTGCTTATCAGAACTTGACCCCACAATCACATCTTATCTCCTTTTCAGCCAGAGCTAAATAATAACCATAGCACATAGCCAACATTAGCCTTTCGCTTTCCTCCTGTATTCCGCTTTTTTATACTCTCAGAATTTTCTCTTAAGCACCTGCAGTGACCTTGGTTCAGGCAGCACAGCAAAGGTAAAGCCTCAGAGAGAGGACTAGAACCAGTCTTCCCTTTGGGAGAATATATAGAGGGAAGAATTTAAATAATAAAAATAATAATAAAAGCCAAATAGTTGTTAGGTCTTAGACTCCAAATACACATTGTACCACTCCTTCACCATCAAAGGTGCTATATATTGCAGCTTCACCAGGCATGGTGTTCCAGTGCTGGAACAGAACAGAAAAATAGATTTGATATAAACTTATGTGCAAAATTATTCACATTTGCTTTTGATTGAGATAGCAGGAAGTTAAACTGAACCAGCAACAATAGGGTTAAAACTATCCTGCAAACAACCAGATGTTCCTTCAATTAACTAACAAGGATGGGTGGATTACTGGGTGATCCATGCAGCAATGTTAACAAGCATCCTTGCCAGCAGATACATAAGTCTAAGGAGGTTCAAGGGACACAAAAACGCATAGGAGGGAGTGCAGAGGGGTCAGCATCTGTGCAGAAATGCAGCTATTTGCATTCTAAAAGTCAGCTATTTCTTGCCTGCCATTTAAACTGGCTGAAACAAGCCATATTTTAATATGTATTGATGTGCCTAGAGCAAGCCTTGCTTTATCCTGAATTGATCCCAGCTCAGAGCAACATTATCATTTATATCAAGCTATGGACAGATGAAATCTGTTTATGGACTCAGTCAGGCTCACAGGCAACAGAAGGGTATTTCCCCACTGTTTCAGTAGTCAATAAAATTCTTGTGATCCAAGATTTGTCTTACACACAGAGATTTGATTCATAAGCCTTGACTTACAAATCAGTCACAGTAAAGGAAATCTGAAAAAACAGGTACAGAAAGTTATGTATACAAAACCTTACCAGCTATTTCCCATTATCTATCCTTCGTACATGCATACAAATATGAAAACAGCGTTTCAGAAGAAAACCAAGTTCTTTCCTCTATTTTTCTACAGAACAGATAAAGACTGCCTTACTAGCACTTTGATAACAACTTTCATCCAAGCTTCCCAAAGTATTCTCTAGGATAGCAGACTACTAGTGCCTCCTCATCAATGAAGAAATTGAGCTTTCAAATATTGGAGGTCTGAGGACTCAAAGTGTGTAATAATGCAAGTACAATTTAGGACAGGTCAGACGGAAGTTTTATTAGCTATGAGCGTAGTGAGAGAACATTTGGACAGCATTTTGCCCTCTGCTTCCCTGTTCTCCACCAAGTGGCCAAGTGACTGTAGAGATTCAGCCTATTTACTGCTTTCGGTAGGGTTGGAGGGTGGGGTAGGGAGTGGGGAAGGGAAGGAAAGAAGGAAAAGAAAAAAGGTGAGGAAAACCAAACATTTCAATATTAATAAAGCCAGGTTTCCATCCCTGGAAGAGATGGACTCCTTAAAGGAGCTTGCTAACTGCAACACTTCTAAAGGGGTCAAACAGTAACTAGTGTGACAATATGGAGAGATGGCTCTTCATTGAGCCCATAGTAGTAGCACACCCAGTATTACCTTAGCACAGAAGTGGGCAGCTGGAAACAATCACAGGTTGTTAGGTTTTAGTCAAAACGAATGTTCCTTTAGTTAAGATAAACTTCTTGCCCAGACCTCCCAGAACTTAACAATTTTACCACCACACAAAGCAGTCAGAATAAGCCAGTAAGATTGTGAAAATTGACTCCTCACCTAAGTCTCCCAAGCACCCTCTTGCTTGTCATCATAGCCCTCCCATGAAACAAATTGTGGTGAAAGGGAGACAGAGACAGTAAGTCTTCAATAAATAGGAATGGAAAAACTTGAAGCAAGAACGTGAAAGGGTGGGTGGAAAGAAAATGCTGTTCACTTATTTGAAGTACAAAAACCTGCCAGACATTTAGAAGCCTCAGAAACTAGAGAAATTTAGTATAAGGTTTTGTCATCTTACAGTTCCTGTCAAAAAAGTTTGCTAAGCTGTGCAAGAACATTCAGCTTATTCTCATTGTGATTTTCACAAGGTCCAGAGAAAAACAGTACCAGTGCATACCTGACTCCAGTCATTTTTAGTGGAAATCAGTCCCTTATGGCATTTGGGACAGACATAAGAAGAAAAAGAAAGTCACAAAATACCAGTGTTAGAATGTAAGACCCAAGCCTGAGAAACCACATTCTGCAAATATTTATCACACAGACACTATTTGCTAATGGTTCTACTCTGATCACGCCTTCACTCTGAAATATTATAGAGGAAAATCCAACTAACACTTTCTCAAGAAACAGATATTGGTCGAGTTAATCTTCTCTTTCCTGGCGTTCATGGCCTGGATGTAGCCAGAACATCTAGAAAATCTAAACCAATACCACATCACTACAGTTCTGTGTTCCAGTTTCACTGCCAAGTTACAGGTGGACAGTCTGTTCGAACTTACACAAAGTGTTTGCAGAGAGAGCTGCATAAAGCAGGGGTAGTCAAGGGGAAGACAGCGATGAAGAGTGACAAGATTTTGAGCACGGTTGTGATGAGTACCCAGGCTATGAAAAGGAACCACACAGATGTCTCTCATGCCTGCCTGTCATAGGAAAATGGGTTTTAGAGGGGGTGATGCAAGCATCAGCTGATCAAAGCCTCCACAGAGCAAGAATCTGTTGGTACATCAGTAGACAAACAGTTCTCCCCTGTAAGTCAGGAAGAAGTTTCCCCTCCTACTTGTCAGCTTCAAATGCACCTTCCTACTCCAAGCAGTTGCTTGGGTCAACACACATCTCTTATGACAAGCTCATGTTTCAGAATTCTGAGAAAGAGCTAATGGAAATAACTGCATCTTTAACATAACTCTCCCAGTTTTAGCTTAATTTTGTCACCTACATGACGCTTCCAGTAAGTAAATAATTTCAAATGAGGAATCCCAGATGGATTAGTTCAAGCTTACTGATTGTCAAGATAGCAATTCTGAGGCACAGAAATCTGAGACCTCTTGACCAGAAAGGGAACAGAAAATACCTCTTACAGAAACAGGCTGTTATAAAAAGATAATTTAGAGGCTTTAGGGTAATAAAGACAAGTTTTAGAGCAGTTACAATCCATTTTTAGATTATATTACCTCTTAGTCCTTTTTCCTGAAATAACTTGCTTCTCTGCCTCCTTCTACTGCAATCTTTTTTTGTCTTTCTTCAGAGCAGCAAGAGAATTAACATTATGAATTATTGATGGGAGCAATACAGAAATCTCATCGGTAGAATATTTTTTTCTCCACAGGAAATGCTCAGGAGAAAGGTTGGACAGGAGCAGAATTCTACTCCACACAGGAAGGCAGATACATAACCATCTGTAGCAGCTCTATACTTCCCACTGCCTTTTAGAAATCACTGAGACAAGCGGCATGAACAGCAATCTAGAGTAGATAAATTCCACCAGAAAAAAATAACAAACAAAAAAAACCTGACATGCACCCCTCAAACAAAAACCAAGCCATATCCAGAATATTTCACGTGGGCATTTGAGTGATTGTTACACTGATATAGACTTTTTGGGTCCCATTCAGACCAGAGTGTCATGAAATCATGTATATTCTTTCAAGTCACATATCAACATCAGAGCTGCTATTACTAGACTTTCTTTGGAGTTTTGCATTAACAGAGGAATCTACTCCTTGTATTCTTAAAAAGAGAGGGAGGTTTTGTTCACCTTTTTTCCTTTAGTGATCCAGTCTGCATCAACCATCCAATGCTTAATGCCTCAAGGCTTTAGCATTTCACTTCTGCCTTACAAAGTGACAGTGACAAATGGCCATGTGTATAAGCTGAGGCCATTTCCGTATCCAAGAGGACCTTTAGAAGGCCAGAATACTCAACAGCTTAGGAGGGTCCAATGTAAAGGAGCTGGTAACACTACTTTATCTGCATGCCAAATTCCTATAAAATTTTACTAACATCATAGTTAGCAATTGATTATTGGTCTGCACTGCCAAACTCTAGATCCATATTTTTCCTCTGATACTTCTAGGTAAGATTTCACAGACTGAATAATGTAGAAGCTTGTCTGCTATCATCCCTGTCTCAGTGTTCTTGTTCAGAGAAGAGTGCAGAAGATACACTTAGTATTTGAAGGCTTAGGATCAAATGTGTTTTCCAGTTCCCAAGGACTGCATTTACTGTTTTGGATATACATTACTGGGACCACATTTTTAGGGATTCATCAGAAGTTCTTTGAACATAAATGCATCTCTTCAGCCTCCGTTAACCTTCCATTAAATGACATCTTATTCTGATAGCACCAAATGTTAATTGTCAAAGTAGTTATCAAGAATCTGAATCTAACTTCTCATCAACATGTAATAGGAAAGTGAGAGATAACATTGATACCAAAGAAAAGCACGAGATATCAAATATTCAAGTCAAAGCCTTCAGACTGACTGCTCAAGCTGATTTACTGTTACAGTTCCAATACCACTTAGTTTTCCTTCTCACTTTTGCAAGCATGACTGCCTTCATCAAGTGTCTTTGCTTCCTTTCCCTAAGACTAGTGAAAAATACATCCTCATTTCTTACCTTTATCTCCCTTTCTGCCCCATCTTCCATTGATGTTTTCATGACAGGCTTAGTGTCCTTGTCATGGAATCACAGGATTGTCTAGGTCTGAACCTTTCAGATCATGTAATCCAACTATCAACCCAACTCTGATTAAAAAAAAAAAAAACAACAACCCACCCCTGAGCAGCCCATTCCAATGCTTAATAATCCATCCCTCAGTGCAACTTGAAGCTATTTCCTCTTGTTCTATCACCTTTGACTTGGGAGAAGAGACCAACCCCTACCTCTCTACAATATCCTTTCAGGTAGTTATAGAGACCAATGAGGTCTCCCCTGAGCTTCCTCTTCTCCAGGCTTAACAACCCCAGCTCCCTTAGCCTCTCTTCATAAGGCTTACTCTCCAGACCCTTCACCAGCTTTGTTGCCCTTCTCTGGACATCCTCCAGCACCTCAACATCTTTTTTGTCTTCATATACAATGTTGTATCATCTTAAATCCCACCTTCATAAACTATGGTTAGAAACCCATATCTGTAATCTGGAGGATCTGATAATTTAATCTTTATTTTATGTATTCTGCTCTTGATGATTGTTCCCTCTCCCTAAATGTTCTCTCTTCTCAAAAAAAAAAAATTAAAAATAATTTTTAAAAAAATATATTTTTTTATTTCTTTTTCCTCACCATCTCCTATTCTTTTACCATATTGTTTTCTATTCCAAGACTCTGCCAATGTTTTGTACTTAAGCTTCAGAGCTGTTTCAGGATAACTCCTACTTTATATTTGTGAAGTGCCATGTAACTTTACAGCCATATCAGTTATTTTTAGTGCTAAAAACAATGATTAGGATGCTCCATTTTACAAGGCTATAAACTGGCTTCCACTTAAAATGGAAATGAGTAAAATCTTCAACATATATCAATAGAACTTGTTTGTAAAGTTTCATGCTCTAGTAACTTCCATCTTTATTAAGGCTGAAGAAGTCAGTCCCATGTGTCACATCTAGAGAAACACTAGCATAAATGGCCCTGAAGACACAATAACCCAGTAGCCCAAATAATTTGCACTTTAAATGTAAATGTCTCTCAAACCCCTGAAGCTTCATCTCCCAAAAGCACCTCTAGAGATTTATCATCTGTATTCAAACAGACATAAATACTTTCCATAACTTAAAAAAAACCTAACACAACAACAAAGAAACCAAACAAACCACAGACAAGTAACAGAGTGAAAAGATAGTAAGCCTGACAAACTGGTGAATTTGCTATGGCTAATCTACTTGCGGACTACCCAAACTAAAATAGTTGAAATAACTGTTGGTAGGTTCTAGAAGTAGGTTCTATGAAAAGTCTAAAGAAGACTGCACATCTTATGCAGCTCCTGCTTGGGTTCTAGTTATATGTTTTCATTGCTTTAATGAGATAATAATTTTACTAACTGACCACTTCAGACTTTTCAGCAGTATAGAGTTACAGTAGGAGCCGAGGCGCAGATATTTCTATAAATCCTATATTTTATTTTAAAAGTAGAATATATGTCCTATATAGTCTGTAAAAATCCACATATTAGAAATGCGAAACAGTGTTGCACATGCACCTTAGTCAGCAAAAGGAGTACAAAGATCATTGTGTGAGACATTTAAGCAAATTCCTGAAAATTCCTATGCTTTGATGGTCAATCATGTTTTCTAAAAATAAAGCTTACAAAGCCTTCATACTTTGAGAGCTAAGTAAAAACAGTTCATTTTAAATAAGAGATGATAAAGCTTACTATATGAAAACTACCCAATCTTTCTGTAAACAGTAGAATAACCAAAACAGACAGTGCATAGCTTACATAGTCTCAATTGAAAGTTAACACTTCTCTCAGATTCAGGCTAGATTTGCAGTGACACATGAAGAGGAACACATCAACAGACCTCAAGAGAACTGTTGGTCTACCACATTTCCACTTCACATTCAGTCAGAAGCATGATTTAATCATACTTCTCATCTGTTGTTCAAGAGAGCAATTGATTTTTTGATCAAAATCTGCTTTCAGTTAATAAGAGATGTACAGCTGTAATATACTCCATGAAAGGCACAGATTGAACTCACATAGCTGAAAATTTACCAATTGCTACCAGGATACAATAGTTAAAGCGTCCTCCTTATGTGAAAGGTGGTTGAAATTGTTGTCTCCTGCCAAATCAGATAAAGCACAGAATTGGTTCTTAAACATCTGTTGCTACTGAGGAACTACAAGTAACTTCAAGGAATAAGTCTCTCACCTATGCATGCAGCACATGATAACCAAATTATTCTAGCTGTCTTCATAAGGCTGCTACCCTAAGTCCTTGACAGAGGAAGAAACTCTAAGTTGTACTGATATTGAAACCTATGGGGCTACAGTTGTAACAGAGAAACTTTTCTCCCTATAAGCAGACCTATTCCAGCAGGAAAAAATACAAGTCAGATGGTAAGCAAAGAAGTTATGGAAAATAGGAAATCACTGCACTTTTGAACATTCAAACTTTAGACTGCTTTGTCTTTTTCACTCTAGAATTATGACCGTTATTTTCTGAAAGACTACCTGAATTCACAAGCTCCTCCACGCTTCATAGTGGTACCAAGAAAAGCAAAGGGTGATGTCCTCTAGCTCACATACTCATTAAGGCCTACATTCAAGGAAAACCAGATATTAATCATCTATCTCTTCTTACTTAGTACATCTGCCTTCCTACCCACGGCATATGGCCACATTCTTCTGTCTCCTTCTTTCAGGGAAGCACATAAAAGATTTTGAAAATCAAATTGCATGAGGAGCTTTACAACTTACTCATGTTTCCAACCTACAGTCTTGAACAGCTTTGAATAATTAAAAAAATTAACAACTCAAAAAACCAGGAAAAAAAAGTATGATTTCTATATACACATACATACTTATACATGTAGTTTTTAAGTTAAAAACCTTTGGTCAATTATATTAGGAAGTTCTCCTCTGTACCTATTATTAAGGTTAACAGAAAATTAATGAAACTTTCAATAAAAGATGAACTGGTGCAGAGACATTAGGAGTTTGATTTAGAATGTGAAACATCCTATTCTCACATCTTCACAATTTTCCTGCTTAATTTACATAACAAATGAATTCCACTCAGATTAAAAGATTTCAGGCTGTTCTTACTGCATTTGATCATGAAGAATTACCTGGCACGTTGACATTTTTGGAGAGAAATCAGATTTTGTACCTTTCATAAGCTATTTCCTTTCATACTATTTAAAAAAAAAAAAAAAAGATGTATGATGTATTAGCTAAATAATCATGGTATGGAATTCAGCTTCTATGACAACTTTAAAAGTTAGTTAACTATACACTTCTGTTCGCATCACATCCACAGTTTTATCTAACTTAAAATATGAAGGCGGGTGCTATTCCCACAGAGCTGAGGTCTCAATATGCAAAACACACAAAGATAACATAACTAAGTATAAAACTAGTCGTGGTGATACTCAGAGTAGCATCCGTCTGTTCCAAACTATGCTTGAGTATGCAAAGGAATCAAATTCAAAGCACAGTTCAAACACACATTTAGACTACAGATAAGCTGCCTGGAGTGGTTAACTCAGTGCAGCTTTCCTTGCAAGCAGAATATATCAAAAATAAAGGAAACTGTCTGCAAAATACCTATGAACAAGTAAAAGTAAGCAAACCAGGCTTACCTCAACAGTCCCTTTGCCTCAATACTTATTGTTTTGAACATTGTGGAAAGTTCCGTTATATCTAGTCATTTCATATTTATAGCAAAAAAGGTGCATTGCAAGGGAAGAATAATAAGATAGCTCCCAAGCTGTCAGGAACCTATAGGAAAATTAATCATGACACTTTTTGTGTGAAAATTGTCATGTTCCCATGTCTTATTCCTTTAATACAATATTTGGATTATTAAATCCAAAAAAGAAGGGGAAGGGAAGCTGAAACACACACACACAAACCAAAGGAGTTCTTTCAAAGGCCAAGTTCCAGCACAATCCTGTTTATGTTATGCAGCAAAACTGTAATATTATCAAGGCAGATGGAAGGAAGCCAATAAATCGAAAAAAACCCAAACACCTGGTTTCACCAGGATTTTGGGAAAAGGGTAAAGGGATGGTCAGGCAGAACAATACATGGGTCCAACAATACCAGGTATTCAGTCAAACAACTTCCTTGAAATAAAAAATAATTTGAACAAGATGCTGCAAAGACCAACTCCTGGCATTATGAAGCATGGCTGGGATTTGGTTTTGTCAGTGTATACAGCATGGGGTAGCATGGTGGTTTGTTCTTGAAAGAGAGTTTCAGAAGGACCTGTTTCTACCAGACAACAGATACGTATAGAAGAGTTAAAACCACAGAACAATTAAAAGAACGGGCTTTAAAAAGAAAGAAAGTGGTCTTGCTCTACTTCAACAAAGCAATTTGTGGAAAGGAAATATAATGTATCTTAGGCTAAGCTGATTTTCTGGTATATAGTAGCAATTTACAGTAATATAATAGCAGCTTTCTAGAATTAGAGTGAATGACAGCAACAGATTTCTAAAGCAAGATTAACTAATAACTGTAAAGCTAGCCCCTGTACTAAAATGGAAAAGAATGTTCTGCTTCAGACAGAGTATGTAAGATTGGTTTGTTCTCTGTTCTGCTAAGAACTTGGTCATTTTGTTTAGTGTAAGAGAATAGAAAAGGCACATAAATCCATGCCATTTGCTTTTCTATCTGATACAAGTATTTGTTTCATACATCAGGCCAATGACTCCTTTCTCATGATCAATATTATGCACCTTTCAGGCACGAACGCATTGAAGAGAAGTAACCAGTGCTTCATGATACATCACTGATAAGTGAAACTACAATTTATTGTTCTAGAAACAAGCTCAGGAAGACTTGAGCAACAAGTCAACACTAGCCTGTGGAGAAAAACTTATCAGGATGGGTAGTTTCAGGAAATGAACAAGGACAAATTATCAAGAGGGTTTTTTTTTTTTGTTTCTAAACATATTTAAGAGCCCAGGTCATTTGAAATATCAATCAAGAAGGACAAGTGGCCATTTCAGATCCTAAAGCAGCCCTGTGACATGATTTTTGCTGGCAACAGCCTCTACAATCAGCTGGAAGAAGTGAGAGACACCTCTTCCACTAGACCAGGAGCTGCCTAACATGATCAACAGCAGGTGGCTGCAGATCACATTTAAGAGAAGATCTGTTATTCTTGATAAATTAATAGTAATTCCCAGAAACTCACTGTTATGCTTAGAAAACCAACAAGTCCCAGACTAAACTTCAAAAAGCATCTGGGGCTGAAGTTCCTAGAGCCTGAAGCCTGATCCCAGATCTAACTGGATACCTCCAAGAGGTCATCTTTCTTGCAGGATCACCCTTAACTAAATGAAGTCCTAAATAAACTTGCAAGTCCCCTCACTTGGGGTTATTTCCCAGTATTCTACAAGAGAGTTTTAACAGACTTACTCAGGCCTCTCCATATTGTTTTATTGTCAACCACAGGCTAATCATGAGCCTTGAAGAGATATCATAAGCCATCATTAGTTCTCTCCCATGAGAGCATAACCCTTTTGTCATTGCTTGGAGTTGTCAGACACATTAAATATTAAGCACCTTTATCAGGCTTGCGTTTTCAACAAGAAAAAAACACCACCATCTTCAGAAAAATAATTTATTAAACACTTCCTCACAGCAGGGAAACAAACAAAAGCACTAATTAAAAGCTCTTAATGAGTTATATTGGGACACACACATTTCCACAGAAAGAAAAAAAATAGAAAAATAAAACCTCCACAGCCTTATAAATGAAAAAAAGAAAAAATAAGACTACCAGTATAAAGGATTCCACAGCAGGAAAACAATAAGAGGTACAAAGAGTAGGAAACAAGTTATTAACTAAAAAAATAGCTGCTTAAAAAAGCATTAAGTCATGAATACACAAATGCAAAGTTTCTGTTGCATCTGTCTATTGAAGAAGCTATTACAATGGGTGCTCTAACTGAGTGTGCAAGTTTAGAGTGACATCTCTAAATACAGAAGGTTGCAATGACAAGCTCATATTAGCATATGTAACCAAATGCTCTTCGAAGGAGTTTAACTGCTATTAAACATAATCGGTAGATCATCTGAAAAATAGATTCATTTGACACTGCCATACAAACAGCATGAGAAAAATTTACATTCTCTGTTATAGACACTGACACACTAAAGACACTTTTTAAATCAGATGAGGACCATAAAGAAGAGAAACCTCGGAAAATGTCTAATAATGTCACCATGGTCTATTAGTGGGGTCCCATATAGCCCATGAGCTTTTACATTGCATAGCACAGCTGGAAAGCGTGGCATGGATAGTATCCCCCCCTCATTCCTTTCAGTCCCACACCAGCTTTTCAGTCCCACACCAGCTTCACAATGTAACAGCACCACAGTACCATAACAGACCTTTTGGCTACATGTCTCATAGACAGCAGTTTGTGCTGCACGGTTGTCTAGACCTGAGTAGGGTTCCCAAGTTCCAAGGACTATGAAGAAAGTGCCAGCCTGAGAGACCCCCTTTGTTTATCCCACTGAGTATCTGCTGGCCAAAATACCAGATCAGTCAGAATCAAGCTATTAAGGTGGTTTTCATTAACAGACATCTCTAATGTCAGGAAGTATATGAAAAACATTTCCAGCTTTGTATATAATACCAAAACCGGACTGAAAAACACAGCACAAGTCATTTGGACAAGTTCAGTCAGTTTCTTGGTACATCAATGCACAAAAAAATAATCAGCAGTTACATATGGGTGCAAGACGTTTAGAACCTTGTTTGTACTTCACCTGAAACAGAAAGGTTACACCAGACCACAGGTACACTTCACAGAAGGAAATCTGTCTGCTAATACTTCAAAAAAAATTAAAGCAAGTTTAAGTTTTAAAGTTATTGGGAAGGTTACTACAATACCAAGATTAGCTCAAGCTGGATTCTGTGTGTCAAAGCCAATTGTGGTCAACAAAAAACAAGAAAAGGTTTAAGTGGCTAAGCCTTTTCTTTCTCTTTAGATTAACTGTATTGCATTTCCCTGTAAAGATCCAGATTTCATGGTCTGAACCTTCGTCTTGCAAGGCAAGAGCCGACATTCCTTTGAGCTCTCAGGGGTGGGTTGGTGGCAGAATTATGCAAGTTTTATTCCTGCTGCAAGAAAGCGGACAAAAAGTGCTGACATACATATGTATGGTATTAACAACAGAATGGAGGAGGGGTGAAGACACCAAGTTTACTGTTTAGTACTTTACATTCACATATTTCCAGTAGAAGACAGAATTTCCAAGTGTCTACCCAATAAATTTATGTTCTAATGCCACACCCAGATCTAAAACCTGAGATTCAAGAACCAAAAGAAAGAAAGAAAAAATACAGAAGTCAAACATTTGAAGTGTAACCTAAATAGCCATACAGAGAGCGTTCTAAAACATGTGCAAGTTTATCAAGCCTGACAGGTATCAGCCAAGACAAGTCTTGCTATATTAAGGCTTTCATTTTCAATGGAAAAAATGTTATGCATAGCAAGGCATATGCACCTTACATAACCAGGGACTGTAATCAGAACATCAGGTGGAAAAAAAAAAGCACCCAATTTCTGCTTTAAAAAAATCAATAATGTCCTAACAGAATTTAGCAACAAAATCAGTTGCATACTGCTCATGCTTTCCTTTCCAGAACAGCTATCTGAAAATGAAAATCATGTGAAGTTGGAATGCATTTTTTCACACTTCTATTTCAGGGAAACAATCATCACTGAATCACTACAGTGATATTCCAGAATGCGCACAATGATTGCTCATACATTTCCACAGTTTTGCAGTTCTGTTGCACAAGACTTTTACTTGAGAGGAGGGGAAACTATGGCATGGAACTATTCAATTTACAATAATCTTTAACATGAATATACTAGTATATTCAGTCAAGAAATTAGCTGCATTATCCTCTTATAAGTCCAGCATAATCACTGAGGGAAATAATGGAAACCTTCAAAGTCCATATAAAATCATCAGTAGATTCGGAGTTTCTTCCCACAGTCTAATCCCTTCCATCTAGTGAAGATCTTCGGTAATTTTAGCTTTTTGCCGTATTATTACACAAAGTAAGAACATGCTTAAAATCATTTTATAGAAAAAAACCCAAGCACTTTTAAATCAGAGCTAAAACTTATAAAAGATAATTGTGTAACAGACTTTGGCTAGTAAGACCGCTGAGCTTAAGAAGTTTTCATTTGATCCTCCTAGTTAGCTTTAATAGTTGTAAGTCAAGAACATGGCATTTAAAATATGACGTATACTGATATTCTCTAATTTATGTCAAATCTTTAACGTGTTTTGAATGGAAATGCTACTACAAAATTACTTGGCTCAGTGCCCAAGGTAATTACACTCCTTATACTGCTGTCTTGACTTGCTGCCAAAACTGGCAAAGTAGGCATTTCCCTCAGACAACGCTGTTAATGAAAACTGTCAAAGTCCTTTCAACACTCCTTATTTTGTTATACTTAAGTTGTCATCTCACTTGGGTGGCTTGCTAGACTTTTGTTCTCAACAATGTATTTCTTAGCAGTATGCTCATGCCTTAACAATAACAAAATGAATTGCTTCCCATTCCTTGAAAACAGCACTCTGAAAAAAAATAAAGAGAAGTTTTCCCCTTCGTTTTGAGAAAAAAAATAACGCAAAAAACAAACCCCACAGACAAAAAAAAACCACGAAACAATACGCACTACGACAGACACACACACACTCCCCCGTACCCACCACCAACACAAATAATGACAAACAGTTCCTAGCACAGCTTTAGTTTCAGCCTTGGAATCTGGAGACAGACAAACTATCATCTCTCCCCGTCCAAGCAAAGTGCAGGCCAGGAAGGCTACATCAAGGGACTTTTAACATTTCTGATATAAGAGGCTGGGCCTTAACACATCATCACCAGTTTTCTGCTACTGGATCTTGTGCTGGCCAGAGAAAATCATCCCCTTCTCACTTCCTTAGCAGAAATGGAGAGGCAGAGATGTCTATGAACTCAGCTAGAGGGAAAGAAGTCAAAAATGAAAATAAGGAACTTAAAAAAAAAAAAAAAGAAAAAAAATTCAAGCTCACCTGAGGTATCGATATAAAAATTAAACACATTGGTGAAGAAAAACACCTTCCCACAGCCATGCACAATCATGTGACATGGGGAACTCTTATTAAACCTGCTTGTGGAAATCAAATCTAATAAACAGCACAGAAACGAAGGCCAACATTTTCAGACTATAGGGGTAGCCTAATAACTTCTACATGTTTTCTCTCACCAGTGAGAGTTACAATATGAGGCCCTGGCATGGAACCCCCAGAAATGAACCTGCCAGATGGTGGCGAGAGAGGGTCAGCAAACACAAGGGATGATTGCTCAGACAATCCAAGAGCTTTTGCTTGACTGCCTGTAAAATTTTTGGTCCTGCCTCATTTAAAAGCGTGAGCCCTTGCATTCCTCTCTGTCCTACTACAGACCTGTGTGGCTGAAAACGCCTCCCCTCAGTTGGGTGCATTTCCTGAGAACTCCACAAAGGAAATACTATTAAGTGCGGCTACCTACCACACTTCCATGGCAAGGAAGCATTTGGACTTAGCCTTAACATTTCTGAATCAGCTAAAACAAATATCAGATGGCATCTGTAGCTTCTGGTTCCCTGGAGGAATGAGATATAGCACAATGCAGGTGCACTGTGAGGAAGTCATTGCTTCTACTGACATCTGGATAAAAAGACAACTCTGTTTACTAGAGCAACCAAGTGCACCATTCACACAAAGAACGTTTGTCAGACCGTCTCAAGGAGAAAAAGCAAGGCTGTGCTCACATTCAATCAAATTAGAGACATGAAAGACACAGGAGGATGGTGGCTAGAGGCTGGGCATGTCTTACACAGTGCCCCAGAAAAAGGAAAGAAAGGGGGCAGGGAGGGGGGTGGAGAAAAAAGGGAAAACCAACACACTGACTTGAGAACTATTATCAGAAACAAGAAGTATTACAATCTTTTCCTCCCAATCTATCATGTCACTAGCATAGAAACATAGAATGGTTAGAGTTGGAAGGGACCTTTCTCCCTTTTTCCATGACTGAAGAAAGAATCAAATACAGCTATGTCATACCACTCTTCTGTACTCAAGTTTTCCTACATGCTCACATCTGCTAACATACATTAATGAGAAGCAAACATGAATCCAAGACACAATACACAGGGGCCTCACTTCGGCTTGCCAGCATTCCTTGTCTATTCTCTGCCAGTCTTCCAGACAGGAACTCTTACTGCAGGGAATACCAGGCATGTCAATGATACTGACAAATCGAAAGCATATTTCTTTTTTAAAAAAATCCAACTAATTTCAGAGCTACCTTCTACATGGGAGAGGCAATGACTCCTGACAATAATGAAAAAAATATATATTTGGAAGAGACCATTTGAAAAGAGCAGGAGAACTCCTGGACATTTTCAGATTATTATTTGATTAGGTCCTGGTTTACATTTCACAGAATCACAGATTTCTCATGGTTGCAAAGGACCTCTGAGATCACTGAGAACAACCATACAGAAAAACACAACCCACAACCTATAGTGTTAGCTATGAGAGCATACCCTGAAGTGCCACATCTACACATTTCTTAAATACCTCCAGGGATGGCGACTCAACCACCTCCCTGGGCAGGCTGTTCCAGTGCCTGACCACTCTTTCAGTAAAGTAATTCTTCCTAATATCCAGTCTAAACCTCCTCTGCTGCAGCTTCATACTAATTAATCACTTTGGAGAAGAAGCCAACATCCACCTCTCTACAACCTCTTTTCAGGTAGTTGTAGAGGGCAATNCAAATGTTTTATTAACTCTATAGGCTATGGGGAAAAAAAAAAAAAAAAAAAAAAAACAAAAATGAGTTGGAATAAGTTAGAAAACACACAGCTTGAATTTTCATGTTTTTGTTATCCCATATTAATATAGAACAACAATAGATAATATTAAGAAGTCCAGTAAATTTTAGGAGACTGCACACATCAATAGATCACATCAAGTTAACTGATACAGACTGCCAAGTAAAACAAACTGTCCTCCAACCCTTATGGAGTATAAAGGGTATCTTTTCAGAAGGAAAAAAGTGAAGTTCTTTCTCTACCAAAATAAAGTTAGCATTGGAAGAAATTTTACTTTGTCACAAGTGACTTGAAGAAAGCAAAATGATGTAACCAATTATTTGCATATTACAGTGCTGCAGGTGGTACCAGCACCTCAACCTACTCACCACATTTCATCACTTCACTTTCAAATCTAGGGTCTTGAAAGGCAAAAAAAAATAACATCATTATTTCTCCTTCCACAGTAGGGAATAAACTTCAAAATATGGATCAATTTCCTGTTATCTTTCTTCTGGGTGTCTATGTTTACTCAGTTTCACCCTCCATTTCTATTTTTCCACTTGTCTCTTCAGATGTACCCTGACACTACGGTGGGTGCTATTTGCTAACCTAAGAATGACACTTTCATAGTCCAATCCTGGTAAAAGTCTTAGAACTCACAGATTAATTAGAAAAAAAGTTAAAGCTCTAAATACCCCAGCGCTAAAAGAGAAAAGAAATTTTGAAGTGAGTAATTTGCTGCTTCTGTCATCCTTTCAAAACCAAAAGGAAAATATAAAGAACAGAAGCTGTAGTTACCTACTTCTGCTTTTCATTTTTTCTATTCCCTTATTTGTCACACTCTATGTCAATAAACAAGACAATGGAACTTTAATCTGAAAAATTAAACAAACTGACCACTAAAATAGTACCTGTACAAACAGCTTTCAAAGAGATTTCATCAAATGAGCATTTCCCTCCTCCCTTTAAAATAATACTCTACAGGAAGAAAGATACACATTTGTCAGAATTAGTTCTTGATTAGGTCAAAAAGGTTACTTATGTAACCCAAGCGACTTCACAGCTTACCAATATCAAGAATTGCATAGTTGTTTGCTTAAAACAAAGTGCTAACATGTTATAAAAAGTTAAAGGAACCTAACCTTAGACACCCAACTTTGGAATTTGATTTTTCAGCACCTTACATAAAATTTTTCAAAAGCAAAAAAACCCTAAAGTAATTTGCTCACACATTTTAGACTATTTCTTTATCAAATTGCCTTCTCCATGTTATGTTGGCAAGAGATCCAAACATTAATAAGAGACTATAGTTCTACACTTGTTACCAAGCTGGTTATCAGCATTCAGTCCTTGTCTAACTCAATCCCACATAATTAATAGCAGTTAAAAATTATTAGTTTTTTTTAAGTATCACTTAAATTATTTGTAGCATACACATCTATACTCCCAAGTTTTAGCACATTCAGCTTTCCAGATGGCAGAGGTCACACAAACAAAAGAGTATTTTGCAAACTCTTTCCATCATTACTACTCTTACCCTTAAACAATGAAATCAAATCATATCCTCTTTCACCGCTCTTATTTTTAACACAGAACACAGAGAACTCTACATGCAATTGGTATACATTTAGAAAACCATTATTTTAAATTCTGCAAACTAAATGTTGATCTTACATTTAGTAAAACCACTGAAAAGTCCTTACCTACTGAATGCTCAGGGTGCCATGCAAAAATTTATCTTCCTTTTTTATGCACTTGACTTCATTCCTAACTTTTTTTCAGTAGTTGTATTTTCTGAAAATTCTTGATTTAAAACATTTGCTTATAGACAACTTCACAACCAAGCTTAAATAACTTTCTGCAGCTTTCTTGGAGGAAAGTTTTGTTTCATCACAGAGATCAAACCCACCTGAGGAATCAAACACTGGAGATAGCAGACCCTGAGGGGCTTGGGGGTTTTTTGGCAGTATGATTCCATGTGTCAGCAATCTCAGTTAATTATCTTGTTTGGGCAGTTTGACCCACGTGGGGTGGAAAGAGGGAAGGAGATCTGCAATAGCAGAAACCTTAATGTACCAATTTAGTAGCAGTTCTCCATTTATTTAGTATTACTGTTATTGGTTATTCTACTAACACATAAACATGCCTTTTCCTGGTGAAGTTAAGTGTATGTGGGAGAAATGCCTTTGGGATCAGCACTCTGTCATAAGTACCAGATAAGAGTAAGCTTATAAGAGTAGTTCCTATTTCTGTTTTCCTCAGTTATTAATCAATAGTTACATCTATAGGGAATATCTGGGCTTAGGTATTTCGAGAATGCAGTGTATTAAAATTTCCTATTGTAGAAAGACATGCAGAGCTGTTCCGTGGGATATGAAGTCATTAATATTTCACTTTAAATTTAACCAAAAAGTTCTTTATCACAGCTTGGAATAGAGTAAATAGTACTTTTAATGTTTTGGAGCAAATCTAAACCGATACTTGCCATTTTACTTCTGATGCAATTCTTTCTATTGCATGGGAAACCTTACCAGAACTTACTGTAGCTTTACATTTAATGCATGAGGAAATCATACACTTTTGTTTCCTAAACAGCTTTCAGTACCCCAGCCTACACTTGTTTGTTTGTTTTTTTTCAGAAATACAGAGATATTCCTATAATCTATTAAAAATTTAGATGCTTCTTCTAGAAATCAACTAGGTCATGGATTATAAGTAACTTTTAATTTTATATTTGAAAACTAAGGAAAGGTAAGAAATATTTAAAATATGGAGCAAAATTCATCCAGCTTTCCAAGAGACTCAGATCTCAAAAGATTTTGTGATTGAGACACCTGAGTGCTGAAGTGATTTTTAAAAAATTAGTCTGGATTAATGAAGAGAATAATTAAAAAGTTGTCACATAAATCTTTCTAAAATATTATCCTACTTGAATTGCATCATCTCATGTGCTATTATCTCAAGAAACTGTACACAACTTCCAATAGCCTTTTTATGTATGTTTTTATAAGCTTTTCAACTGTTAACTGTCATGCTCATGCATCAATTTATGTTTGAACATCCCTGTATAAAAATAGGATACAATTTCCACTTTTCAGGACTACTGGAGAAAATAGAGGAAGCTGATCTATTACATCTAATGATTTGTCAAATGGCAATATGGTTATTTGGAAAAACGGAAGCTTTTATTCTGTTCTTGATGTAAGAGATGACTACTACCAGAATAGGCTTACATTTCTTTTATTACTTCAGTAATTCATTATTAGTAATTTAGAAATGTAAGATGAATTGTTTAGATTACAGTAATGCACTCCTGGAGTTTTTTGAGTGGTGACTCCAGAAAACTTTCACTGTGGCTTAGATTGTATAACTATTTTGTTGGTATGTTTTCAGAAAAGAATAGGAAGTATTTCTAATAGCATATAGCATTTTGAAGTGAAAAGAATAACACTTTGCATTTATGCAAAAAAAGGCACCATTTAATAATTAGTATGTATTAAAATCACAGTTATTTCCTATTTCTAACACTGCTACTCAGTAGCACAACCTTTTTTTTGTTATAAAACAGTAGATGAATACAAACTTCTTAAATAGCCTTTTAGAAATCTATATTCAAAACTGCTGAGTGCTTAATGAGAAGGGGAAATGAAAGATAGTTTTGGTCTCCACAAGCCTTCTCCGATTTATGTTATATGCAACTTAAATTGATTTCTAAAAGCATCATTAAGTTGGGCTATGGACTTAAGCTGTTCCACAGATGATTGTGTACTTATTCTGTACTCCAAGACAGCTGGAAGCTGTGTGGCTTCTGCTAGTTTTGACTGAGGCCAAGTTAATAAATTCTATTCAGTAGCAGAATAAATTAGTTAGGTTATGGCACCACAGTAATGAGGCCATATGCTTCTAGGCAGCACAGGGCATGGGCAGAGGCAGGCAGTGCCTGCTAGAGCATGGGCAAGGCAGGCTTGAGTTTGCTAAATGTCACGGTAACATGAAAGCTGAATGATAAACCCATAGAACGCCTATATAGCAGAGTACAGCTCTATCTCTTTCTGTCTGGTTCTGAAGGATAAAGGATGGCAGGAGTTTAATCTCGTGTCTTAGCAGATCAAGTTGGATGGTAACAGAGGTTGCCTGCTTGTTTTTTGTCACTTGATTGCAAGTGACTGATGGTGGGGAATGTGGTGCTTAGGCACATGGCACAGTGGTGGACCTGGCAGTGGAGGGACACGAAAATGATCAGGGGGCTGGAGCACCTCTGCTACAAGGACAGGCTGAGGGAGCAGGGGTTAAGCCTGGAGAAGAGAAGGCTCTGAGGAAACCTAACAGCAGCATTCCAGTACCTGAAGGGGACCTACAGAAATGCTGGGAGAGTCTGTTTACAAAGGCTCACAGTGATAGGACAAGGGGCATGGCTTTAAGTTGGAGAAAAGCAGATTTAGATTGAATATTAGAAACAAATTATTTACTATGAGGGTGGTGGAACACTGGAACAGGTTGCCCAGGGAGGTGGTTGAGGCCCCTTCCCCGGAGATATTCAAGGAGAGGCTCGATGAGGCCCTGGGCAACCTGGTCTAGTTGGGGGTGACCCTGTGACTGCAGGGAGGTCAGACTAGATGACGTTTGGAAGTCCCTTCCAGCCTGGATCATTCTATTACCTTAAAGGTCTTTTCCAACTTAAATATTTCTCGATGGGGCTTTGAGGAACCTGGCCTAGTGGGAGGTATCCCTGCCTGTTTTTCTAAATGTAGTCTAGAAATATTTAAATATAAAAGCACAGACATTATTCCTGTGTGCCATAGATGTATATTGTACCAAGTTCAATCACATCAAGAAGAAGTTGCTTAGATTTGAATGATTTCTTGATTTTAAATTCTGTATAATATTTTCCACAAGCTCCAAGCTAGCTGGTTAAGCCTATCAGCTCCTTATACTTCAGGGTCTAATTTCTTATATTCCCCTAAATCCCTAGGATTCTGGGACTGTGAAGGCTAAAGTATAGGTTACGTTTGGGCCCTGAGGTCTTTTTGACCTTCTATCCTGTGAAATACTCCTAAAACTTTTAGGTATTTCAGGGAATTTGAGTGATCATGTTTTACATGTGCTTGTGTTATAATTTGCTAGTTAGAAATAATGCTCCTCAGGAAGAGATACATCTTTTTTTTTTTCCATCAAATAAGACATTACTTGGAGAAGCAGAAACCATCTTGCGTTATGTCTGCATAGTTTATTCTTGGTGGGCAAGCCTCACATTTGAAAAAGTCTGACCTATAAACCACATGGACAGGTTTTATTAGTTCTGGATTGATCCTGTGAATCAGGTTAGATTCCATCAGCAAGGATATCTGCAAAGAAGATATCTCCTAAGCAAGTTAAAGAAGGAGATACAGCTCTTGTTCTTATGGTGATGGATCTAAACTAGGAAAAATCAGTGACAATAAGCAGAATAAAATGAGAAATCAGGAGTTAACTTGGAAATATGAAGTCACTGGATGTACTTGTGTGGCACAGTGACTATTCAGTGTTTGGGGGGGTAGGGTGGGTGAGCCACTAGGGCTTACGATGCTCTTAAATGCAAGTCTGGTGTTTAGCTAGAAAAATTGAAAATAACAGCCTTCTAAATGCAACCAAATGAACACGGGGGTCTCTACAGGGAGTTTAGAGCAGAAGTAGGAAAGGAAGATATGACTTGACCTCATTGTTTGGGCTTAAACAATAGCAATGTCCCTAGTTATCATTGCACAGCAAAGCACACAAATCATACACCTATACAGCTTCTCTTTTTAATGTAACTTCACATTGACTTTGGGAGCAGCTATTCCTGTCAGTCTTGGAGAACTCAGGTATTCTTCAGCAAACATCTCTGCAAAGTGAATTATGGTATGTTCTCACAGCCAGCACCAATGTCCCATTCTTGCAGTAAGTTATATCAGCCAGCACGTGATCCCTGTGTCTTGACACTAATGCCTTCCAACTAAAGACTGCAATCTGCATTATTAAGTAACCAAAGCAAGAAGCTAAAATGCAGCATTTTGATGCCTTATCTCATTCAGAGACAATATATTAAAAAGAATTAATCACCAACACTTACCTATTGCTTTCTATTACGCTTTTTTAAAGTAACAACCTGATTAAACACTTATACAAAGGCCAACAGACTCAACATAATGGCACAGTCCATAAGGTTCACAGTAAAGGATTTTCATTTGCAAATGACATCTTTAGTTCTGAAAATTACACCAAATGGTACTTAAATATATGCATTTATTTTTGCTTTAGTTGACAGTAACATGTTTTTTAACAGAAAATGCATTGAAATTATAGTAAAATTAATAGCCAGGAAAATTTTCACCTTTTTTAAAGGCCAGCTAAATGAATAATCTATCTCCCCTATTTGATTTATTCACAAGCCCTGAAAAATGCAGAGATCAAAAATATTAAACAATGCAAATTCCTTAGATACATACTAGTATTAAAAAACATGTAATGAAAAATAAGATAGTAAAAGCCCTTTCTATTTTCAAATGAGGAACTGTTAGTTGAAGAATATCATCCAGTAGGAGGGAGGGTGGTTGTTGTTTTGGGGAAGACTCTTAGACTGGAACAATCAAGACTAATTTTATGCAAACCTTTTTTTAGCTATAATTCATGTCTGTTCACTGTAAAGTTGAAGACTAAGATATCAATACCCTAGACATGAAAAGCTCTTAGCCCATTAGCAGTCATCTCAATATAGTAGTCATTTAGAACTCTGATGTGCTGAACAACTATAAAATATTGTTTTGGTAACTGAATACCAGTTCACCAGGCCAGTCTCAAACTCACTCCAAACACAAAGAGGAACAAAAAGAGGTCCTTGATACTGCAAACACTTTTTATCTATCTGTATTACCATCCTTTAAAGCTCTGCACAAAGTCAACTATTGAAATAGCACATACAATTTTTAGTGGAATCACATTATATTTGCATAACTAATTAAAAATTTAATAAAACATTAGTTTTGCTCTATATTTGTCTCATCTATTCAACACAAATATTCTTTCTTTCCTCATCTTAGACTGTCCCCATAGTAGATTGCAGCTTTCATCCTTTTCACTGATTCATTGAACTGTTAAAAGGGACATAGAGAAACATCATACAGCATCTTCTGTAGGATATGACATAAATATGATGCAGGGTATGAAATAAATATGATGTCCTACACTATTCCTAAGTTACAACATTGTGTCCAAGATTTTGTAGTCCTGGAATACAGCTTACCAAAAGGTAGAATTGATAAAATTTGACTAGAGAAGAAAACCACAGGCATAAGGTTTTTGCATAGCACATAGTAACTAGCACTACACTTGCTTAGATACTGGAGGCTTAGAATTTCAAAGGAATTTTTCTTTGTGAAAACAGCCTTTTGCCTCTCCACCCACCCTCTCAAAAAAAAAAAAACAAAAACAACAAAACCAAATACAAACACTAAGCACCTGAAAGACTGTGACAAAATGTATTCTTTATCGAATAGAGGCACAAATATCAAACTTAAATTTCCTTAGGAAAGCAAACATATTTTCTAAGGGATTTAGGACCCTGTTTTCTAGTCAATTTTTTTTTTTTTTGTCCTAAATTACAGAGAAATTTAAGATGCTTGGCAATGTTTGCAAAGAGAGCAAAAGATGTTTCAGACTCTGAATGTCAGTCTTCTGTAACTATCTATCAAGGTCTGTCCAAACTCATTTGCTGCAGAAGCGAGAAGCAAGGAATCTGTTTTGACTTTCTTAGCTTCTAACTACGGAGCTGCCTCAAAGTGCTGTCTTACAACATTGCTTTCAAAATGATTAAAAATTGCACATATGACAATTGCAAATATGACAAGTTAAATGAGTCATAAGATACAAGATGGCAAATTTGCCTTCCTTATTTCCTAATTCAACCAATTATTATAACAAAGTAAATTCAGACCTCATAATTTCAAACTCCATCCTGAACAGAAAAGTACCACTGACTGATTAATGGAAATAGAAATAAAAAAGTGTTCCTTGGCTTTAGAGTACTTTAGTTCATTAGAATTGAAAAGGCTTTTAACTTATCGAACTTCAACTTTCTGGAAGACATAGAAAGACAGTGTCAATCTCAACAAGAAGGTTTAAGCTGCTCATAAAAAAACAGAGACAACATAATACTGTTTCAAGATTCCTTCTTTTGTCTTTTTTTTTTCCTTCAGGGAAGAATAGAGAGAGCTAAGACTTTATTTTCAGAAACACAGAAGGTTAGAATAGGATAAGTGCTCAGAAACTAGCTGCAGGCAGGGCAATCCTCCTAGGTGAAGGCTATCCATCAGTATCTCTTCAGCTGGAAAAATTGATCATAACTGTAAACAAGTGTTTTGTAATGGAGTTTTATTTTCCTTTTCAAATCAAGCTCATACTAACTTAAAAATAAAATTAAATAGGAAAAGCAACCCAGAACTTGCTTTATGGCAGATGTTTGCCATAGTATGTTTCTGAGTGTAGTAATGCAGGTTAATAGTATGGCTGTAGCACCAGGCTGCTTAGATACAAGCAGCTTGAGATGAACCTCTGATACACGCTTAGATAATGCTCCAGTTCAGCATATACAGTAAGTATTTTTTTCTCACTAGGAAGAACATTTTATGTTTTGGGAACTCTGGACTTATACTGGAAGAGCACAAGCCAGTTATTCTTTCAAATTTATCTTTCAACACATAACCCAAAAATGTTGAATAGATCAAGTACTTGGTACATGATGCTAGTAAAAGTGTGGAAGACAAAAGGACTCAAGTCTGGGCTGTCAGTCCTATATCAATTTTTTCCACAAACATCTTTGAGGACTCTTCATGAAAATAGAGCAGTCCCAGGAAGGTGCCATTTGGTATTCCAGAGTGTTCTCCTTCTATTTGCAAAGAAATATCACAGGAACAGCCTGTTCTCATAGTGGGATGGGAACTGAACCTCTCCATAACATTTTCAGTGCCAAGCAGCCCGTCCCCCATCTGTCTGCCAGCAGGAGAGAGAGAAAACAAATGAAAAATGGAAAGGAGAAGCGACCAGGATTTGGGCATAGGAAAGAAACATCTGCTAAAGGGACAAAAAACAGGTAAAGAGTATCAGACAAAGAATCATAAAGCAAGAAACAGAACAAAGCCATGGTAGAAAAGTTCCACAAAAAAGCAAGGATGGGATTGGAGGAAGAAGGGGGAATGGGAGGGAGCATAATAATACAGGAAATTTTCGGGAAGAAAGGAAGGGAAACATAACACCAGATGCACTGTAGGTATTTACCTGTATTAATAATGCAAGACAATGAACAGATATAGGAGGGGGTTCATTTGTATTGATCTTATTTTCTCAGCTTTCAAAATCCATGCCATAAAAAAAAAAAAAAAAAAGATTAAGATCATTGTAGGAAAATTTCTACATTTGAACACTCATTGTGGGAGGGAAAAGAATCTGCCACTTAAATGCAAACTTTCTGAGTTTATTTCTGAGATTATTCCAACAAACTGATGAACATTCCTCTGTGCCTGGATGAGAAGTGTGGGTAAAATAAGAAAGCAAACAAAAGAGAACAGAAAAAAAATATGTATAAGATCTTTAATTTTGTTGTAGAAACATACAAGTAGCTTCCACAGATCAGATGACCCAGAAAGATGGTTTAATGAGTGTTGGTATGATGTATTGAACACTTCAGAATTAGGAACTGTATATTTTAGAATTAGGAAATTGTCTTAAAAATAATCAGATATTAAAAATTTAAAGTCCTTTTTTTTGGGGGGGTTTGTTTTTGGTTTGGGTTGTTGGGGTTTTTTTGAGATTGCTACAATTTGAACTTCCAAATGTCATTCATTTGAGTATTTTCTCTAATTTTTAACTTTTTTTTTTAATGTAACAAACATAAGGCTTTGCTTCTATATACTAGGTCAGTAGCTAACACTTTCCCGAAAATCCTACCTGTAGTAAGGTGCACAACACAGCTCTAGGAGATGGTAAACCTGGTGAGAATGTGATATAATGCATAAAATCAGGTAGCAGAAGAAGAGTAAAGAAGATACTGGAGCCATTGTATGTGTGAAATCTTGTGTTGTCTTCCCTCTGAACATATTAATTGTAACTGAAACAGGAGGGGTGACCTTTCACAAGCAGTTTGGTGTTGCAGGTTACAGAAACATGTGCTCCACTGTTCCTTGCCTACAGATTCAGAGGAAAAATAGAGAGTTGTAGTTTTGTCCTTAACACTCATGATAGTCTCATTTGTCATCCAAAAGACAAGGCAACTTCCACTTGTGCTAGGTGTCTGAAGATTTAAACCATTACTCAGCAGTGAGACAAATTACCAGAACACATGTCTGGATACACACAATTCAAGTGGAAATTCGTTTGAATTTACTTTCTTCCATGTCACTGACCTGTCTTCTGTTGCTCTTCAGCAATGCTGTACATGCAGTCCACCAGGAAGACAGCATTTCTACTTTCAGTTCTCACAGCTTTGCTGGAAGCTAAAGCATGTCTTTTTGACTTTCTAGCTTAGTTTTACTACAAACAAAACAAGATAGCCCAATAATTCATGGCTACTTCATGCATGTTGTCAAAAGGATGACTCACTTAACTCTTTCCCAAGGCACTGCAGAGGAAAAGCACCATTCAGCTGCCATAGGCCTTCTATTACTGATACTAAAACACAGATGTAACAGGTAACATGAATTTACATTATCATGTAATGTATCCCTACTATTGCTATTTATTCCGGGTAACTGATTCACTGGATCTGTAGGTCCTATTCCTGGGAAATGTTTCTCTTAGTTACAACAGCATTATTTTTTTTGTTTATATATTACCAAAATTCTAAACTTTTAATAAAAGTCTAAGATTTGATGAAAATAAACCATTCCAACAGGCAGTACAGTCCTCAGACCAAATGGAAAGCTGCACGGGTGGCAGAGCATTTTTAAAAATATGTACAATAGTTGCACCTAAAAATACTTCTTATATGAGATGGGACAAAAACTTGTGTAACACACATTAGATATAAATTTTAAAACTAGCTTGTGTGTTTTCAATAGCTGAATCACAAAGATCAATTATTCACCAGTTAGAGTATGTTATTTGAAGATTTACTGCTAGTTGTAATTCATTTAAAAAGAAAGCAGCATGTATCAAACGTGAGCCAAACAAGTATGACAGTGGCAATATAATTATGTCAAAATAGTCGCTATTTATGAACAGAACACCTCTGTCCATCATATTTCAATGTGATTTTCCCTTGCCCTTGTCTCTATTATTCTATATGGATCATGTCTTCTCTGGCAACAAAGTAGACTAGGCACACCGCAGAGTTGCCAAGGCATTGGTTTTCTAAGCATTTGTTGTTTATTTCTTTATATTGTAATACCAACTCTACTGACTTACTCAAGTAAATAATTGCCCTGGTTTGAACAGGGTAGCTCCTAGTACTTCTTAGCAAGTTATTGCAGGTGCTTATTTTAATATTAAAAGGGTTCCCAGGTTGTGGTCAGTCTTGAACAAGCACAAATGTACTAAGTGTTTAGAATGGGGGGAAAAAAAAAAAGAGATACAGATTTCCTTTCACACCATGATCTTTTGTATTTAGTTGTCTCATATAAATTATTACAATGCTCAGTGATGATGTCCTAATCAGAGAACATCAGAGATAATTCAAAGAAGAAAATATACTTGCCTCAAAACAGAGTAGGAGCATTTCACAAAAGATTTCTATATATGTACAACTTTTGACATTTATTACTCTTATCGCATGTTTAGAATTCACATCAAGACACAGGAAAACCCTTGAGACAAATAATTAATTCGTATTTTGTATGTATTATATGCATTTTTATTTATTTTTGTTCATGAAATATTTGCAAAAATCATAACATTCTCAAGATTACTGTGTATTCTCTGTTTTTGTCTCATTGATTTCTTCAGAGATGACCTCTAAAATGGTGACATTATTGTCATTACTTATTCACCTTAACTTGTATTATACTGGTTATTTTAGATATTGGTAAATTACATAGAGTTGTAGGACTTTTTGAAACACACATTTGAATATTTGTCCAATTTTTTTTAAGTGATGTTTTTGTTCACTGACTTCAAGACTTTCCTAACTAGTAAATAACATGCAGTTTTCAAGAATAGTATCTGAAATACTAATTTATTCCAAATTATTATTTTTTTCTTTTTTTCTAGTGCTGAAACGGGCATACAGCACAGGTTCATGAAAAATTAACACAGCAGTCCTTTAACCACATTTAATTGGCTTGAATTTGTAACCAAACAGAATTTCCAAAATGCTCCTAACATTGTTGATTTAGTTTTGCTGGAGTGATTGTAAGGTCACCGTGTTCAGCAAAGCTTAAAGTTATCTTAATATGAACTTCACTTCTTTATGTACACTAACAATTTCCTTGAAATAGAGCCACAAACTGGTATAAATATATAGAGTGAACAGCAAAGTATTACTAATTTTTATTATTTTAAGATTAGAAGCAAGAATGAATAGTAATTATGTTCCCATCCTTCATAAAAAACTTTGGGACATACATCCTCTCCCTCATTTCAATTTTGGGGAAAGTAAATTTAAGATTTTGCTTTCTGCTGTTTAAAAATAGTTTTCCATTCAGAAATTATTTTTCACTTCTAATATCATCAATGCTCTGTTTGCAATTGTTGGTTGTAGAAAATATAAGTATTCAGTATTTGTTGGACAGTATAGTACAAGCACTGTAGATTCATCCTAAAAGATTAGGAAAGAAAGACTGTGGGTGGTGAATTAAGCTGTGTTTCCCTGTAAGACATCACCTCAATAACATGGTCTAAAGCAATGCCTTTCATGCTTCTTTGTACTGTTGATGCAGTCTGTGGTGATAATCCAACATTATCATATAAGGAAAGTGATAATGTTTCTTCCATTTTGAACCCTATTTACATAAATTTCTTAGAGTGTTGCTAGAATCATTAGTGTTACTTCAACCTGTCGTACCCAATATGTCACAATACAGATTGGCAATTTAGTCAAAATTTGGTGGGTTGCATAATTAGCATTTAAGATGCTTTTTACAACTACAAATCCCTTTATAAAGTGGATAGATCCTCTTTCTTAAGGAGCAGAAGAGGGCAGAATATATAGACTAGAGCTTTGATTTTGTTTAATGTACAACCATATGCGTTTAGCAGCTTCACTGTATTTTGGTTCTATTCCATTTACCCCATGCTTAATGACTGAAGGTTAATATTTTAGAACAATATAATGAGCTGTTGTCTCAGACAACTGCTATTGAGTACTTATGCTTTGGCACCATGACTGATTTTGCTACTGGGTATGACATTCAACTATGTATCATATCCACAGTCATTTAAAGCATATGCAAATACTGAGCATTTTATCAGCTCATTCCTGACCTTACCCTAAGTATGGAAAAATGTTCACTAGTTTAAAACAGAACAAAAGTAATTTTTAGGATGTTAAAAAAAATCTAGCCTTTCAGCCTCCAGCCCATCCCACACCTTCTCCAGATATGTGATTCTCCTATTCAGTTTTGACTGCCCTCTCACATTTTCAGTATTTGTTTGGTAATTATGCATTTGCTTTTAATGCTTGCAATATGGGAAGCTATTGTTATTACAGATTTGTCTGTACGTATTGTTCACCCATCATTGTCACTATTTGGTACAGTACTTTCCATTAAGATGTTTCTACAGGTGATGACAAAAATATTTAACAATAAAAGCACTGCCAGCATGACTGAATTGGAAATTTGGAGAGATCAGCTGATACACTGTAAACAGAGGATGCTATAGAAAGATGACTTGGAGTCAAAAAGTGGACTATAAAGTGAAGTAAAATTTCAGACAATGTTCTGGAAGACTTCTCTGGGAAAAAAAAAAAAAAATATCTATGCATAAATCTCAGGATAAGATAAAAACTTCAGCTTTTGCTACAGAACATCAGCAAAATCTTTTCTGTGGTTCAAAGCCAGCATAACAGAACCTAGCTTACTTGAATTAGATTTATTGAGCTTTGGAGTACACCCAAATAATAAAACGTGATTAATTATGAAATAACTCTTAATTGATCACAGGAATAAGTTACTTAATACAAAGATACCATTTTATGAAAGCTGATGGAATTAGAATTGGTCTTTCAAACAAAATTTTCCCTATTTTCATTTAAAAATATCTGAGAATCCATTTTCAGGCAAAATTTGTAATCTTAACTTCTGAAATATATCTAGAGTATATATAAGATCATAGTTCAAGCATCTCATACCCCTATCTGGTGGGGAGAAGGAGGAGTGTGCTGGAATTTGAATGACCTCTGCCCTTCATTTTTGAGGCATTACAATGCATTTAGAATTCATATAAGTATTAGGATAATTGTGTGTTAGAACTGTCGTTTAATGGAAGAATATGGTCTGTAGGAAGAAAAGTGAGATAGATATATGAGCTGAAGAATGAAGATTTGCAGCTGAGTTGTGTAAATTGAAAATAAAAAACTTCTGAAGAAAATCAAAAATTATCTAAGAATAGGCTACATCTCAATTGTCCTAAGTAGGGATGTAGTTGAAATTATGCATAAGCCAGACTAATTTAGAGGACATTAGTCCAAGTAGAATCAGTTACTTCTTTCACTTTATTTATTAGATTATAAGATCTTTATTGGTGAAAAATTCCCTATTATTTGTTTATACAGCAACTAAAAACTAAGATAAAGCATAATTACTTCCTATCAAAACACTAACAAAAATCAGTATTTTTTTTTCACTTAAAAACACATATGTGGGGGGGGAGGGCAGGGAGATGGAGGGAGTGAGAACATGTATTTTCAATATTTTTAAACTCAGGGAAGGCATTTTTATGATGACAACTCACAACTAGAACACATAATATTAAGAAAATTAAGACTATACAATATATTTACCTGTGGTATAACTTCATAGAAGATAACAGACTTATTGCATACAGGATTTAAACTTAGTTCAGTCATGACTCCAGAAGTTCTGAAGAGAAAACATAGTAGGATTTCCATATAATTTCACCAATCCACAAAAAAAAGACCACTTTTTCTTTAGCATCGATTCTCCAAAATGGTCACTGAAAGACGCTTATAGCTCAGATGCAGTACAACAGAGAAGACAATAAAGATATATAAATTACAGTGCATAAGCGTTTGGGTCATTCCGGTAGTACCACATGCATCTCAGCATTCACCACATATTAAAAGAAAATTTGAGCTGCATCTAAGGAAAAAAATTCTGTGACTGCGATTTTGCACATTACTTCAGCCTTATAACTACTTTTTAACTACTCATTCTTTGAAGATGTCATAACCACATTACAGTAATTGCCAATTTTAGCATTTCATGTTTAGAAGCAGAAAAGCACAGTGAAGAGTTTTGCAGCTCAATCTCACCTTGCACAACAAAAATTGAAATGAAGTTTTCTACTTGATCTCTCCAAAACAGCTTAACTGAACTTGGTTTTTTAACTGCACTTGGCCAAACACAGCCTGATCTAGCCTGTAATTAATAATTGGCAGAACGCATACTGACCCAAAGGGTATAGCTCTGAGATCTAGTATGGTAAACTAGGAGTTTTTTGGTGGAAGCCTATGCTATGATGAAGAGGAGCATCAGTAAAAATTTTATTAAGTATCTCTGTGTAGTGTTTGTTGAAAGGTTTCTATTCCTTCCTTCATAACCATCCCTCATTACTCATGGTTTACTTGTCTTCTAGGCTGTTACTAGCTGCAAGTCATTCTCATCAATTTCCATACAAGCAACTGCAGGATTTTAGAAGACTTTAGTATTATAATCTTGCCCATTTTTAAGTAAAGTATTTTCATCAGACATGCCTAAAATGGTACAGTCTGTATTGACAGAAATTTGGGAGTTTATAAAAAAAAACTCATTTCAAATCTTAGCCAGCTTATTTTTCACATTCAAGCTGGCAAAAATTGCTGTGCAAAATCTGTCAGTTTTTAAATGCTAGCTACTGCACATTCAAAGCCTCTTCAAAGAATATTTCCTTGGGTTACATCACACTTAACACTCACGCCCCCCACCTCCCCTCCCCCAAATCCCCAAATCCTGCCTACACATTCAAAGAGCTCAGATAGCAGGGTGACAGAGCAGCATTAACCTGTCACATCTGAAGGGTTATTTAGACTTTTATTTTTATTGGATTTTTTTTAAGACAAAATGGGAATACAAAACTTGCCATTTTCAACCTTTACCTTCCAAATATCTATATTCCCTCTCAAAGACTATATCCACTAATGAGTGTTGGCTGCTAGGGGCCCTCTAAGTAATGGTTTCTACAGGAAGATTTGTTAATCAAAAACCTCACTGAAATAGTTTGTGAGTCTCACTCACCCAAGCTCCATGTTGTGAACATTCTCAAAACATAATTTCAGCAAGGATCCCATTTTGCCACTTCAACTGCATAGAGGAGCAGTACGTGGCTCAAGATGAGCAGCTCTCTTTAGTTGAAGCAATCGCTTCAGGCAGGGAAGGATCATTCACCCTGAGTGAGAATAGTATAATTTAGCCAGAGAAGTCAGGGTGGCCTTGGCATTGTCAAGACAACACGATATTTTAAAACACTCAGGAAGCGGGTATTTCCGGGGGGTGAGGTGGGGGAGGGCTATGAAGAAGGGACAAATGCTGTCTTAACCTAAGCAGGGATGCTGTTTTCAAGCCATCTTCTAATTGTGTTAAGCTGCTGACAGGCTAATTTGAAGAGCCCAGCACATTCAAGAGGCTGGTATTTAATTAACAAAATCACACTTCAGACAATGCTAGACAAGGGGTCAATCCTTGAAAGGGCGTTCCCTAGAGGGGAAAAAGCATGATTAATGCTGCTGAAATTTCTCATTCGTTCTTTTGCTGCTAAATACCATTGATTGGGAAGGACACTATTGTTTCTTAGTTACTTCATTTGACATAGCTTTCCTTCTTTTCCTGTGCCATCTGATTCTTGCATCCTTCCTTAGCTATACTTTGGCCTGCATCTGGCTTTATGCATTTGAAATTATAGATATAAATTCAAATATGGCTGGATAATGTTATTCATGTAGAACTTCTGCATTGATAAGAGCTGTTTCACTGATGACAATTTAGCATCCCTCTAAAAGTTTCAACTCTATGTCAGGAAAATGGTTGCACCTAGATTTGAAGGATTTTACAGTCCACTAATAAGGCTGGGCTAACTTCAAAGGATTCATCGAAATGCCTCAAAGTTCAGCTACTATCCCAGTCAACCCAAATGTTTCAGCTTTAGGATAAGACCATGTGAGAGCTGATTACCTCAGGTCAGTTTTGTTTCAAGGGACTGCTCAGAATGAATAAAAACAGCAGAATCCAGCCCCCACTTGGACAGCATGCACACACACAACACTTAAGCAGTGAGAAGCTGTGAGGAATATTGATGAACAGGGAAAAGAGATTGTTTGAACAAAAAGCATTTTAACGAGCTAAGACAAACTACTTGGTGAATATATTCAAGTCCTGGCAGGTAAGGTTTCATAGGTAGAATTCAGAATAATTTTCAGTCAGGCAAGTTTCTTCCTTACTTCTTAAGCCAAGACAATTTAAATATGTTTACTACTGCTCAACGGAGGCAACAACCAAGAGAAGATCTGTAAATATCAGTGAGGATCTTTAAAGGCAGTTTTTGTCAGTGACAAGATGCTTTCACATTTTGCAGTTGTAAAACTATGCTTGGGGTTGTATTAACCGCAATAGTCTTGTGTCAATAGCCAGGCTTCTCAATTACCTGTAAGAGTTGCATCTGCCTCAACACTTTCCAAAGCTAATGCTGTTGTTATCTTCAAGTATTTTAAAGTTAAGATTAGTGAGTGACCCTCTGCTCTTTATCACATGACAATTACTTGATGTTGACAAAAGTCTCAAAGGGGCAAGTTTGTTTAAACGCATGTGAACATACAGGCATAAACTTTGGGATAGAAATTTACATTTATATTCCACGCAAAGACTGCAGCCTCCTCTTTCCAGCATTTGTAGTTCTTACTTTAGTCCATGGACAACGTTCAAGAATTAGAAAAGTATAACAGCCTTTCATTTTAAAGAAAAGGGGACACTTCCACAACATACGTGAAATACATGATTTGTCCCTGCAATTCAATCCATGCACAATACTTGTGCAAATGATCAAGTGTAACATTTTTTGAAAGAAAAAGAATTAAGAACCAATTAAAAAAAACAGGAGCAGGGCAATGGTGAATATGTGAGCCAAGTATTTTAGCCTTTGGAAATAGTCTAAGAAAAAGGCAGTTACACTCCACCAGCAAATTGGATGATCAAAAATATTTAGACATTGGACACAACCTAATTCCTTGTAAATTTCAATAGTAACTCCGCAAGTTCTCCTCATTTCACAACCAAAATAATAGCTTTAGTTACTGCGCAATTCTAGAAACAATTCCCTTGAAAATTGTCGCTTCTTTACTCTTGTACCTAGTGTATTTGTACAATTCACCATGAATGCTCAGCAATCTTAAGCATGTTCAGAGCTCCATCTGCATCAATGCAACTATAGGAAAAGCAGTTTTATGGTATATGCTGGGGAAAAAACACTGTATCAAGAATATGGGCATGATTTCCCTTGGACTCATCTATGATCTAACCGTAAGAACTACGAAAATTCTTCACCATCATTTGTGAACATTAACTATGTTAGAACTAACAAATTGTTCTCATTATTATAAGAATAATGTCAGGTAGAGTTTTCATTAAATCATTTCAGAACAATCACATGCTCCCAAAATAAATCCTTTACAGTCCTGTGTACCTTTAATATGTTTAAATAGAATAAATACCTGAATCAGAGGATAAACTCTTTTTGCAGGTAAACAATACCTTAAAAACAAAGATTATTTATTGGACTTTTCATTTTAAACTAAGCCTTCTACATCTTTTGTACCCTCTAATTTCACATACAAAAAGAACACAATCCTGAATTACACCTTTAAAAGTTAGATTAAGTGATTTAAATGCATGTGTATGATCCTTGTTCAGTGCAGTATGGATTAGCACTGTTTTTCTTATAGCTTAATTACAAATCAAGAAATATGTTGTTTCTGGAGCACAAGATGCTCCTTCATTTGTTAAATGATAATACATTGTAATGCAAAGCCCTACTTTGACGAACTCACATAAGCAACAGTAGCACAGCTTTACTGCACTTACTTATCTTACCTGTGACATCACTATCTGGTGGTATTTCAAGTTTAATTCTAAGACAACTTTTTACCAAACTAGGCTGCAGTGTGCAAGCAGACACATGTAAAGAATGCTGCAATAAATTTAACTTACAGTACTATTAGCCACTCACTGGCTAAATTTCTAACTCTAATCTTAAAAATGCCACTAAACAACATTAAAAAGAAAAGTATTAGAAAAATAATAGATGGCATTCTCCTTATAGTACAGATACACAGTCCTTAAAAAAGTTTACATTCTTCTATAAGGGAAAAAAAAAGAGAGAGAGAGAGAAATTACATAAGTAAATAAAATACATATTTGATTTTATTCCCTGGAGGAATACAATTTTTTGAACATGGGATGGAAGTTTATAAAGTCTATTCAGGTTTTTAAATTTAAAGGCCATCTTGATATTTTTACTGAGATAGTGATTGGTGGACTCCAAATTCAGAATACATTCCTCGCATTTAAGCTCTTCTGTTAGATTTTTATCAGCCACCTGCAGGTAACCTGCTAAGCTACTTGATAGCACTTCCTATTAGCTTTCTACCTCTGAAGACTTATAAAAAGAAAGGCACAGAATTTTAGATAGCATTTAGTCTGAGTCTGGGCTATGCAACTCCCACCATTTATGCAGCAGTTCACTCAGCACCTTCAAAAGCTCTAGCTCCCTGTTTATGGAATAAGCACTCACTTGAACTTCACAGTCAATAGCTTCTACGTGGAAATTTCTTGGGCTTTCAATATCTTTCTTGTCCCCTTTTGTCTTATTTATCTATCATCTTATTTCTCTCCATGTAGCTCCACATACAAGGGCTCCCTGATAAACCTGAAGTCCTAAATTTGTTATTGTCCTTATACTTTCACAGCTAGTTAATGGTCTGTGTTAGATAATTCTCCTAAATAGTCCCTTAGAGAGTGTGTTTGTCATGCCTAACAGCCTCAGAAGCCAGCAGTGAGTTATGCCCATGATCACAGAGAGAAAAAAAAAGTTCTTTTTATTCATCAGATTTTAGATTTTCATTTAAGATAAGACCTACTGAATAAGGCCAGAACTAGTAAAAATTAAGGAACCAAAGAATATGTTCAATATAAACTTACATTTGCTTCACTTGAAAGCACTTCAGAAGAAAGCATAGTTAGAAAGAGAGAGCATAAGGGCAATCTCAGAATTAGCTATATCTTAGTTACATTATAAAGTACACATCTTCAGGCCTCAGAAACCACTCTGAAGTCAGTGATCAGAATACTGACAGGAAACAATAATTTCACATGGTGTTTCAGAACAAAGCAGAAATACATATTTTTTTAATCTGTCTAAGGGTCAGATAAAGATGTGCTTATGCTTATCCCTGGGAAGAAAAGCTTTTAAACTGGGATTTGAGGATGCGTTTAAATGTAGCTTAGAGTAAAGATTTCTCTCTGTTCAGGCCACGCATCAGCCTTTATCTTGATAACAGCTGACATAGCAGAGCAGGGCTCTACAGCAAGTCTGTGAGCAGAAGACTTACAGCAATGGCATGATCCAAGGGGGTTGAAGTGCTTTAAATGCTTGCAAAATATTTTGCCTGATTAACTTTTTAGACATTTCGTAGCCTCTGTGTGGAAGGGCATTATACTGGATTCTCCATAGCTAACTTTCAAGCCTTTTTTGGAAACCACTCCTCATCTCCTTTCCAGTCCTCAGTGTTATTGTGCCTTCTCGAATAAACTCTCCAAGGCAATTTCTCTGTTTCCTTTTTGCACAGCCGCAAGAGCATTTTACACCTGCCCAGGTTTGGGGTGGAGCAGAGCCAACTTTCTGTTCAGTGAGAGAGGCTCTTAGTTATACCCATTGCTTTGGTGACCAGGGTCAGCTGACTTGGTTGTTTAACCCCAAGGGTTGCACCTCTGGGGAGGCATGGACAGGTCAGATGACCCAAACTGATTCAAAAGCTGAGGGACCAAAGGGGTTGGGATGCTCTACTTCAATGGTGTTGTTTTCCAGTCTTTCATCAAAGACTCTTATCTAAGGAGGACCTGTTACTTTGTCTGCCTTTGATCTTGCTCCATGTGTTCCAAAAGCCAGATCCAGAAAATGGTTCCCATCTGACACTGAGTCCAGTCTGGAACTTTCCCAGTACCTGCTAGGAATACCTTCCTGGGAGCTTGATATGGTTTTATATATTTTTTTATATATTGTATATCTTTCATTCTTTCTTTTTTTTATTTTATTATTAATATTTCTTTAGGCTTTTCTAAACTCGTAAGTCTTTTTATTACTCTTATGCCCCTTCTTGGAGTGAAAGGTGAAGGAGAGCATCTGTTGCTTTGTCACTGGCCAACCTGACTCAAACTATGACAATAGTCATCCTGTCATATGCAGAGGTTATCCAAATTGGGGGATGGAAATCTTAACCCAAACCATTTCAACCACTTAACACTTTTACCTTGTTTTAAATAACATAGTAATAAAACCAGAAATAAGTTCTTATTATGGGACCCTGAGCCATCAAGAGATTTAAGATGGATCTGTCTTGGGTTTTTTCTCATATCTTGTGCCTTGTGAAGGCTGAAAAGTCTTGTAAACTCAGAAGCCAGGGTATACTAGACTATAAGCTTTTTCTCTCTTTTCTTCTTTTCTTTTCTTTTCTTTTCTTTTCTTTTCTTTTCTTTTCTTTTCTTTTCTTTTCTTTTCTTTTCTTTTCTTTTCTTTTCTTTTCTTTTCTTTTCTTTTCTTTTCTTTTCTTTTCTTTTCTTTTTTTCTGTTCTTTTTTTTTTCGCTGAGAGAAATAAAACTATGTTGAAGGAGAAAAAGAAAGGATCTGATCTGGGTCCTTACAAGCAAGTGTCCTTACACAGAAGTTTGAGACTGTTTTAGTCACTCTGTGAAACAGTTACAACTTCACAGACTACTCCAGTTCTTCAAAAATAATGTTTTTATTTCCTCTGTGACATGACTGTGTGCTCTCCACTGTTGTCACCAGTTGCTTTGCAAACCATCAGTTTTCCAGTTCCTGTTTGTTACCTCCTCTGCCTCATGTTGAATGTAGAAGTTCTTCTCCCCAGTAGTGAATTCATTTGCTTACAAGGAACTTTTTCCCCTCTTGAAGGCATTCCTTACTCCTTCAACAAAGATGTCATCTCCCTTAATAAATTTCAATGGTGTCGTGGTTTCAGCCAAATTCACCAAAACCCAAGTGACAGATGTCCCCTCCCCTNCCTCCTTAAAGGTGGGACCCTCCAACGGGCAAATGCTGAAAATTATCTGACCTTGGTTCTTCCAGCAATAAGTCTAAACAAAGGGCCTCTCTGCATACCATCCCTTGGTATAATCAGGTCTTATCACTGTGAGACGGAACAGCTCTGAACAATGTGCTGTTAATTTCAGAGTTGAGCTAGTTAGAAGAGACCCAGCTAAGAAAGTAAAACTGTAAAACAGAAAATTGGTTCGTTTTACCTCAAACCAGGACAAATGGCAAACCAAGAAAAAATGTAGGAGATACTGTCTTTCACAGCACTACCAACATTACCAGTTCAATTTTTCTTTTGTGATCAAGAGGAATCAGCTCTTTTGGAAACCTAATACAAAAACTGGGAGCCAGTACTCTAGTTTCACAGTCAGGAAGGAAACTAGTAAGCATTCATGAGTGCTATATAACGTGGAAGGATGGCTCTCTTGGTGAAAGCATTAGTCTGGTACCTGAGAGACCAAATGTTTACTGTGATCATGGCAAAGTCACTTAATCGTTTTGATCTCTGTATTGTACCCTGAGGCTACTAAGATGCCCTAGCTTATATAGCTAGTCTGAGAATGAGAACTGAGATGCTCAAATATAGTAATTGTGTACATATTAGTAACAATAGCCAGATAAAAATCTGAAAGAAACAGTTTATCATTGACCATATCTGGAAAAAAAAAAAAAAAAAAAGAAGCGCAAAGCCTGAACAGCTTTAGGTTTGAACTGGACTCAATATTTAGCAGTGTATCTCTGCAGCTAATTCTTTTATCTACATAGGACGTTGGAAGTGCAGGAGAACCAAGAGTATGACATCACGCTAGAGTTAAAAAAGATTCTTATGTGTGTTTGTGTTTAATTTTGTTAAACAAAATTAAATTTGAGGAGACTGATATGGAGGACATAAAATAGAAAGACACAATGTGGTGAAAGCACAGTTGACTTTTAGGATTATAGGCAGTAGACTGATGTATTAAAATACTCTTCAGAATTAATAGTCACTTATTTGTAAGCAAGATTTCACTTGCACTGTATGGGGATCTAGTCAAACTTATAGTACTGACTTCTGCATGAGCCAATAATTTCATTTTTATATATAGTGCCATAATTTTCAGGACCTCCAGTCTTTTGCTTCTCTTGCTACTGGCACCAGTTAAAATGATTGAATGTTATTTAAGTTTCTTTATTACCTTCCAGGAAAGTGCTTCTTACCTAACATCCTACCTGATAATGAAACAGACAGAGTATACCAGGTATAGTATATATATTCTAGTATACCAGGTCCGGGCAAGAGAACCATACTTATCTTTTCAGTTCAATTTAGCTGAGAGGCTCATCCTGAGCCTACTAATGACCACCTTCATAGTTGCCAGACTGTAAGCATAACATAGCAGCCTCCAACATTTAAAACCCAACAGGTAGCTTACTATTTTTTCTTCAAGGAAGAGAGAAAGGAATATTTTATGAGCACTAAGAATTTTATTGGTGGCAAAGTCTTGGTTTTTCTTGTGCAGCTATACTGGGAATGAAAGATAATGGAAAGAGCCATAGATTTTGCCACCGCAAATGGTATAGGAGGATCTCTTTGTGTACAGCATTCAGAGATATGACCATAGTTGACATAAGGTAGTCCTGCTTCTTCTAAGTCTTCTACAGAATGCTATATTATTTGAATACAAGTGCATGGGGTTTTTTTTGTTGTTTTTTTTTTTTAACAGGATCCAAACTACACCTTCAGTACTTCCCCGAAGTTTACTCTTACAGAACAATTATTATGACTAAATGTCACTTTCCATTCAGCATCCCTGGGTACACTTCATGTTTATCTTTACAAAGTTATTTACAAATACTGTAAAATGTATAAACATTTTTGGTCTTGCTGTTTTGTCAAAAAGCTGTTTTCATTATCTTTTCACAAGGAGATACCATTATGCTTACATACACCCCTTAACAATAGGTGGTTCAGTTACAAAAAGCAAGCACCAAAATCTATTTAGTCCCATGCAAATTGTTTACAATGAGAAAGTAAGTCAGTTCCACTGCAAGAATGTGCAACTAAACATGTCATGCTGCAGGTACAGCAGCTGGCAGAGCACAGGGCAAAACCCTAGTGGTACAGACCATAAAATTCACTGACACATGCAAATTGCCTTTCCATTAAATAAGTGCAAATACTTCATCTGTCTGCTGAAAAAATATGGTAGATAAAATAATAAACATTTTAAGTATCAAGCATATCAAGTTTTGATTTCTACATTTTTACAAGTTTTAAGACTACATGCAAAAATATTAGCTAATGCTGATACCAATGTAATATTTCCTGCTGGGAAAAGACATAGTGAAAAAACAGTTTATAGTTTGAGTGATACAAGTAAGATACTCACCATCACTTTCCCCTCTTCCTACTAGTAGAAAAGAAAGGTAAGTTAGCTCTGTCATCCTTAGCTGGACAGTGAGTTTTGAGGTGAATAGCTGTCAGTGAGAGATTTGCTCTAAGTAACTATACATTATGGCATGTTTGGTTTCTAGAGAATGATACAACTACCTGTTCAAGTGGAAAAGAGATCTCTGCATCCTCCTGCACAATATGTTTTCTTTCTGGGATCACGGTAGTATGTAAAATTTATTTACTTATTTGGCATTTTCTTGCCATTCTGATGCAATAATAAGCACTGTAGAATATGGCATTTTCTGCTGCCCGCTTCAGTAACAGGAAAATGAAAAATAATTTTAAGCTCCTCAATATTTTTATCACACAAAAAAATGAGAGAACAATCAACTTCTCTGTAGAACAGTGTACCTTATTAATGTAAAACTGTCACAGAAAAAGCTAAGAAGAGGAAGAAAAATGAAGTAGTGCTGTCATTGCATAAACTAAAAACATGAAAATAAATGTACCAAAGAAAGAAACTCTTAAAAAGGTGAGATTTCTCTGGTAACCTACAGTTTCAGTATATGTAAGATATATTCCAATCCTAATGAGGAAATCTGTGTTTCATTTAGAGAAGAGTGGAGCAATAAGAACAGATTACATCACAAAAGGATACATATGTGAGCATTAAAAAATACAAGATTGTATAACTCAGGTGTTCAATATAAAAAGATTCCAAGCAGATTTACATTGTTGTAGCTGGGAAAAAGATTAAAAATCCATCATAAAAATTCTCTTCCTGTTTCTAAAAGGCAACAACTGAAGAATCTATTTGGATTGTTTGAATGCACATTGTAGTCTCACTATTTTAATTTGTCCCGTTTACATCAAAATGTTGGGCAAGCTGGAACCAACAAGAACAACAGACAAGTCAGGTAAGTGACCAAATACAATAATAAAATCCAGCAAGTAATGAAAAGGGGTGGCAAAAACAGATTTAAAATATGAAAGAGAGTGAATAATGGCAAAAGAAAGGGAAAATATATCTAGAGATTAAATATTAGTGCAGAAATTGCCTATTTCAAGAAAAAAAAAAAAAAAAAGTTAAACAGGATATAACAGGTGGCTAATGAGAAGTTCCTGCAATATTAATGCAAAGGAATGAAAACAATCCAAATTACATCTCCCGGGAAAGAATACAATGCAAAACTTAACCCTAGATTTTAAAAGTCTGTGGAAATGAAATACATTGCTCATACTCCTGAAACACCTCTACTTCTTTGCTTCAAAATGAGAATTCTAGTGAGAATTCTCTCATTCTTCATAAGAATGCTAGTGAGAATGCTCTCACTGGATTTTGTGTTGTTATTATGCAACACTTCTGTAAATGTGGGGAGCTTGGAATGGAATTTTACTTTTTTTAACCATTATAAGTCTTCTATGAGACTTCAGAAGTTATAGTAAATATTTAGATAAATTGCATGTGTGGTTTATATTTTATGTTTTCTCTGATTCATGACAGACTACTATTAAAGTGGTTCCTTTATCACAAATTGGCAATTTTGTGTCATAAAAATATTTTCTCCATAGTTAATAATACTTTTCATATATTTATACTCACCCTAGTAAACCATCACCCTGACAACTCAGATAGTATGTGAAATTTGGAGTAATAAACAGGATACCTTAATACATCCTGAAATGAATGCATACCTATGCTAGCTCACTACAGTATGTGTACTGTATATACTGTACAATATGACAATATCTGTCATCTCAAAGACAGAGTTTGTTCCAGTTGTGTAAATTATGTGCAGCACTAAAAAATGTAAGCTTCATGATGCATACTAAAGTACTGGAGTCTGACATCTGAGGTTTTATATGCTTCAGGTTTTTTTCAGCTGTTGAACAGCTCCAGAGGTATAAAAGAAACAGATTTTTGCTTTAAATATATATAATATGTGTTTAGTTTCTTAAAAGTTCTGGTGCATAAAATTAAACTTGCTACATAGTACTTTAATTCTGATGGCTTTCACTTTTTCTTTCTTTAGATTTTAGAACAACCCAAGGAAAAAAAAAAATAAAAGAGAATAAAGGTGAATATACATAGACAAGTACACATTTCATATATTGTGATTTAATTCAAAGGATCATTAAATGCTGAGAATTTTAACTGAATCTCAACAGAGAAGTATACTTCAGATTATTACAGAAGTAATAAAATAATTCTGAGGTTGTTTTTCCCTAATATAAACTCTCACACCACACTTCAACTGCTGACTGCCCTGTGGAAATTCATGCCAACAGACCCAGACTTGTGCCATTGAGTTTCTTGACCTTGTTTCTCTTCCAGTTTCTACTTTGGCTGTGATCATTTAAATATTCTTGTTTACATTGCAGGCTATCAGCATTTACTCAATATGTTCTATTATATTCCTAAACCTTAATAGATTGCCTCTATGAGACTGACTTATTACAAATGTAAAAAGAACAAACCGAAGCCAAATCAACTGGGGGCGGGAGGGGAAGCTACCTGGAAGACCCTAAAGAACACTATATGTGACATCAGTTAAAAGAGTTTGCATATGCATATTAATACAAAGTTAGATATTTTATTCATGCAGTGCCAGTTTCTGACTTCTTTGGTACATGTGCCATCATATTGTCTGTTCCTTTTTTGACCATATTAAAGATTTTAGCTACTGCCTCACAAAGAACAATCCTGTATTGTAAATATGCCTTCAGTATAAACAGAGGGAAGTTTTATTGAGAGCTTTTTCTGCTTTAGCAGATTGCTTGGAGGTAAACTATTTTAGCATACAAAAGTGAAAGCTTGGTTTCTTAGAAAAAAGTTTACTTCTATATCCACCTCTGAGCCCGTGTTTTCTCTCTCTCTTACTCTTTGCCTTACCAATCACAGGAAACAGGGAATTTAAACTGTTGCATGTAGGCATCTGAAAAACTCCTTCCATGCTCAAAGGAATGGGAATTTTAGATACCCTTTGTCACAAATTCACAACTTTCACTTTGAGATTGGACCTTTCATATATGCAGCTTACTTTTGTGCCTCATTTGACAAAAAGAGAGAATAAAACTACAAAATCTGTAAACAACTAATCATGATTCAGAGAAAAAGATTGGATCTGGATGACAAGAGGAAGCATGTAGCTTAGAAGGGGATGTTTGGCATAGGTGCAGCCACAACAAGCACCTGTATGACAGTAATTGAAACACAAATGACTGATGGCTGATGAGAGAATATTTGTCTGGCTTCAAAAAGATTCATTATGCAAGAAAGGTTTTTTTCCCTCTCTTCATTTCCTTTTCATGGAAAGCTATGTTCTAATTAGGTATATTGGACACTAACAAATTAAAATAAGTTTAGCATATCCAGATTATTCGGGTATACTTCCCCTCACATTACTAGGAGCAAATCATAACATCTATCAATTTCCCTTTAACGAAGGAATCAGAATCAATATCCATTACTCCACATTTCAGCTTTAGCTATAATGTCTCCCAACAGCATCCTTACAGGCTCAGCAGTGCTGTTTGTGTGTTTAATCCTATCAGTACTGTATTTGGGTTGTTTAATGCTACTTTTCATACTCTATTAGACTTATTTCAGATTTTCAATTGGCATCACTCTTGGTGAATTGAGCATTTTTAAACAAAGTATTTTAATGATTATGGTCTTCAAGTAACAGGTTCCAGTGTCCTCATCTGAAAGTAGCAGGTAATTAGTGAACTCAGCATATTATATGTGCTAGCACCATGGATCCTAAAAATGTCTACCTTTAAAGAAACAGGGAAACAATTTTATGGGAGAAAATATATCTCAACATGATGTCTCTGACACAGGTGGACGAAGATGAAAGTTCAGAATAAACTTAATAGATAACAAACTTGACTGTCTTTGAGGTCCGGTAGGTACAATCTCCCAGAGCTTTACACCTTCAAGACCTTTTTTAGAGAATTGTTCCCATAATAGGGGCTGACAGCTAAGGCAAACATATTTTTGTTTATTGGGACAAGATATTCTTCCCTTAGAAGCTAATTCCAAGGAATCATCATTTAGGAAATGGGGCTGTCCTGAGCAAAAAAATGAATGGTCTTCCCCAGAAAGCTAAGTCTGCAATGCCTAGAACAAAAAATGGTCATGAAGAAAATCTTGTGCAAGGCTAAAGGCATAACACTTAAACTCTATTTTAATGAAGCCCTAACTCTAAAGAATAGTTTCATATCCCTATTTTAAGCCCATAATGATCAATATCTGGCTTAGGGTATAGAGTGTTCTAGCCAAGACTGACATAATAGGGGAACTAGAAGGAAAGGATCTCATCTGTAAACAAATCCGTAACTGCTTTCATTCTGGCCTTTGGAACATATACTCTCCCCCCAAGAAGTGGAATGTTTATTTTTCCCCCCACTGAAGCACTCATGAGAACTTTCCTCTTTTAACTTTGTATGCTTTCAGACTAACTAAAGATGTTATGCTAAGCAGCATAGAGAAACAGATAAAGCAGTAGCTAGCATCTCACAGAAGCCTCCCAGTCCTTGGGGTTTTTTCCAAGTAGACCACTCAGGCCACTCAGGCCAGGAGTGCCATTGCTAAGGCTTTTTTTTCCAATAAAAACAGCATGACATTATGTAACCAGGTATGAAATTCTCATGCTGCTGAAGCAAGAAAATTGGGATGCACAGAAGTGGTTAAAACCTTCCATGCGTGAATTCAAATTAATTGTCTCTTATTTTGATGGCAAAGAGGTGAAAGAAAGCTTTTTCAAACATGCATTTATTTCCTGAGAAACACTTGGTATAGTGATGCAAATATGTGCGTGCATGGGGGATCAATTTAATGTCTTTAACTCACTTTATTCAAGACAGAAAGTAGATTGAGAAAGCTGGATCCAGCCAAGAAAAGCTAGAAGCTGGAACCTTGTGTTAGCAAAACACCAGCAGATGTAAGGAAAAAAGTTGTACTTTCTTGTAAAGAGCAATCAGCTGTGTGGGTACATGTTCAGGCAGTAGTATTCCACAGAAAGTAGCACCACTCAGAGAAAATGAGATATCTTAATGCACCACCTAGCCAGTGATGGTCACTCTTTTTTCTTTTGGCTCCCTTTGGAGAAATCTTTCATTTTGCTGTTTTCTCCAAAACATTTATCATTATTCCTAGTTACTGAAGCAAGAGAGAGAGAAGTCAATGTTCTCGAATAGCCAACTGAAAGTCAGTGGCTTTTAGTCTGTATTCATCAAGAACTGCATCATATCATTTTTCTAGTGTTGGAGGTGAGAAGAAGAGTTTGGGATCAACAGTTCAGAGCTTTTTAGGTCTTTTATGAGAATTGATTTACTGGACTGACCTTGACTTTCAGAAGAACTTTCATGACAGAAAGAAAACACCTATGAATAGGGGGCTTCCACAAGGCTTGTGCAGTACTGACATAATCAATGTGGATTTAATTACTGTCAACTGATGTACTTTCAATCTGTAAAAGGTGAATTTCACTATCAAAATCATATATAAACCCTACAAGCCACATACAAAGGAAAATTTGTAAAATATACAAGCAGATGTTGGGTCAGAGTTTTTCAGCTCCAATTTAAATAAATATTGGCCAGTTCTAGTAAGACAGTGAATTAGAACTCTGTTTTAGCAAGGAAAACAGCTTCATCCCCTGTGTTCTGGAAAGAAGTGAACAACAATGGAAGATGTTTTCCTCATGATCTGACTTACAAGCTTGCAAGTCCCACACTAGTCAGCAGCACTGGGAAAAAATCCAGCATTATTGCTGGAAGCAAATGCAGTTGTATGGGTGCACAGGTTTGACACCCACAAGATGACTATCTGTGATTACTTCTGATCAGTTCTGAAAGACTCACAAGCATAGTGAAAACTTATTTTCTAAAATGTTTTACTATTGTGTTCCTTCCTAGGAAGCTCTCCAGAGGATCCTCAAAATCGCTTCTTTTCTCTTTAGAGATTTCTTTCTTGGAATCTACATTTGATGGGTCCCATGAAAAAATGTCCTAAATTTCTCCCCAAAGTTTTGAGGTTCTTCTCTTCTGTGTTCTGGAGTGTTTTAACCTTCCTGCAAGCTTCCTTACCTAAACTATCTCACTTAAGCAATATCAGCTGTCTTCTCTGAATACAACACATTTCACTGTCACATGGGTATCGCATAAAAAGTATACATAGAAAGTATACCCTGTGTACATTGCAAAACTGAAGCCAAAAAAGCACAAGCAAGCAATTGTCAATAGAGAGGTATAAACATTTCTCTAAATAATAATTTCATCCCCAAACCACATTACCTCTGTTTTTAAGTAATACATGCAGGAGGAGCCAATATTGTACTAAAATCCTTGTGCTTGTTATTGCAGTGGGTTCTTGGAACTGTTATTTGAAAGTCAACTGCTGAAATCTGGTACTGAGACCTGTCATCTGCTGCCTGCCTACATGCTGCCAATAGATTTTCATTTCTATTGCCATGGAAACACAGGTTGGTGTAACTCAGAGAAAAAGTGTTTCAAACACCCAGAGTTTTCAAACTCTGACCCAAGATGGAATTTGCCTTTATTAGCCATAAAGGTCACACTGAGAGACTCAGGCAGGAATACTGTGTGGCATTGCCTCTTGTTCCAATCCCCCAGCTGTCAAACCCATGAAACTAGCCGGGTTGTATCATAGATATCTTCTGGCCAAGGTAGATGCCTTCCCAAGGAAATCAGGCATGTGAGAGGAGTATGAAAACCTGAGCATTGTCTCACTTGGAGACAAGATAAAGCAGGAGAACACACCATGCACAGGATCCTGAAAGGGGCTTAAGAAAGACCACAGTTTAATGATTACTTCAGGCCCTGCCTAATGACTCGCATGCTGTATACAGAAAATGTATTAAACTGTATGAGCTGCACTCCCATTGCAACATTGCAAGCATAGAGCATTTCTGAACTATTGTACAAAAAAACCTCTTTCAATGTCCTTTATATATCCTCATATAATCCTTCAATTACAATCTTTTAATAGAATAACAAAGAATAGAAATCAGCTTAAAGAGGTGGAAACACCCCACCCACATTTAGTAGCCTAAGTCTGTCGGTTAATGAAACATCTATGTAGCTGCTTTTTATTGCATCTCACAGTGAAGTACTAGAGATGTGGTTTCTATACACATTTGCTAGCTTTCTACCATCCAGTTTATCTCTCTGATACTTTGAAAATTCATCCATTTAACTTAGTACACAATAAGATGTCGCTGAGGAATTTATCCCAACATTTCCATTTTTTTCCCAGGTATCGTTCAGAGTTTTGAGCAATCATTTGGGTTTTAAAATTAGCATATGGAAAACTACAGTTTAATTACTTACTTGAATCTGTTACTGGTGGTAGCTTAGTTAGCTGTTATATTCATGCACTCTTCATTAACAGAATTTAATGGTGTATTGTTTTTGACTACTTGGGCTCTATGTCTATTATAGCTGCATCTGCAGTTGTTCACAGACTTATGCTGATTTTTTAATTTTTTAATTTAACGTATCTGAGCTTTTTTTTCCTCCCTCTTATTTTGAAGAACACTAAGACAGACCTGTTGGTGTTTCTCCTTGATCAGTGAAATGTCTCCTATCCTACCCACAGTTTCAAAGCCAGACTGTGTAAGGCAGAGGCTTAAGCACTCTGAAGCTTGTGTAACGGTACTTTTCTTCATTTCATGATGCCCAGAGAGCATGCAGAATTAAATAGATTCTGTGCCCAGGTATTATGCTTGCTTTCTCAAAATATTCCAAACTCCTGCCCTAAACACAGACTATATGATAAAGTGGAAAATTAATAAGCAAGTACAGCAAGACATACATACTCTGTTTTTGTATCTCATTTCTTTAACTACTACTGGATGATTGGTAGAAGCTCAGTTCTAACCCACAAAATCTTGCACAATGCTACTGCAGAGTACCCTTAATTTGAGTTAGGAAAAGAAACAGTCTGTCTTGATGCTTGTTATGTTTTATTTTGCTGTTAAACTCATATTTAAAAGCTGAAAAGGCAAGATAAAATAGAGCATTGCAAGAACAAAAGAGTGTAACAGTCTTCTGCCTCTGTGACAGGTATCCCTACACACCTATCTGATTCCTGATTTGAAGAATTCAAGGACTGAGGTCACATATGTTATAGTTTGACATGTTGTTTCCACCCATTAGGTGGAGCAGCCATCAGGGTTGGCAAAGGGTTAGCACAGCTATTATTTCAGGTTTTTAACAGCAACTTTTCATAAAAGTAACATTGACATTTTTTTTCCCTCAGTACTACCTACCATTTTTTATTTTTAAAAGAAGTTTACTCTAACCTATATCACAACAGGATGAAAAGTACTTCAAAATAACAGCTTGATCTTTATTTGGAAATTTGGTATTAGAAACTTTTGGATTGTATGTCTGCTTTTATAATTATATATGTAAAGGATAAAAATGGCTTTCTTGAGATGAACGACACCACGGGATTACAAAATCATGTGGTCACTTGCCCACAGAAAATTAAAAGCAAATCAAGAAGCATAACATGACCCACAAGGGAATGCAAAAGCTGACAAGTGGCAGTGTCACTCCTCTGCCAGCTTGCAGGACTTGGGGAAGTAATTAGTATCCAATAACCTGTAGGCATTTACCCTATCTTTATAATTCATTTCAAAGTAAGCCTAAGAAAAGTCCTTGGATGAAACAGCTTTATTCTTTCTTTGGGAGTCCTCCTGAGTACCTCCGGTGATCAGAAGAAGAATCTCAAGGGGATTGCAGGCACTCTGAGAAGAGAAGGAAATTAAGTAAGGGAAGTCAGGAATGATGAAGGTGGAGAGAGCAAACAGAGGCAAAGACAGAAGTGACTTTCAGGGAATTAGAAGATGGAGGAAAGCGTTCAGAGTAAGATGAGGTGAAGAAAGATGTGGTATCTTTGGTCCAATGGAAGCAATCATGTCAAGATTCTGCTAAAAAGAGGGAACAAAGATACAAAGAGAAAGTTTAAAGAAAAGAGTGGATTCATTAAACTGCCACATAAACATGCCTCATAAAACTGTGGCTAAAATTTTGTCTTTGATCAACTACTGCAATGATTGAGATGCATAACCATTGGCACTTGCACTTCCACTGGATTATTTCCTTGCAGTGTGTTGTCAGGTCATCTTAAAATATGCCTGCTTTCCCAAATCAAGCAAGCCGTGTTTGGGGCTACTTATTTCAAGCACTATAATCTCAAACTTCTCTGCCATCATAACTGTCTCTTGAAATACTAAGCCTCACACAGTTTTCCATTTCTCAAGAGGCTTTTTACACTTGAATATTTAAAGCATCTCAGAAAGTTTAGGTCTTCTAAGGCAAATGGAAGGTTTCCATTGCTACTATTTTATGTATTCTTTTAATGGTTAGTTCAAGCATTATGGCACAATTTTCTGTTATGTGACAAAGAAGGCTTTCTTGTAAGTCTGTGGGTTTTGAGATGGACTGAATACAGCAGCAGGGAGAGGCATCTTTTCGGGCATCATGACTGACACCCTGTCATACAAGATGCATGCAGAGCAAGCATGGAGCGAAGCATCATTCGATGCTCCTTTCTGACTCATTTTTTTTCTGAGCATTTCTGAAGAACTTTTCTGAATCTCTGGGCTCCAGTTATGGGTGGGGAGTTCTAGCTGGACTTAAGAGAAAGCCCAGAAACCACTCTGAAAAACCAATGTAGATTCAGTGTAAAGAGAGGGGAATTTTTCTGGACCTGTGTCCAGATACAGTAACTGTTGACTAAGTTTTTTCAATTTATTAGGACATTTTTTGGTTTTAGTTGTTTCAAAACTTGTCTATTTTTTCAGGGCTACTGGTAAACTTGTGGTTTCCTGAAGGCCTAGTTCAGCAGCCAAGATTAACTTCCCCCCTCTAAGTCAAGCTCTAAAAAATAGTGCTCCTATAATTCTGTCAGTCTCTTTTTCTTTAAGCCTCAAGAGCCAGTTATATGAAGTGTCAATTAGAGAGAGGAGTTGTCTTTGGCAAGTGTTTCTAGAGTCACTTCAGCATATCACACAACAGCAGGGAGATTGCTTCATGCAGTGGTCCTCCCAGAACTTGATATTTATTTATATTCTGTGCTTCTGCACAAAATGTGTCTGATTTCATTACTAAAGGCACTAGCTATCCCACTTAATTTCATTCCCCAGTAGAACCACATGAACAAAACTGCCTAAAGATTTGCAAAAATGACTCTTTGGTGCAAACACAGTCACATCATACGTTGTATTTAGAAGTTGCTGAAGAATGAATGATTTTTGCTCCTTGGAGAATTCCACATATGAAGGTACCGCTTGACAGAGCCCAGCGCAACAGCGTCTGTTCTCTAGTAAGCACCTCTCAGAGTGCCAATGACAGTGCTTTGTCTCAAAAAGCACATGTAACTAAATTCTTGACACATTTTAAGATTTTTTTTTCCATCATGAAAAGTGGGATAGAATTCTCCATTTATAAGAAAATGCAATTACTTTCCCAAGGGAAGTTATTTAAAAGAATGATGCATATTTTACTGTATCAAAGGGTGCAAACTAAGTGGGCTTGAGAAGAGTAGTAACTGTGAAGTAGTAAAGAACAAAAAAGATCCTTCCCTGTTGATTGTGGGTGGATTTTTGGAAAACCATGGGCACCCACATAACAATCCAAGCTGTGAGAATCTGCTAAGGCTGTAACTCAGCACAGGCCTCCAGGTCTATTCAAGGACGCTTTGCAGTGAAAGAATGATAAGAACAAAGTAACAAGAAGGGAGGATAGCACTGTGCCCTGGGATTCAGCAAAAGGAGGAGGTCCTGTGCCATGAATAAAGCTGTTATTGTACCTTTGAAGAAAACAGCTAAGTTTATAATTTTTAAGCAACTTTGGTAACTGTAAGAAAGAGTGATGTATTGCAGCTGTGTTTTAACCAATCATGATTAAACACACAATTTATGTGAACCAATAATAGTCTGCCACAAAGAGATAGTTTCTAATAGTTTTCCTATATAAGTGTTTGAGTCTTGTAATAAATCGGCATCTACCTGATCACATTGATCGTTGTGTGGTTTCCGAGCCTTCTGCGTCAACAATTGATGCGATCTGAAATAGTGGTAATGAAAGAGAAGAGCAGGCTGATCCAGAATTTATTGCAGGAAGGGAGCATTATGGCTTCCTTTTTGTATATTTATTTATCATTGGCTTTCTGTAAAACCATACTAATTCTAGTCATGCTTTTTTTATAAACCAGACTGCCAATCAAGTTAAAATCTGTGGAAAGTTTATGATAAGGAATTAATAATTTTTAAAGCATTATATAATCATTTCTGTGGAACATTGATCAGGCTAGAGAGTATTTTATCTGTTAATGAGTATATAAATCAGTAGTTTCAACATACTGCTACAGTAAGACTACTTTCAACTGTATGAGAATGTAAGACATCTCCATTCTCCAAAATAAACTATTGGCAGCCAGGAAAATAAATGTTGGAAAGATAAGTGCATTAGCACTTAAAGTGCCCAGAACAAGAGAAGTTAAGGTAAAATCTATGATATTAGGCAGAAAATATTATCTTGCCAATGTTTTTACAGAGAATTTTAATTGGCTGCATAGCAAGTGCAAATTACTATTTGTGATTTGTTGCCACTTCTACAATGTTTCATTACAGTTAAGTAGTTCTTGGAAAAATATGTAACAGATCTGCTTTATTTTCTATATTCTAGTGCAGAAACTCTATGACAAAAGGTAATTGCTGTATCAAAAAGGTCTAGCTAATTCTCAGTGTACCTCATTCATGCTGTTATGCCACAATGAAGAAATTGATAAAGCAATTTTTTTTCTTTTTTTTTTTGTTTACAATATTGCATTGAAAAATAACAAAGATCTCTCTCTGAGTTTTCACTGGCAGAGGTGGGAGACGTGAGGGGAAAAGGTTGTTTTAATCTTTCACTGCTGGTTGATTCTGGAAGTGACACTTCTTTTTTTCTTCTTTAATATGTGGTTTCAGGGGAAAAATGCTGGGAAGAACCAGCCAGAAATTCCAGCCCAGAGACATCGTTGTAAAAATAGCTGAAGTATAGATCTCTGTATGTTGAGAGAATGTCTTGATTATATTTTCTCAGCCTTATGCTGACTGCTGTTTCAATCCAACCTCCTGTCTTCTGTTAGTCAGCAACAGTGATTTTACTCTTCACTTGGATCTCTTCTTATCTTCTATCTTGGATCTCTTCTATCTTCTTCCTCAGTCTTGTCACATTCTCCCTTTTTCCCTACAATATCTCACTCCATTTTTACAATATCACCCCCTAACTAGAGCTGCCTGGTGAAAATGAATAAAGTATGTTGATTCTTTGTAAAAACTTTACTCTGCTTCACTCTATTACTTTAACTCCAACACTTCAGCTTTGCCGTAAAGACTGGAGATGTCCTCTGTTCTGAAAAGCTTACTTCTCCAAACTTACATAAAGCCCTATGATCAGGAGGCTGGGTTATTGATTACTCTCTAGCAAGTACCAGCATGCTGACTGTTCTACTTCTTCCTTGGTATCAACAGTAGCACCTTAACAAGGGTCTTGAAATACATCAGCTAGAAACTGTAGTAGATAGTACACAATTTTAAAGGATCAGAGATCTACAAATTTTGTTCAAAAGGGAACCTAGTCTATGCAGATTATGTTGCCACAGAACACAATCTTTACAAATATGCCCCCCAAATTTGGTTCACAGTCTTTTTCACTATATCTAGCACAGCATCATTTACTTTGACAAGATATGTCATTGAATTCATCTCAATAATCTATAGAAAAGAGCAATAACAATGTTATGAAACATAATGATAGAATATTCTTTTCCCATAGCATGATCAACTTCTAAATTGAATGGTATCAAAGAAAACTATCTGAAAATAAAACATCTTTTTTTTCTATCAGATTAAGAGGAGAAAAAAGCCACAACCACTCAAGTTTGCCTGCTTTGCTAAAAGCCGGTTAAAAAACCTCTATTCAGTTCCTTTGTATGGGCTTCATTTACTTGAACCTTGCTATCACCTCATCTCCCTCTGTTCATCATCAGCCATCATTAAGCTCTCTTGAACTCTAAATGTTAATTAGAACATAATTGTTCTCCTTTACAGTGACTGATACATACACTCCAGAGACCCAGGGGCGTCTTCCAGTAAAAATGTACACTTATGCTATTGCAATTATGAGATAAGGAACAAGTGAAATACACAATAATTTTTTATTCAGATGGAAAATCAGGAGAGTAGTGGAACCAGCAAAAAATGCTAGAGGCATATCATGACTTAAAAGACTTGCTTACCATGAGGAAGCATCCCACACCAAGCCTCATCCATCTTCTCCTTTCTTTCTTTCCTTTCCTCCAAACAACATTATCAAAGATATTCAGACACCTCTAATATTACCAGGTTTTTCATTTTAATAAACAAACAAATAGATAGATAGATAGATAGATAGATAGATAGATAGATAGATAGATAGATAGATAGATAGATAGATAAACTCAATCATTATCATTTAGGATCTATGCTGAAAGAATTGATTCGAATATTGATAAACAGTTTTTATGGCCGGATTAAATAAACTCTAACCAGTAACTACATAACTTACATTATACAGTAGGGTGCCTTGAGAAAAAGCTTAAATCAATTGTGGGGAGGGAGAAAAAAAATGGCCTTATGATTCATACTTTTCATATCATATGCAGACTGCAGCAGTAATTGTTAAACTGTAGTTGCAGTTTATTTTATCTGTAACTAGGATTAGCTACGGGTTGCAACTTTGATACTCACACAAGTATACTCAGCTTTAGTCTTAAAGTGGAGTTACCACTCCGCTTATGTGCATATCAGTCAGCTACAGAAGCGCAAGTAAGTCACAGCTTGCAGAAAAGCATCCTTTTATACATATGTCTTCAGAAATCTGGACTTTCTTTTTCTGTGTTCTGGCTTTAAATTTCCTTTCCTACCACAAGAGACCACAGGTTCAGAAGATTCAGCAGATCAGCTTTACAATAATTTAGACTAGTTGACTATATATACTATATATATTCTACATGTAGTTAAAATTTTTGAATTATTTAATTCTAATAGTTAGTAATTTTTGTTATATTTGTGTTTATGATTTCATTACAAGTGGCATGTAGGCCAAATTTGACTTTCAGTCTTAACAGAGTCTGTTTTCNGCAGCCATAAACAGATGGGAAAAAAACCCAAAACCACCACCCAGCAGCAAAAAAAAAAAAAAAAAAAAAAAGAGTTTTCCTACAGGAGAATAAGTATCAAAAAATAAACTATTTTAATCAAGAAAGTATAATTATCATACCTCCATATTTTGATTTAATAACAAATTCACAGATTCATAGAACTACAGGGTGGTGAGAATTGGCGGGGACCTTAAAGATCATCCTGCTCTGACTCCCATGTCCTGGGCAGGGATAGCCTTCCACTAGACCAGGTTGCTCAAAGTCCCATCCAGCCTGGCCTTGAACAATTCCAGGGATGGGAATCCACAGCTTCTCTGGACAACCTGTTCCAGTGTCTCACCACCCCCACAGTAAAGGTTTTCTTCCTAATATCTAATCTAAATCTCCTCTCATTTTAAAACCATTACCCCATATCCCATTGCTATAGCATATCCCTCCCCATCTTTTCTGTAGGCCCCCTTTATATATGGAAAGGCCTCGATATGGTCTCCCCATATCTTTCTTCTCCAGGCTGAACAACCCCAACTCCCTCAGTCTGTATTAATAGGAGAGATACTGATCATCTTCGTGAGCCTACTCTGCACTTGCTCAAACAGGTCCATGTCGTTCTTATGTTGGGGGATCCAGAGCTGGATGCAGCTCTGAGATGCAGATGACATCTGCAGAGCAGGTGAGGTGACATCAGGGTAAAGTATAGGGGCAGAATCACCTCCCTTGTCATGCTGGCCATGCTTGTTTGGATGCAGCCTGGCATATGGTTGATCTTCTGGGCTGTGAGCACACATTGATGGCTTGTGTTGACCTTCTCATCCACTGACACCGCCAAGTCATTCTCCCTAGTACTGCTCTCCAGCCACTCTCCACCCAGCCTGTACTGGAATTGCCCCAACCCAGGCTCAGGACCTTGTACTGGGCCTTGTTGACCTTCACGAGTTTTGCATGGGCCCACTTCTGAAGCCTGTCCAGGTCCCACTAGATGGCATCACTTCCCTCCAGTGTATCAACCACGTCTCACAGCTTGGTGTCACCAGCAAACTTGCTGAGGGTTGCACTCAATCCCACAACACTGTCCACATTGCCAACAAAGATGTTAAATGGCACTTGTCCCCAGTACTGACCCCTGAGGAATGCCACACATCACTGATCACCACTTGTACATCAAGCAGTTGACCACAATTCTTTGGAGTGTGGACATCTAGCCAATCCCTTACCCAACAAGTAGTCCATCTACCAAACCTATTTCTCTCCAATTGATGCAGGACAGTGTCAAATGCAAAATTCAGCTTCATGATGGCCAACAAATCTTAATAGGAATAAACTCAAATGTTTCTAAGCTCAAGCTTGAGAGCAGAAACATTGCTTAAGGTTGAGTTTGCTGGTCTAACAGAAGGCACATCCTGGTAGTGCTCCAGATAACTGGAGGGTGGCCAACATGACACCTATCTACAAGAAGGGCCAGAAGGAGGATCTGGGGAACTACAGGCTTGTCAGTCTGACCTTGGTAGTAGGAAAGATCATGAAAGAGGTATGGTATTTTTGTCAATTTTTCTCCCAAATATGAAATCCTGTGCAGAAAACAAAGAGGAAGCTGAGAATGAGGAAAGAATGACAGACAAGGAAGCATCTGAAAGTGGTTTGAATAAGTTTTTTAGTTGGAAGATGCTATCACAGATACTTTATGATGTGACAGTAGAAGAGGAGCAGATATTTAGATGAAGCTGGAGGTCACTTTAGCAATCTTAAAATTCAGCAAGAGGGCAAAAGAATCAGAAACAAGAAGCTTCTAAGGAGTCAGAAAACAGATAAACCAAAGCAAGGGCAAAAAGAGATGAATTAATATGTAGTGTTCGTGCACCTCAATACTAGAAAGGCCATGTGATAGAAGACTTGAAGAGGCTGATGGACAATACCCAATAAGATCAGCTGATTAATAAGACGAGGAGCAGGATCCATACTTAGTGAAGCCAAAGATCTATTTATGATTGTGTAAAATCAAATAATCATATTAAAACAGGGCTTGAGATTCAATAACAGTGTGGACATGTAGTCAAAAGTTCCTCTGTGGGGACTAAATTGACAGAGGACAAATATGAGCTAGTTATGAGCAAAAAAACGTATCACTGCTAAGTCAGTGGGAGACAGTGTAAAGACCTTCTGTATATTAAGTGCTTTAATCTAAGTAGTCAGTAGGGAGGTGGTTATTGGCGCCAGATGTGACAATAGTGTGGATAATAATCACCATTTTAGAGACATAATGTGCATTCCACATGCAGCAAAGGAAAATGAAAATCTGACAATGAGAGAGGCATGAAAGGTAGAGAAAGTGGTGAGAAACAGGGGTGAGAAGAAAATAGAAGGTACAAATATGAGACATATATTTGTGTAGTAGGTTGGACAGGGAAAGAAATAAAGGTCACAGAATGAAGAAGCTGAACAACTGGACTGAAAATAGACTTCACAATGCAGAGTGGCAGTGTTGTGAAAGGCATGCATGAGTACAATATAGATAATTGTTGTAAAATGTGTTGCCCCAAAGAAAAGAAATAACAAAAACATCTCTTAGACAATTGGATAGGGAGCAGGAGAGAAACTTTGGGGAAAAAAGTTTTTTTTTTTATTGTCAGCAAGCTTTTTTAACATTTGGTATATCTGAATTAGTTTAGGTTCATTAGTACAAATTGTGGGAAGTGAAAATTCCATTGGTGGTTCAAAATCTATGAAAATCTGATTTTAGATAATGGCATTTCCAAATATTTATGACCTGAATTACAGATTGTAACATATGTCCAGTTAGGTTCATATGTCCTGAACATTGACACTGTAACTAAACACTTCAGAAAATAACATCTCAAGCTCCAAAAGCCTGTACAATCCAAGAGAAAAGATAATCCAATAAAAATATCTAGAAAACTATTACCTCTGGTAGTCTTTTTCTTTTATAAGTAAAAGAAAATTTTGGTTCCCAGATATAGGTTTTCTTTTTCATTTCCTTTCTAAATTATTAAAGGATATTGCCTGTCCTTGTAATTTCTGAGCTCAGTTAAGGGACAGAGTTCAAATAGTCAAGCTATAGATGCAGTGAGTGTTTAGATTCAAGTTTCTGGCAGAAACCAGGTCAATTCTGAGTGTCCATGGTTCTTCTTGAAAGGTGTTCAAAAGTCTCACTAATGTTACAAAAGATGTGGAAAAATACAGATGAAAGCATTGCACTTGAAAGAAAAAAAAATCATTCAATTATAGGAAAGAAAAAAAGAATCAGAAGATATTGTTCTCACTCTCTTTTGAAGAGCCTTGATCAGTGATACAATCATTTTCTCAATGACTTCTCAAAAAGGAACACGTTTTGAGCACTCATTCCATTCTCTGTATTTAAAAACGTTACATAAAAATGTTACAGGTAGTGTTACATTTCTTGAGAAAGCTTATTCTCATCTCTAAAACTGTTTTCAAAATAAGCATAAAGTTTGCTTCTACAAAATTTAGACATAAGTGTTCTGTGTTGCATTGCCAAATCTAGCATATTGTTTGATTAAATTAATAAACAAGTATTCTTGTTGGCATAACACTCTCTCAAAAATCTTGATAAACACTTCAGCTGCATATCTGTTAAAACTTCTGACTGCTTACAATTATTTTTTATTATGGTAACATGTGTCAAACATCAAAAAAATTATTGCTTATTTATTTCCTGTGTCAGTCTGCTTTGATATGCAATTTTCATCTTATGTCTACCACTCTTAAAAATGGAAATAAAAATAAGAGTGGTAGAGAAATTTAACACTAATTGGTAGTGAAAGCAGCAGCAGCATTTAAAATCACACTATGCCATTAAATTTTGTTATGATAAACTACTGGGTTCATTTAGTTTGTAAATCACTTAGACCTTTCACATTAGATGAAGAAAAGACAAAGGTAGAGTTCATGTAATCAGCTAGTAATACATAAAATTTAACTAGTCACCAGCTGTTCCACCATAATTAATGGAAAGGTGGAATACAGATTTCTTTTTGAGCAAAATGAGATTATACACTTGGGAATATGTTTAATCTCACTAGGACTAGGTGGTGCAATTATAGCAATAAAGCATAAAATGATTGGAAAACCCAAAAGTTACTGCATTTCTTCCATCACCATTAGCATGTTTTATAGGCTACTCTTACATTAATTAAGGAATTCTCTGGGTATCTTGCTACAGCTAAATAGGGACATCTCTTCAAAAAGGAGAGAAATGAAACCCAAGTCCAAATCCCTATTGTTACTTGCTGTATTCAAACTCCCTTCAAGCCATCACATTTTACCCAGAAGTAAGAGCACACAACTGAATTTTTGATGGCCAGTGACCTACCATGCAATAAGAGCTCAGAAACTAAAGGATTTGGAAAGCTGTTAAAACTATGCATATATAATCACCTTAGGAGAAAAAAAAATAAATTCAGAAATAAAAATTCAAAATTCACAAATAAACTAATAACTCCTACCAACTTGCTCCCTGGGTGGAGGTGGTGGGATGGGCCCTGGCTCCCAGGCTCTGCCCTGATTCTCACCAGGGAAACCCCCACCGTGGCTTCTGCCACTCCAGGCCACAGGGAGCTGTCAGCCCTTGCTGCACACCAAGTGGCAGATAAAATCAAAGACTTTTTCTCCAACCTTCCCATCTTCTCTTACTCACATACACTGAACATTTAAAGTAGAGTGTGCGCTTAATCTAGCTTGATTTCTTGTTGCTAAAAAGACTGTTCTATCAGGTCCTCTAATCAGTATAATCAAGAATACACTTATTACTTTCTAAGCACGTATTGCAGTTCCAATTCTTAGTATAACAAATAAAAAGAGGGAACCGTAAACCCCTCTGCTAGTTGTTTTCAATATTCATTCATTTCACTGTAGTATTTTTAGCTTCCTGCTTACTGTTATTCAGTTATTCCAGAGCAAAGACTTGTCAAAGCTTTCAAGAACTGTGGGTGAAAAATTACTTTCAAGACCTTCAGCTGGGAACAATGACAATTCTGGGTTTACATTTCTTTTGCAAAACACCTCTCAGGAGAAGCACAATGCATTTGTAACAATTGAAGTAAAACTGTTCTGCGCCATGCGGTAACTTGTTTTATTATTCTATGAAACATCATTGTCCTTAGTTTCAGACAGACCTCAAATGCAGTTCACTACAATAATCTTATTCACAGTGTATCCATTCTTCTTTTTAATTTACATTTGAAAGTGCTGCTCCTAGACTTCTCTACAGAATGGTATTCACAAGATTGAGGGCTTCTGTTCATTGAAAGGATACTTTAGAAAAAGTGGAAACTGGTCCTAATTGAAGAGAACTTAATTTCTTCTGCATGTCCTGTTATCTACCTTTATAAACTCTGTTCTAACAGCCCTGATTAGTTACCTTTTCTGTCTAGTTTTTCTTTATTGAGTGATTATAAGACAAGTCACTCAGTACTAGAAGATACATCATGTAGGGAAAAAAAAAAAAAAACAAAAAAAAAAAACCAAACAGCATTTAGTCTTGGGAATAAGTCTAGCTGTACAAGAACTGGGAAAGTAAAAAAGAATGACAAAACCCATTATGTTTAGAGACAAAAGAATGATGTATGAAAGTTGACTAAACCAATAACTAAATGTAAAATATGCATGCAATTCTAGAGTTTATCCAATAATTGAAATCTGCTGGTCACCTGAGTCCTATTTAGCAGGGTCAGCTCATAATTCAGGTGGCTTTTGTACATCTCATTGATTTTGGTTAGCAGCAGATTTGTGGTTCAGATAAGACTATTCATTTCTCAGCACTGATTCAGACTCAATGAGTGTGACTATATGTAATTAAATAGGTTTGTATTTAATCTTTTAAAATTTTTGAACATTTTTTTCATCATATACTAAAAACAACTCTTTGTGCAGATAAAAACTGCTAGTTTTATTTTCCTCATTAAGTTCACAAAACTCTTTTAACTTGTATTACAATAGTATTTGTTTACGCTTTCATACTAGAATACATGCAGCTATTTCTATGTAATTTCCAAATTTTTCAGGGAATATCATAGTTATCAGTCCCATGGACAGTTGGAGCAGTAGGAGAGGCAAGCAAAAACAGCACGAATCTTTAGAAATTAGAGAAGCTGTTTCAATTATGGAAGAAAAAATTACTAACACTTTTTTCATCATGAAAACAATACAGTATTCCTGTAAACTAGAGCAGGAGACTTTTCCACACCAGTTATGAATCTTGCAAAGACAATCCAGTTATGGTGATTAAGATGAATGTCAAAAAAAATCCAATATATGTAATAGTAGTTCTTGATTTCAGATTTCATTAATAAGAACATCCTGCTGTTTTAAAAAAAACCTGAAATCAATACCACAAATCAGGATCGTCTTTGTACATTCATGCCTACCAGAATCTGTATCACCTAATTTAAGCCCATTTCCTACATACTTCCTTGGAGATTTTCCTCACTTATTGTCTAAATCTGTTGTTAGCATAGAGAAAGAATAACCAGAGTTATTGTTCCATCTTGGTTAGATGGACCTTCCTTGCACATAACAAGCCTTGCTTCTCAGCCTATCATACTGAATCCAGAAATGCAGGTGTGCATGGGGAGCAACTCAACGGAGAAAATGCTCCAGGTAGGTCAGCATGGCTTCAGAAATTCTCTGTTTCCCATGCAGCACAGGAAGAAAGAGATAGGTGGAATAACCCTGTCATGGCTGTGGCCCAACCATATTTGGTCAACAGGCCTAAGTCAAAATACATATTGGCTTCAGATAAACCTCAACTAGATGTGATTTCCTGGGGTCAGCCTATATAGGCAAGTGCAGTCCCAGAATCAAGCACAGTATAGAACCAAAACACTAGAACTGGAACATTAGGTCTCTTCAATGCTTCACTGTGTGTCTGGAATATAAATTATTGACATATCCGGGACAGACTGTAGGGAAAATTATTAACAAGATTTATACACATGTCTTGTGAAACATATATGTTTCACTTTTCACTCATATGATGAGAAGTCAGTTTGTGGTAGTTCAGTAATGCCAACTGATATTCCCTTTCCCTCTCCCTATTCTTCCTGTTTCCACATCTTCAGCTATAAAAGCTTTGATTTGTTTCTGTGTGTCTGTGTGTCTTTGCCTGCCTGCAGACACATAGTCGTAGTTGTGCCTTACACAGTGCTTGACTTTCACTGCTCTTTATGACACTGCCCTCTCCCACTGATACAGAGCTATGTCTGGGAATTCAAATACCATGCTTGATTTTTGTACAGGGATTCATAACCCAGTATCAATTAGTTTTACCATTTGAGCTAAGGCAGCAAAATAAACTCAACTCTCAGGTGGATTTTTTTACAGGAATAGGTCTGTCAGATGTCAGGTCTGAACCTTTGCCTATTCCCTCATTAAAGTTGCTATGTTTCACAGCTCATTTGGTGCAATATTTAGTACCTGTGATATATATTCTCAAAGATCTAACAGGTGCTCATTCTTTCAGATGCTCAAAGACATTGTGACACACTCCAGCATAGGCAGGTTCTTTCTGCCTTTTTCTTCTGCTTTCCTGGATAACTCCAGCAAGGAGCCAAACTCAAAGGAGCTAACAATGGAAACACCTGCAACAGCCACTGGGATGTGAAGAACCAGTGCATAGGCTGCCAGCACTTCCTGGGAGTCCTAGCAGTCAAATGCAACAAGAAAAAAGGAAAGTTGCAACAAAGTTGTAGTCTGAGACAGAACTGAGGATGAGAGATAATTGGAACATAAAAGCAGCTTTTTACATCACTCAGCCCTGTGGCACCTGCAATTCAGGCAAATGAAAATACCTGAACCAAGTTGTTTGGGGTTTTTGTCCTTCTCTAAACAGCTGAATAATATTCTGCTGGTACTTACTATTTTTCTTGTTTTACTCTCACCTTTATTGTTTCAGGCTGAAGACTTCTGTGATGCTCTGGTATAATTTGCTATTCACCAGACAGAATGTGCAACAGAGACAAATAGAGAAGAATATCTACTAGTTCTACATTTTCAGACCAACAGAAGCTTGTGGTATCAGTGTAAGCTTTGCGGTGAACAGGAAACTAAGCAAATGGTAGGGAAGTTGAAAGATTTTGATTTAGAAGCAAAAATAAGCCTGAGCAGTTGTTTAGCAAATTTTTGTATAGAGAATCTGTTGTAGAGAACTCCCAGAACTTCATCTCTTGGGACTCTTGTCCAAACCAGCAGCTACAGCAACAAAGGGAAAATCTATTCCTGGTCCTAAAGAAAAGCAGCTTCCTAAGTAATATAGATAGCAGATTATGAAACCTAGTACTATGTCCTGACTAGAAGCTGTTGAACAGGAAAAAGCCCACATAATACCTAATTCTCGTGTGAGCAGAACATAAAAAAGCATATAAGTAAGCAGTTCTAACACAATTTCTGTTTGTGCAGGCTGGGAAGTACTCTTTGACTCCTGACTAACAGAGAGTACAGGATTTCTATTGGCACAATTGCACTCTGACAGGTAAATTGCAGACAGTAGTTTGGAATTATGCTGATATAAAAAAAAAAAAAAAAAAAAAAAAGATACAAGCAAAAGATCAGCAAGCCTTAGAATACTGAAGGCCTGCTGCCAAGCCTCTGAGCTCTGCAAATATGAGAGGTTTGAAGCATTAGTGTAGAAAGTACAAATGTTCTCCAACCTCTAAATAATTTGCAGAAAGTGTTGCATCTATGATAACAAAATTTGTTTAAATATGCCATTTTCTGTGAGCACGAGATCTTCATTAAATGACTGAGCTAAATAAACTGAGAGTTATTCTAGAATTGCTTGCTTCAGGACTTTTTGGTCAAATTCTTTCGTACTAATTGATGTTAAGAATAAGTGACATTACAGCCATGTCTATACAAACTACTTTACTTACTCTAACCCCCCAAAAGATACTTCCAAATGGTTGTGCCCATTAATGAAGTCTCTTAGTTCACCTAAAACTTAATTCCAGTGTTTAGAAATTAAGACCCTTTGGCTATCATACAATGCAGCTGTGAAAATACCAAAGTCTCAAATCCTGAGTTAGAGAGTCTTTAGAGTTTTCCATATAAAAAGTCAATCATGAAAATTATGCAGTGACCTTCTGTTTCTTCAAAACAGTTAAGTGCTTGCAACCCTCACATTGTCCAGTCTGTACCTGAGACACAGTGGTGGCACTTTTGCAGAGTATAATTTCACATCAAGGGAACAAAGTTTTTGAATAGTGTTTCAGAATTTTTTTTCCCCTCAGGACTGTTCATTTAAAATAATTGTACGTATATGGTCTCTTCTACTTTTCTAAGCTTTTGAAAAGACAGTAGAAAGACTTATCAGCAATTTACTCTGGATATAGAAGGGACAGAGGAAGGTGATTGTTAATCGAGAAAATCCCCTGCCATCTGTACTTGTTTGATGAAACAGAAGATGCAAGGCTGGGATGCAAATCTGCGGTACTTGATTTCATGCTAAGGCAAGAGCTTAAGCTCAGCTGCTTAAAGGTATATCTGTGCAAGCGTAATGGCCCATCTTTAAAATGGCTGGGATACTTCAGCACAAGATATACTCTATACTTGAGGAAGGGAGTATAATGCAAACTTTTGTTTCAGTATTGTCTTTTAAGAAAACTCATACAGTTGACCAATTTCTGCACCAGACAAGGTTCAGTTCATTACTGCCCACACAGACTAACAGTACCAAACAAAACACCTCCAGCTACATACCCCACCTTCACGGATCACAACATGGTCTAAACATGAGTTCCAAGATTAATCTCTGAATACCACCTAATACCCTGGTCATGTGTCAAAATACTGTACACAAATAACCTTTATATATTTTTAAGGCAAATATTCTCACTTTAATTATTTGTTAACTGTACGACCTTCAAACTCAGCTTGCACTCTGATTCTCACGGTCTAGTGTATCTCTTTCCCCATATTATCTCCTCAGTTAAATCTAGCAGAATTCTTTTTTGAAAATACTGTATAATCAAAACATGTCACTACATTTACACCATACTCTCTTTTTTTCACGTATGACTATTAAATCAGCCATACTTTTTTTGTTTTAGCTTATCTTTTTAAACATAAAAGTCCTAAAAACAGACCAGGGAAGAAAACTATATATGCTTCTAACAACATATGTTTCTATCAATGTCTCATATGATCAGCATGACAAATGAGAGACAAAATGTCATCTGTAGAATTACTTTTAAGAATACAACATGCTGTTCACATTGCTGTGTGCTACTGTGATTCAAGCTCTTGTGAAAGTACTATGCAGCATTTTGGCACTTTTCATTGTCAGCCCTAAAGATCTTATACGGAAGATTTAATTAATGTCTTCAAGTGGCAAACCTGCATATAGACAGCTTCCATTTTGATTTACTTGCAAGCTTATGTCAGAACACATAGAATATACCAAGTGACAATTTCTGCATTGACTATTTTCTGTAGCTGAGTGGAATTACTGTTAAAAGTTAACTTTCAGCCTGCATTCCACTACCCTTGATATATGATGATTATCCATGCTCTTTTCTCTTACCTTTCATTTCTAAAAGTCTCAAATGCTAAAATTCAAAATACAGAATAATTATGTACAACTCCCACACTTGAGGCAATTTAGATGGTCAAATAAAGAAAAGTACTGTAATTACTAATCCTGAGAATCGCTGAATAACAAGTGAATGAAAATTACCAGTTTGCTGCTTGGACCTATTCTTTAACATGTTTCCTTTACAGTGCTGTTTATATTGTTGGTGGATTTGGCAAAATGTGATATAATTCAAACCAAAGTATCAGTTAAATTGTATGGCAAACATCTGCATTTTTTCACCACATATTCCTTGATAGCATAGTGTCCATCTTGGAAATACAGCTTAATCTAAAAGATCTTCTAAATTTCCTGTGACCTTTGAATCTTTTCCTGCCTTGCAGTCTAATTTTGAGCTCAGACTCAAAACTGTTCCCATAATACAATTCTACAGCTGACATTGTCTAGTGAGCAATACTGGTCGTACTGCAGTGAGAAAACAAATTAATAAAATATTAAAGGAAATAATTGTATTTTCTACAAATTAAAAGGAATTTGATTCAGGTGTTAGCTAGGAGGAAAAGACAATTATGTGTTTAGATACTACTATGTTAATTAGCCATAGTTAAATTAAAATTTTACATACCTTGAGAAGTGATGAAAATGCGATGGCATGTGACTTTAAATTCACATTAAATGCTTAACAGTTTTCATCAACTGCTATACAAGACTCACCTACAGAATAGAACATGGAGATTTAAAACAGTTTATTAAAATTTAGATGCTAAAGCATTAATGCAGAGTTCAATAAAAAATAGTGAATGTATGAAGCATAACTTCATATATATAGCCAGATAATTAAAAATTACATATATAATACAATATAAATACAACAAAATTACATATAGCCACATAATCATCTGATAGCAACATCTTATTTCACTGGTGAAACAATGCTTATTTATGATTACTATGCTCAATTATGATTACACAGCATAACAGCGCTACTTTGATTGATACCTTAAGGTTACAGGGAAGAATTAGCTTGGATCAGCTTTTGAAAAATCACTGTAGAATTTGCAACAATCAGAAGTCATGCTGCCAAGCTAATGGAATGTGTTAGATGCAAATCTTTGACCCTTTTTTAAAGATGGAGAGCAAGGCCAAAGATGGTGATGTTTAGAGTAATTTTCGTAATTTGGTCCCTGCGAAGTAGCAGCATTTGAAAAGAATTAACTACATCATACATCACTGCAGAGTTGTTTGCGTGTTCTAAACAAAATAAATTCCCCTAATTATTTATGTATGTCAGTGTGTTGCTGATTCACAGTTTCTTTAATTTCGACTGTTTGGCATTTTGCCTTGGATTTGTTTTAGATCTCTATCATTTTTCTTTGCAATGGAGCAATCCTTTCCTTGGCAAAAGACGTGACATTTATTGTGAGATACTAAGTAGCCAAGTGGTTGTTTCCTTAAAGACAAGGGGAAAATATGTTTTGAATAAAGAAGCTTTTAAAGAAAATGGAGTAAGTGTCAGGGGCTTAAGATGAATATTCTAATTCACAGAGTGATATCACTGATACTGCAATATTTGTTTTCTACCAATATGAAGTAGTCCAAGAAGTTATTTTCCACAATACAATAATGAATGTTTCTGGGATTTAATCTAGTAGGCGACAGCAAATCCGGAGGCTGACAAGGACACTAAACAAAAACGAGAGGGTGGAAAGAGTCTTGAAATAAAAAGGCGGCCAGTGGGACAGCTTCACTAGGACCATGACAGAAGATTTTACATTACTGACATGCTGAATTCAAGACTGGATGCCGTTTCTGAGAACATTCTCTTCCTGAACCAGAAAAGCTGCATAGAAACCCATGGGTCTTGCTCATAGGTAACTGTGTGAAATTCTACAGGTCTGTTGGCAGTGTCTTCATCCAAAAAAAACAAACCAAAAAACCACACACACACAAAAAAAAAAAAAAAAAAAAAAAAAAAAAAAAAAAAAAACACANCAAACAAACAAAACCATCTGATCTGAATTTGTGCAGAGTTTAATACCTATATTGCAAGGGAATTCTATGCAAGTGTCTAGAGCCTATATGTATATTCTCCAATGTTGCCTAAAGGACACTATGCTAACATAGATTTCTTTACATATTTCTTTGTTCTGAACTACTAGAAGTTTGAGGTTGTTATAGCTGAGGAATAATTCCAGGTCTGCTTGGTGGATTCATGAACTAATATGTTATTTTAATTCACCCAAAATAGCCTTTTTGCTCATATCTACCAGAAGGCATTTAAAAAGCAAGGTATTCCATGATAATGTTTATGCAAGTTACAGACAAACCTTAGAACTGATGTAAGCAATGAAAGTAACAAACAAAACAGTAATAGAATAGGATAGAATTATTAGGGTTAATAACTTAAAATATAATCTCAGATGTGTCTTTTGCTTGAAGTGATTTTCTTCTTTGTTGTCAAACACATTTGTAATAGGGTTCTGGCCAAGACCTGTGCATAAGTCAGATGGCTGCAAATGAATACATAGTAGTTGTAACTCCAAGATCCACCAAATAAGGCTACCACTCCCAGGAGCCACAGAAAATGGAAGGATTCCAGAGAAATTTCTGGGAGTGGTGATAGAGGACAATTATCATGAAGTATTATTTTGTGGAAACTTTGTGGACTGAGTTCAGTAAATTGCTTTATCACTGAACATCCCAATGTCTAGTGAGGCAGATGTACAGTATATTCAGGTGTAACCACAATGAGGATAAATGACTTCAAATATGGATCATCTTAAAAAACACATTTTGGGATACTGGTAGCGTTGTAGATAAAAACCGTTTCTTTCTATTACTTTGCACAAGACTTGGATTTGTTGGCAGGAATAAACATCTGAACACAAAAATGAGGCTAATCCTCAGATTTTGAAAGCTACAGTGCCTCTATACTCTGGACAAGCCATTACAAGTAAAAGAACAGCCAGGCAGTTCTTTTAAAGAAGTTTTTTGTTTGTTTGTTTTTAAATAACAGCATAATGTGTTGCCTATAGTCAAACAAACCAGCTTATTTCAAAGACCTACCACAGGACATTCCAGCACAATGCAGGGAGGAGGCTGTTTGCTGCAGGAAAGATCTTGGACTTGTGTGTGGCCTTCACCTGAAAATGATGAAACAGATAAGGATAATTATTTCCTCAATGTTCACCTGTAATTTATACTTTATTGTGATAAAAACAACTATTATTAATTTAATAAATATTTTTTAAAATATTTTGCTGCTGTTAACAACAAATTATCTCTACATTCATAAGTATTTCCTTACCCTTCTTCCTCTTTCCTGCTCCTTCCCTATGGCAGCCAGAGGTACCGTGAGGACTGCACCATGGGCACCACTGAGGAGCAGCATGGTGGGTGGCAGGTGCCTGGAGACAGCCTTCCCCAGAGCTCCTCTACCCTGCCCAGGACACTATATCAGCCCCTGAGCAGCAACTTGGCAGCAGGGACAGTCTCTGGCTCCCCACAGCCCTGCCGAGACATGGGCTCTGCTGAGCCAAGCCCATGGCCCTCCTGCCCTGGCCCTGGCCCTGGCCCATCCCCAGGGAGGTACCTGATGCCCAGGGCTGGGCCTGCCCCAGTGCTCCCAGCTGCCCCACTTGCTAACAGGGGTCCTGGCTGCCAAGCCCTGCCCAGCCACCCACTGGAAGCACCTGGGCTCCCGAAGGCAAGGAGCAACTGTCATCTTGGCTTGTTGACCATGCCCTGCCTTGCTGCAGTGAGACAGCTCTCTGCAGGGACACCCAGCTCCTCATAACAAGGTAAGCTTGAAATACAGAGCAGGAGGAGATTCAGCCCAGGTCTGTGAAACCATGACCATTTAAACTTTATTCTGAAATAACCCTTCCCCCCAGTTCTTGAAATTTCAGTCAGAATTTAGGTATGCCCCTGGTGTGTGGGTCTCCTTAAAACACACACTGCTGACTCATCAAGTGTTTTTGTCTTGAAAACTGACAGTCTCCTCTCCTCAGAGCTAATGCTACCCCCAAGTAATTTGCACCTACCGGCTAATTATCAAGACTGAAAAAACCAACACTTTAAATCATGTCACAGCCATAGGAAGGAGGATGAAGCTACAGGTTAGTGTTTTCTTCAACACTGATTAGTCACTGTGAATATACACAAGCAATTGCACTTCACTGTTGAGGGTAAATGACTTTTTTTTTCTCATGGGAGCCATACAGCTACGAAACAACTTTATAATATGAGATAAACTTGTGAAACACCAGTCGTAGATGGGATTTTGACATTTAAGCACTTCCTTGGCTTCTGGATATCATGTTAAATAGAATTTTCTCTGATGAAATAGAGCTGTAAGGCCAAAATATATTGCATAAACAGGGAGAATAAATTTTTACTGCCTTGTAAAAAGGGAGATGTGGCTGCCCAGACTCCTGTGACACGAGCTGGGAGAGCACATCCAGGCACTTTATCCCTCCTTCTGTAACTAGTTCACTCCTAGCAGTACATGACATCTGACAAATTTAATCTTTTGATATTTTTTTCTTAAACTGGCTGTAGTGGTTCCTTTTCCACACAGCCCATGTGGATGAGCAGCATCCAGTACTATGACAAAATTGATACTAGTTAATATTTACCAGTATTTCCTTTGCTTTTGGGTTTAAATCACTTTGACATTAGTCACACCTATGACACCATCCAATAAGCATTATAGGAAATTTGAGGAATTATTTTCTTCCTCTCCAGCATCATGTTGTGAAGGCATGCACCTGGAAGAGTGTGCAAATTCCTGCATTGCGTGTTGGGAGGCATTTCACCCTTCATTACATTAAGCTGTCACTAGGGTCTGATCACCAAAATGAGCAAATTTTCAAGGTAGTAGAAGAATACTGTACTCCACAAACTATTTTTTCCTGTGCTCTGTCAGGGAACCAAGTAGTTAATATAAATCTCTTTCAAGAAGACTGTTTCTTAAAGCAAAATCCAAGCACTGGAATGAATTCTGAGGCAAAGTTATAGAAAACAGATTCTCTATAAAATGGTCTTCAAGAAGGTGAATGCAAAGGATAATAGGATAATAAAGGACATAATTAAGACTGTAAGGGTGATGCTACTAAAAAAGTACAGGACAAGCTTCACAAAAGTCTGTGAGGCATTCATACTGCTCTTACAGAAGCTATACTAAGATACCTGTTCAATTCTTCTGAACTTCAGAATTCTGCAAGTCTACATAAACTTCTTCAAACCGCTGTTGGCTTATAATCTAATTATTTAACACTCAACCCTCCACATTAGTTAGTCATAGGCATATATTGAATGCAAAAATACCAGTGTTGCAAGTGAGAAGCCCAGAGAATTCAACACAATGTACTATTTCAATATAATTCAATACAATGATAGTTTCAACAATGTTGAAATCATCATAACAATTAATAAGCATGAATAAATAAAGCCTTGTTGTGTAAATGACTTAATTACATTTAAGCTTTCTTAGATGTATTTAACAAAAGATATGGTACACTTTTGAGACATGGCATGTTTCTTACATCTTTGGGACTGGAAATCTGTGGCTTTGTAATAACATTCAGTAAATCTGTTTCCATAGTTTCCATATTGTTGGCAGGTAGTGGATGAAGTTGTTGAAGTGTATCTAAAAAGTTTCTGTAAACGTAACAATTCATTTGATATTGCAATATATATAGGCTGCTAGTGATTTCTTGCCTGATACTCTGCATCTGGCAACTCTCAGGAACAGTACTGCAGCACCTGGACAAATTGCAGCCATTATGGCTTCATCTTCACACTATAGTATCACCCCAGTTATAAGATCTGGTTCGAGTTCAATAAGAACCATACCTTTTCTGCTCCCTTGAGAAAGATATTAACTTCCATTTGTAATGGAATCAAACATGAAAAATCTATATACTTTAAAAACATTTAATTTTGACTACAGAAAGACAAAACCAAACCTATACTAAAGTTTTGCTGAAGTGAAAACGTCCCTGAAATAGAAGAATTTGGCCTCTCTTTTAGGATTACTGTGATACCTATAGAGGCCTTAAAATAGGAAGGTGTGGCTTAACTGACATAATTTATACAAAAAAAAAAACACAACAACCCCTCTTCCTGGAGCATCTTCTTGGAATCCATATGTCCTGCACTATCATTATTTGCTCCTGTCAGTAGATATTAACCATATTGATCTCATAGGACCTTCTTCCAGGTCCTCTGTCTCCCCTGAGACATACAGAGTTGTCAGCATTACCTTTGATTTTAAGTGACTTTTTATTTCCTCCACTCTGCTCAGTAGTTTCTCAATCTGTACTCTCCAGCTGACTTGTCTCCTGTGGTTCTACTAGTCCTTTCATCTTCTGTTTCTCAGTCCTCTCCCAGTAGTCCTAAATTGTTGAGTAGTTTAACCCTTGCCTTGCTATAAGGAGCTTTAAATCTAGCAATGGATATACTAACATTGTTTGAAATGGTAGACTGGAGCTTGGCAAACATTGCACATCAGTTCCAACAACAGCTACTTGGTGAAAACAAGCCCTTAATATCAATCCTAATCATGAACTCTTTCAGCATTGCTGAAGGGGAATCAAAATCTTGGAAATGATGTGTGGGTTTAACACCTGCAGGCACTATGTCAAGCCTTCTTTTGTTTCACAGCTCTCAGACAGTGTATCAGTTTGAGAGCATTTTAGATGAGTTACTCAGTGTAGGTAGGTGTTATCAGACATTGCCTTTTCCTTTCACCATTTTGCAGTTTGAACAGAAAATAATATCTTGGCTGTCATGAAAAGCTAGAACACTTTGCCTGGCCAAAAAAAGGGAACTGGCAGAACACAGCTGCAAAAAAAAATACCATTTTGTGAAAGTAACTAAACAACAAAGGTTTTACATTCCAGCTCCCACTCAGTTTAAGCAGTTATTAAAATGAAGTGATTAAAACAGAGTATTGGTGTAACTAAATGCTGAAATGAACTCATTTTGTGACCTAAATTAAAAAAAAATATGCATTTTCCCAGCTGCAACATCAGTGAATCAATCAAGGCCAATACTTATTCCAGAAAAAATATTACACTTTATATTACAGTCATTAACAATAGCCTCTGTGGAAATGATCTAGCTTTCTACTGCTGTCTTTTGCATAGACCTGTTGTGGAGAGTACATCTTGTTCTTGCAGAGCATTTGGGTTTTCAATTTGCCATTCAGGGAAGTGAATGTGCAAACCCTTGTGGCAGGTCTAAAAGCTTGGCATCTTACATCAGTGATGAATTTAGAATTGTTGTGGACTTGGTCAAACTTTACTTTTTCCCAGCTTTGCCTCTGGAGTCACTATTTTTGGCAAGTTTTACGGTGCAACTGTGCAAGACGCATACATGCTTAACATTATGACAAAGGCCTTTGAGGATGCTCAGCATTTTCAGAAGCATATGTGGTATCAGTGGTGGTAGTTTACCACATGTTATGTGGGTCCAAATTATGCTCCTGGGTAGATGATGGTGTTCCACTTCAGTCCTTCAGAAGCTTTTGGGGAGAACAACTCTTAGCTTATTGAGATGTTGACTTAATGTGAGGTTTGCAGTTCTTGAAGTCCTTGAAATAATTCCAGCAAAAAGCCTTCCTGACTTCCAAATATGACCAAATTTCACTTCAGTTGATTGTTTATTCTTATGATGGGAATAAAAATAAGTATATAGCAAAAAAAACTTCAATACAGCTTCACTAAACATAATTTGTTTCTTTTTAAAAAAAAATATAGCACAAAGAGATATGTATTAAATGGGCAAATGGGCTTTAAGTGAGAAATAAATAATAATTACTTAGCACCAGTTAAAACTCTTAATAATTATATTTCTGTTACTCAAGATTCTGCTGGATTGCCAAAGAAATAGGCATTGTTATTTTTGTAACCAAAGAAATCTTTGCTCACAGAAGCAAAATAGAAAACAACCTTCATTATGCAACACATTTTATACTAAGACAGACCATTGTAGAGATATTTTCCCAACACTTTTGCCAGTAATTGCCTGTTCTGTATGGCATAGATGAAGAGTCATAGCTCTTTAGAAACCATTTTGTATAATAAATGTTACTTGCTTTGTGTTTCTTTATTCCACTTAATTAATGCTAATTCTATATTCCTCCTCTTTTCTGCCTGTCTAATGCCTGTTAATGTCTTTCTGGAAAAAATTTATTGCAACACTAAAGGTCCAAATATAAGTTAAGTTCCATGACAATATATCTACGTCTGCAGGAAGCAGACAGAAGGAAGCCACTTCTTTAAAATCAATTTGGTGGTATAGAAGCTGAAAACTTCCATCCAAATGGAACTGAGATTCTTTAAAGGTTTTGTGTTTTCAAACAGAATAAAAGGTTATGGCTTTTCTAGTCAGTCTTTTCAGAAGGATATATTATTCTGTGGAGTGGCACAACTTGAAGCTGTACAAGAAAAGATAAAGAAGGCAATAAACTACTGCCATAAACTCAAAAGGTGATAAATGTTTTTAGAAGTTCTGTATAAATAAAACTTATTCTATCAATTTGGTAGTAAAAGTTGCAAGCATGTGGTTTTTGCTTCATGTGCTGTCTGAATGAAAATGGAACAATTTCTTAGGCCATATTTTGACAACTAGACTACCTTTCTCCTAAGACTTTTAATCTTGGCACCTGTATGTCTGTCTTCATCTTACTGAAGCTGAACATTAAGTATTCATTGGGGTTCATCTACATATGTGAAATATAAGAAGATGAACAAGTCCTACAGTTGGCTAAAATATACAACGGTTATTGTACAGTAAAATACATCTCCTTTAGAATGATTTGAGTCTGAACCCATAATGAATTTTATTCCATCACTGTCTGAAATGGTGAGACTTTATCACATCCTGACACAGGAGCAGATAAAGATTTGTTATATTTTGTTCAGGGCATGAGACATCATTATGTCTCTTTTGCAGGTATACTTTGACATTTATTTAATTGAAGAAAATAACTTTATACTTTTCTTATGGCAGAGGTAAGAAGAACAAGGAACTATATACGGCAATCTAAGTCTGCCATAACGACAAGCTCATCTTCAAAGGAATGTTATAGAAATGAAATTAACTGCTTGCTAGGAAAGCTTTCTTTTCTTCGTCATACAAACAGATGAAGGTTGCAAAACTTAATGTTCCATTCTATTTTCTATCCATATCTTTTTTAATTTCTTTCCTATATTTGGTAGAAATTTCCTTTGAATTACAGAAGCTTTATTTACTTTAGCTTTCTTAATCTCATTTCCACCTTTGATTTTTAAGCTGAAAGCCTAAAATGTAGATCAGAATGAAAGTTTCTGTGCCCTTGTAACATGAGTGATATGTCTGTGACCAAGGACGTTGCCTCAGCTTGATGACTGTTGTAACACAGAAAAAGAAATAAGATGTACATAGTTCTGCAGGCTACAGACAAAGTGGTGCTATTGCAGCGTCTCTGTGGACGGGCACTCTGAAGAGGAACAGATTGAGCAGCATGCACTAAGCAACAGTCCTGGTGGAAAGTTAGTTTACCTAAGTTTCATATCCTCCTATCCTACCCTGAAGGTGAGCAGATTTATTAAAGTGAAGTTACATGGTTCTGTAGAAACTTTCCACATTTCAAAGGACTGTGGACAGGATGGTTGGTGTCATTTGTAGGGTAGATAGTCTAGATATAACAACAGAAAGGAAGACTGAGAAGCTAGGGTTAGGTCCTCCAAGGCACTGAACATTCTCAGTTGCATATAGAGACTAAGTAATCAATAACTTTTGGTGTGCAATTTATAACATCCAACATTAGCAGAAACTGGAGACTGTTGCAAATGTCACCAGTTACCTATAGGAAGGCTAAATCTTCCAGGGATGAAATCAGAAAACAAGTAAATTTACAACAGTGCATGGTCTTTATGAATTCTGATCATATTTTCCTATAACATCAGTGATATATGAGTGGACTTGAAAATCATGTTGCTCCAGGAATAAAAACAGAATATAGAAGGAAATTTAAAATATATCCCTTCAGCTGACATTTGTAAGATGGATAGTAGTAGAATGGTCCAGATAAAGCCTAAATGCTTATGCTTTTGCTATGCTTTCTCTTTCAGTCTATCTAAAGGATCACAATGTGGGATTAAAATTTTGTGTGTGTGTGTCATATTCTGAATTTACAAATGAGTTACTTCCTAAACTACCCTGTATCTACAGGGTAGATATCTATTATTAGATGGGGCAGGTGTCAGTCTTGAACAAAGCCTGGAATGTGCAGGGCTCGTCTTAAGGCAAGGCCTCAAGTCTTACAATGCAAAAATGGATGTTAGTTGAGAGAATTGTTGAAGGTCACATAAAAAATTTTATATTGAAACCAGGTGCAAACCTTCCATCCCGTTTTTTCAGTCATTTACTCATTCCTGGTTTTAAGATTAACAACAGCTTCTCTAGCTAACAAGGTTGAAGAAATTGCTTTATACATTTTAATAGCATCATTTAGAAAAATGCTGCTTTAATAAAAGTCCTTTCTAATAGACCTGCACAGTAGCATAAGAGAAATGTGTAGACCAGGTAACATAAGAAATGTGTTCAACCGTGAGGGGTAAATTCAATATGTTGTTGTATTTGATAGAAAGCAATCAAATCCATACCCTGAGATACTGCAATGGATGCATGCCCTCTCAAATCTAACAGTCTCCTCTAGGTTTAGGCTTAGATGCCTTGCTAAAAATAGCCAAGTCTTTCAGACTTTGATCATTTTTCCAGTAAGCCTCTTGCCACAAGTAACGACTTCATTTATTACAACATGGTCTTGTGTTGATGTATTAAATTATATTATTTTTTAAAGGCAAAGGAAAAAAAAAAAAAAGAAAAAGAAAACAAAAACAAAACAAAACAAAACAAACAAAAAAAAAAAACCAAAAAAAAAACCAAAAACACCTCTTCCTTTTGATTTGGTATTCCAGTACAAAGATAAAGATGAAGACTTCACAGAGCAAGCATTGTAGATAAGCAGCATCAGGGCCTGGCCAAAGCGTTTCCCTTTTGTGGCACATTTCTTTGTAGTCTAACATAAGCTAGTGGTGGGGAGGGGTGGAAACATAGGAGAAGTGCAATAGACAGCACAGATGCCATTATCATCATAAATGTAAAGAAAAACTTTCAACATAGATGGAGTGAGAGAAAATGAGAGACAGTATGTAAGAGAAAACAAGCAGCACTTGTTTTATGATGATTGGGAAACTTAAATGGGCCTTGAGATGTGACAAAAGGGATTTATCCTTTCTAACTAAATCTGTAACTGAAAATCTCTTATCATGAAAAGGGTTCCGGATAATGAGTTCATTCGTTTCAGAAGTTAAGAAAGCACTAGAATGTGTATGTGGATATCTTCAATAAGAAATAGTGTCAATTAATCACATGCACAATTTTATACCCAAGTATTTTTTCATACTCATGTTTTAAGAGGTTTCACTGAAATTACATAGCTTCCCATGGTTTGCCTTTGAAGACTCCAAATGGAGACATTCTAAACCCAAGAAAATATTGTTACTAGGGTTTGGGATGCTACTGGTTGTCTCTTTCTCCCTCTGAATCTAAACTAGAGAAGAAAAAGTGGTAGCTAAAGACCATTGGAGGAGGTAAAACTTTAATCTTCCCTGTTAAGCAAAAGCTCTTTGTTTGGTGTCTTAGAAAAGGGAGTTCATCTGATTGAATGCTGAAATTAAATTCTGGTCTTTTGCACTTAAATAAAAGCATTGCACAGAATATACTCCTCATAGGGGAGCAGGATAAGTTCATTTTTGCCTGCAGGTTTTGGGGGATGTACCTATAAATCAGTCAGTTGTCTCAACTTGAATGAAAATATCTTTACTCAGATCCCAGAAATGCCTTTTGTGATTTGCTGTTGTTATTGTTCTCATCAAGATATGATAAAATCTGTTATGGGGAATTGGGAAATTAGTGTTCTTACAGCTAAGAGACGCTTCAGAAACTTAAAATTTGCTCTATTCTACTAAATTATTTCAGTGGGCTTCTGTTTATGTCAGGGTTATGAGCTCAAGTAGGTAAAGGCAAGGTATAGTTGTCTGGAGGAGATGCAGTGCAGTGAATGCTAAAAGCTTGACAAAGCTACAACAATAGTAGCATGGTGAAAGCAGAGTACATTGTGTGGCAGACTGCTCTAATGAAGTGATGCATGCCTGTGGGTTGAAGAGCAGACCAGGTACTTCTAAATGGTGTCATTATCTTGTAGATTTTGTGGTTTTCCTCAATATGCTTTGCAAGACATCGTACCTGTTATACATATGTTATTTTTCCTACTTTTATAGAGTGGTACTACAAAATGATTGTCAGATAGACTGTGTTTAATTATTGTCATGATTTAGGCTGCTCTGACCACTAAATGAACAGATGCTCTCCTTTAACCTCTCTCCCTTCCCAAAACAGAAGGGAGACAGAGTAAGGAACAGAGACTTATGGGTTGAAAATGAACTAAAATTACTCTAGTGAAACATGAAACTAAAACTATTAACAATGAAAAGAAGATATAATAATATTAACAAGAAAATATGGAAAGACATACAATATATACAAAACCAGTATCAAGCTCCCAGGATGGCAATTACATCACCAGCAGGCAAAGTGCCAAACTGGACTCAGCAAAGGACAGGAACTGGATTTGAGAATGTATAGATAGGGAACAAAGGCAGACAGAGAGTATCCTCCTCAGACAGAAGCCATTGAAGAAAGAGGCTGACCCATTTGATCCCTCGTCTTTATATTGAGCACGATGCAGATGGGATGGAACACCTTGTTGGTCAGTTTTGGGTCACTTGTCCTGTCCCCTCTTCGCCACAGGTGGGACCCCTCTAGGGTCTTCCACTTCTGACCCTCCAACCTGGTACATAACAAAGTTAGCTGACCTTGCCTGCTATAGCAATAAGTATAAGCAAGAGCGTCTCTGCATACCATTCCTTGGTATTAACTGTAAACATCAGACATTACCTGCAAGAAGAAGACACTGTCTGAAAAATATGCCATTAATTCCAGAGAGTACAATCAGTTACAAGAAATTTCACTGAAAAGTAAAATTACTGAAAATTGGTTCTGTTCTGTCTCAAACCAGGACCATTATAAATGTAGTATATTAAGAATATTTGAATTTCTGTAAGGAATTGTTGCCTTTCACTTCCTCTTCCTTTTTGTGACATGAACTGTTTTTTATATATCCGTGATATAGTTGCATTCCATCTTTAAGGAATGGAAAATCCTCTACTGCAATTTTTTTTCTCAATGATTTTACAAACTAGAATAAGATTTTCTTCTAGTTTTGCTGTGTAACTCAAGTCCTGGTTTTGTATGCATTCACTTACTTTAAAGGATAGCAGTTAATACAGCCCTTATTTTGAAAGCAAATGTACATTTGGACTTGCATTCTGTGACTGAAAATTACCAGAGGAAAAACAGACAGTAACACAGAACTTCCAGGAATATCGAGAGCTGGTTTTAGTTCCCATCTTTTCATTGTCTATATGGAATATAGCCATGTATAACATACAGATGCCTCCAGACCAATCTCTTGTGCATTCCTTCAACCTATCACCAAAACTCCCAGATTAAAAATTTACAGCTCATTAAACAAGAAGGGAGGAGTATATTGCCTTAGAAATATTACAGTCTGTCAGGATTGCCTTGTCCCAGAGCAAAGACTTATCTGTAAAACCTGCACACAATTACTTTTTAATGATTTTATCCTGGCTCATTAGGAGAGCAGCTACCACTGAGACTTAAGAGTAATCGGCTACTGTGCATCTTGGAGTCTTGGAGAAGCACATCAGCATTTACTGTACTAACTTTAAAAGTCTAGAAACTGTAAATGAGAAAGAAAAGGGATAATACAAAGCCTGCAAAGTATGTTCATGATGTTGTATGTTATAACAGCAAGGATTTCCCTGATGGAATTTCATTCCCATTCTCTTTGTATTGTATAAATTCACTGGTGCTGTTTAGAGCAATATACTTGTAAAATTTTTTATTTGAAGTGTATTGTAAGCCTGTGCTAACTTTAAAAAGGAACATAATGAGTTACAACTTTGCTGAATGTACCTGAACTTCCTTCTTCCTTCTATTTTTGACCTGTTTGGAACAAAAATTGTTATATTTTTCTAGTCACAAATAAGAATTTGGTTTCACAAAGTTTGTCTGACTAAAGAGCAGAATTTTAGAATTTCTGGTGAGATACGGCAATTGCATACACATAACTTACAGTTAGTGATTTAAATTAATTCTCCTGCTGCTGCATAAGTACAGGAAGATTTTTCCATTAGCTGCTCTTAAGCAGGTAGCTTAATCTTACTCAGTTCTTGCAGGGTCTTGCAGGACCCATAATCTTGCTCACTATTTGAATCACTGTTGCATTTTGAGGTTGCATTTTTGAGGAATTTCTTCTTCTTAGAGAAAGTTAATTCATTACATGAACTGTTTAACAGTTCATATTGGTACATGCTCATGTATGCATACATGCCCAAACTCACACACAAAACTGTAACAACAATTTCGCAAGCAGGGAGAAATGGAATAGAGAAGATTACCCTATATCTTAAAAGGTCAGAGATCAAGTTGTTATAAAGGAATTTAAAGTTCAAGGTGATGGCCTCTTTCTTCATGATGCTGCATTTCAAACCTTCAGTTTTCAAGTTTTGTTTGGCACTGGGAGAAGCTGAAACACCTTCAAAATAACTTAAAGTCTTTTTGGAAGAAAAAAGCAAAACTAAGTTCTGATAAACACAAGAGGGGAAAATGCAAGAATTAGACCATATAAATTAGATTAAACAAACTATCTTGTTACTTTTTTTTTTTTAATTTAAAAAGAGAACACTATCATAATTTTGTCCTTAAGTAACTCAAACTGTAAATGAGCTATGAGTAAACCACTGCAATTATACTTGTAACTTTTACTAGGCACACAATTAATCTGGTTGTTCATGTAGAATGTATTAGCTGCACACTGAAGGATGGTGAAGTTTGAGACTGCTTTATACACTAGAGAGTAAATAGTTGTAATGAATATTACTCTTTACACATTAATTAATATTCAAAATAAATCTGCAATTGCACCCAAGGTGCTCCAGATTTAAAAAGACTGATAGTTAAACCACACATTTCATATGAGCAAAAATGATAATTTGGTTCTCGTTGTAGTGAGATGACCAGACTAAAGGATGTGGAAAAGGTTGTTTTCCCTATAAACAATTCACGTCTTTTACTAATATAGGAAGGAATAGACCAAATGGTGCTCTGAAAGCAGTTGAGAGTGGTGAACAGAATTTCTGTTTTAAAATGTCTGAGAAGACTTCTGTACATTTTGCCTCCTTCATTTCAAACTGCTTTCTAACAAGTGCAACAGTGAAAATCTTATATTTGCAGAAAGCTCATGTCTTGAATAGAAGTTCTTACTTGCCAAGGACTTTGTATGCTTTTTGTAGTGCATAGAACTTGAGTGACTATAGTGAAAACTTCTCGCCTCATTCATCCATCTTCAAAGCACATCCCAAATAACTTTGCATCATTTGATACTGTCATGATCATTCTTGAGATACATTGTGAACTGATGGGGCAAAGTCAGCAAAGAGCAGCAGTCAATTGATACTGAAGATTTGGGTCTCCCACTGAAAAAATGCTTATACCTTTTTTCAGCAATACTATGCTAGAAGGAAGGGGTTTTAACACAGACAGCTAGAAAAATTGATACCTAGTACTACTGATTGTTGCTGCTCTATTTGCTAGTTCAAATCCTTGATTTATTTCCTAAGATGCATATAGGTATATATAGCTGAATGGTAATGACTGCTCTGCTTGTCAACCAGCACAAGGCAGGTGCTGCCACTGGATTGGGTTTAGACAAAGTCTGTCTTCTGTCTCGTCTACCACAAGGGATGAGGGACTTCAGTTGCCTCAGGGAGCCAGCCTTGGCATTAACATTCAGCATTTAATTTGGTTGTTCTGCATTGCTCCTAATATTCAATGATACATGAATATTTTTGTATATGAGATAGAAACATGTTTAGATTTAGATCCTGGCTGAAAATCATTTTACAAAACCAGTTTGTTTTCTTTATGTAAGTAAAACTTTATCAACAACAACCCCTTTCCTATGACTTGAATACCCATAGGCATTCAACTAAAGAAAGTCGGGGACACTCTTCTTAGATTCCCCAAATACAACTAAAATTTAAGAAGGTGAACAATTGCATTCAGCTTTCTTGCTTGTTATTTTAATGAATTAATAATCGGTCCTTATGTTTGCTTTATTGGTAGCTTAAATGCTTGTAAATGTTTATATGTGGTATTTTGAAGACCATATGATACTACGTATTATATTGAATGTTACAGAAAGCTTCCTTCTTAGATTGGTGTTAGTATTGCATTCAGTTAAGATAGATTACTATTTCTTTCCCAAGGCTATATAAAACTTAATGTTAGATTGGAATACAAATTAAGAGAATACTAGGCCTTTTCTTTAATTTGGTCCCTCACTCTTCATGCTTATGTAGAGGAATAAGATTTACTCAGGAAGTGATACATTTTTATTTGAAGATCATATTTAAAATAATATTTATTTGAAAATTATATTTAAGGCTTTTCTTCAGTTGGAGAACTGCACTTTTGACAGTACTAGGAAGTCAGAATACTTGTAGGTAAACTAAGTGGCAGCTGTAAAATTTATAACTATCTTTGCACTTAGAGTGGTTTCATTACTGGCACTGTAGAACTCTGCCAACTTGACAGGGCTACTGATAGTCAGAATATCTGACTGCAGCTATATTACTGCATTTATGGCTTGAACACCTCTCCAGGGTAGAATATCTGTCATATAGAAGGGTTTCAGGTCTTTTTCCTGTCTTATCTGTTAAAGAAGATATGTCAGGGAAGATAAAATATTAAGATAAAAGAGATATCTGGCAGCCAAGACATTCTTGTGGCCTTTTTCTTCCAGTCCTTACAGACACAGTTTTTCCTACAGCACAACCCAATCTGCTTCTGGATAATTTCTTACTCAAATTCATGCTAGTTTTTTGTTCCATTTATCAGTTTGATAGACCTTCTTGAGGACTATATCATGGCGTTGAGGATCTGTGCAAATTAAGATGTTCCCTTTAAATAATTTGTCCACGTTCACCAGACCAAATAGTAGGGACCAGAGAAAAAGTAGTCTTCTGAGCTTCCACAACAGGGATTGAGCTGAAACAGCAATGAATGTGCAAGAGCCACCACAGCCATGGGACTGAAGTCTGTGAGAGAAGCTTACCCAGCACCAACAACAGTTCCTATAGAAGAATGTACAAATGCAGCTTCCACAGGCTGGCCATTCCAGAAAATATCCTCACAACACATGAGTATTTCCAGAAAGAACATGTCATTTCTGTTTTGGGAGGGATTGGAGATGTTTGTCAAATACAAAAGGGACTGACTTTATAAGCAATTGCAGGTCTATATCAGAAATCACAAGAATGCACAGACAGCACTCAAAGTATCTCTTTCAAACTGAACTTGAGAAAATATTTTAAATACTACAAAACTTACAATACAATACAAAACTTAGATCCTTACAAATTTATCAGTCAAATGCAATGTTGTTTTACTGAGTGTGACCATGAACACAGTTTTTTAGACAAATAAATTTATTATACAGATGAATGAATCTTAGGAAAAGTCATGAAGGAAATACTTCATTCTCAAAAACACCACTAAAAAACATCCACTATCAGGAATGCAAAAGGAGAATTTTATAAAATAAAGGACTAAATAACATAAAGAAATAATTGGAGACACATGGTATTATCAAAGAAGGTGGAGCAGCTCTGAGAGAGGTGATAATAACACAAGAGATTTACTGAGCACAGCACTGCTTTAGTTGGCAATACTAAAGTTTATGCTAGCAATTGGACATGATGGAAAATAATCAAGAAAAGAGCAATGACAACTGGGTTCTAAATAGGTTATATAGACAAGAGGTCAGAATGTTATTGACTAAAAAAAGTAGTGATTCAGAATTGGGTCTTGTAATATCCACTCTGTCTAGAAGTAACAAGCAGGAAGATCAAATGAAATCTCTGGAGACTCTAAGTAAAGATAGTTTTTCCCAAAAATAGCACAAAAGAAAATCAGAATGCATTAAAAATCAGTGTTAGAATACCAAAGAATAATGGGAATAAATTTCTGGTGGAAAAAGTGAGAGGTTTTGCATCTTTGGACAAAAGCAAAATGTGTGCTCCAGGGAAAAATAAAGGAAAATCCACAAGCAAAGAAAAACAAAGAGAACATTAGATACTTCCTTTGATAAAAACGGTAGTTGACCTTTTTTGATCTGAGAATAAGTATTGCCCTTCAGATTTCAGAAGTTTGAAGTAAGTAGTTGAGATCCTAATTCCAATTTACCTTGGTGCATTTGAGATTTTAATAACATAATTGACACAAAGGTGCAGGCTGCACACTTAAAGAAAGTGAGGAATTAAGCTAACATAGGTTGATGTCAATTTAGAGTTTATCTTCACTCCTGTTTACTCTGACCACTGACTTAAGAAAATCCTTGTATTATTGATGCATCTTGTGGCTTTAATTGTTCATTGGATGTTCTTCAACAGTAGTGAAAGGATTCAAGTTCAGATGTACCAGGTGGAATGGAATGTTCAAGGCCATATGTGCTTTAAAGGAAAGAACATCTCTGTGTCAGGAGTCAAATTCTTTCTTAGAAAAGACACAGAAAAATCTTGCCCTCTAGTGGCTAGAAAATTGGGAAGCATGAAAATCCTGTTTTCATTAATAGCTATCCCATTCAGATTTGCTTGTAGTTTGAATAGTTTAGCTGATTTGAATAACTGAAACTTTCCTTAGTTTCAGATCTGCAAGAAGAAAGACAACCGCTAAGTTACTTACTATTTGAATTCATTTTTCACTGGGAGAAAAAAAAGTGTTGATATAGTACTTGAAAGTAAATGGAAATGAACTCTTCGAACAAGCTGAAGCTGATTGCACTAGCAGCCATTTTTGGTTAGGAATAACTATATCTGGATATCTTGCTGCTATGTGCAGCAGGATTACTTTTTAATTTCTTTTATTCTGGAAAAGCAGAATGCAGACATAATTTCATAGACAATATAATCCACTTTGCAATTACTAAGGAAAATCTGATGTAAATTAGTCATTTTCCATTTAAAATACAATTATTTAATAAATAAAATACTGCTGCATTAATAGAAGGCCTTTTTAAAGAACACTTAGTCCTGCATTTATAGAAATTACTTATCTTCTTGGTATCCAATCTGTGTTATCAGTGCAGGAATTATGAACGTCAATGATGACTTCTGCTAATTACCCTACTGCAACCCATTGACTTTCAATGTGATTACTCTGCATTGGTCTAGCTTAAATGGAGAATTAGGGCACGCCAGACATAACTCAAATAGAACAATTAGATATTGAAATAAAAAGAAGATTGTGAGGACTGTAGTTAATTACATTCATAAAAGCATGGAATGAGTAGTCTTGCCTGTAGATTGTCTACTTAATATTCAAATATTAATAGACCATTACTATATTGATTTCATAGCTGTTAAATTGTATGTTAAATAGGATATTTATCTCTTGTTAGAGCAAGGTATTCTTTTACTACGATAAAGGTATTTTTTTAATATGGAATGGTCTGTTATGCCAGAATATTATCACTGGTTGATGCTGAAGAGCCCATCTGGATCAGCAGGAACCTAAGTTTGTTTTAGCCTTTCTGTTACGGCAGACAGTCCATTAGTTTGTTTTTCCAAAGGAGGGGTAAGTGGTGTTTCCTTGCCCAATCTTATTTGCCTTACTTAAAAAAAATTATTCCATAAAGTTTATTTGAACTAACCTTAATAAAGTAATATTTTCCATGTTTAGTTGGAAATCATCCAAGCTTTATATTTGTCATGTTTTGAAAAAGCCTGAAACAGGAAAGAAAGATTACAGTTATTTTTTTCAACATATCTTTTTCTTTACTTTAAGAAGAATCAAACACTTTCATTTTGGAATATAATTTTTTCTTAGCTCATGCAAATTGTACACTGATTTTCATAAGAGAGCTATCCAATACCGTCAGTTATTGGTATGTAAATAAAACAGTTGATTAAAGGACAATTATTTTTAAGTATAATCAAAATCTCTCACACATTATAGCAAATTAAATGGCAAATGTGGAAAGTTTCATATTCTTGGAATGATGATAATTTCATTGTTTCAATTTAAAAAAACCAACTTGTTTACTTCCCAACTTTTCTCTCACTCTTATCTTTTCCTTTCTTACACTACAATAAAGTTTCTTTAGTGTTGCCTATCGGTCACTGAGGAGGCTCATGTAACCAATATTAACCCTCAATAAATTAGATTATTTTCACTGGATTGCATGAGATTTGGCGGAATATTGCAAATTACAATTTCATAGTAAATAAATTATTCAAGGCAGAACGTTCAACTGACGTAAATAATTTACAGTCTGAAAATGGTGTAATAGGCAAACTCTAATGGAAAAAATAAAATATTACATTATATCTTGAATACTTAATCATGGTATACTTAAGAAATCAAAGTCTCTCATCAAACTACACTCATACATGTTATCCTTTCAGCAACTGATTTTGATTTTTAAAAGATAATAATGTCTAATAAATCACTACTGTGTATGTTGAGAGAGTACTGCTTTTTAGAAATTTAGGAAGTGTATTACCTATTACAGAATGAAATTGCAATTTTCTGAGTTATAATTAATGTCTATTTAAGTAATAAAAGCTCTCTGTGAGAAATAACACTGAGAATATATAGCTGTGAATTTCATTACCTTTGAACCTCACAGCAGTTTTTGTGAAACTCTGAAGATATTATATAAAGTAATATAAGATAGTACTAGTAATAAGATAATGCATAGATGTCATTGTCCAACAGTAGAATATATACTGTGTAAATTTAAAACAAATATTTAAAACAAATGCAGTTTGGAGGTTGGGGGGGGGGGGGGGGAGGGGGAGGAGTTTGCCTGTATGCATGGCAGAAGACGGATATTGCCATAACACAAATTGAATGGAATTTTAAGAAGGAATAATTTTGCCCAATATCATATATAGCACGTCTGTGGAAAAGTACGTTGTGTTTCATTGTAAGAAGGCATAATTAAAGTTGGACATTCTCATTGCAGGAGTTAAGCAACCTGTGAGCAAGGAAATGAAGCTTAATATGGTCTGTTTTCAGGATATGAAAATGTAGATTTTTTTTTCCCTGAAGACTCTTTAAAGGCTCCTTAGCTACAAGCAGGAGTTCAGGGATTTTCATATTGCTAACAATTCTGTTCTCTCCAGTTATATAGGTTTTTAGCATTGCCACACATGAGATATTATGGCTTACATTTGCAAATATAGGAAATTTTAGGAAATCTCAGCACTTGACATAATTCTTGCAGATGCTGTCTGCAGCTCAAAAGATGTTCTCCAGTGTGTTGCATCTCAGCTGCAATAACAAAAACTATTTTTTCTTGCAATTTTGTGCTCAACCTCCATGGCTTCTGGAAGCTTTTAAGGGATAAAACCTAACATGGAGGATGGGCACAGCTAAAAGAAGAGACTAAATATTTTCCCAAATACACCACCCTCTCTTACACCCCATCCATAGGAATCAGTCTGTGACATAAATATCCAGAGCTGAAATTCCTTGCTGTTCATACTTACATCATCTTCAAAAATAGAAATATTCTGTTTAAAACAAGCAAACAAAAACAAAAACCAAACCAACCAACAAAAACAAAACCAAGAAAATCTGTATCTTAAAAACAATGTTCTCATTATAAAATAAAGCATCAATGTGCATTATTCAAGGGACAACCAACCCTAATTACAGAAGTAGACTCTGGTTCTCCCATCTGCAATGCAAAACACAAACCAATATGCACTGCCTTCCACCCAACCTCACAATTTGTTTCTTGATGCTCACAAACCTGTGGCATCAAGAAACAAATTCTGAGCTGAAAAATTTACAATTTAGAAATCCAGAATTTCTGGTCATTTCTTATTCCTAGTTCAGACATCTTCTGGTGTGCTACTTCTTGTGAATTCCATTCTAAAGAGTCTCATAATTCCCATATGCATTGTAAAAAACATAGGTAACTAAACCAAGACTAAATTCCACTACAGGATCCAGTCCCTAGAAGTGTTATGCTCAAATACTAAACTCATAACTCAGTGCTCAAGCTTCTAGATGTATTTATGATCTGTATCCAAAGTATAAGTGACTGTGGGACCTGGTATTAACAACGAATCATCTGTCTGATCTCACAGAACAAAGCAAATGAAGATATGCACAAGAGACTCTCTGGAGGTCAAAGCTGAAACTCAGTTATGCCTGGGAGTTGTGAATACTGTATGTTTCCTCAAAAAGCAACAGTTTGGCTGCATGCCAGGCAAGGGGTGCCTTGTGGCTTCTTAAGCAGGGGGTTATGTCGCTATGTATCCTGTGGAGGATTAATGATTGCACTGTCCCTGTCACTCTCCGATTTGATGGAGAATGTCTTGATAAGTGTTGCTATAGATTCCTCAAGTCAGAGGGCATTCACGAGTGTATGAGTTTCCAAACAGGGAAAAGCATAGCAGAAGGAGTTTTCTGTCAAAAATTGCAGTATCAAATAAGTAGCTTGAACACTGTGTTCATTGTGAAGAGCCCAAAAATACCATTTGTAATGGAGATCAACTAATTTCCTATTGTCTATAAGATTTGTGCTTGTGACTTGGGTAAAAAGATTCAAAGACACTGGAAAACACTGGACAATAGAATATTGGAATAAGTCTTGACATCATCTGAACAACCCAACTGAAGGTAGTACAAATACAATTCCTTATAACCTTTCGATATCTGTACTGTAGAAAGAGAGATCCTTTCAAACAAATATCCCAGATTTTATGGGTTTTGTAAGAAGGATACATCCCCAAGAATGCTTAGAAATATCCATTTTAATTGAAAAAAATCATTCCCCCAAAGGAGGCTTAGTTGTTTTAATATGGTAACAAAGCTTTCATGTTAACAAGTTGGGGTCAGAAACATGCTCAAAGATCTCAAGCAGAACTCAAGCTAATGAATACATTAGGAAAGAGAAGGACATTTTTCATGAGAAAAAGTTGGCAAAGTAAATAAATTGTTTACTAACCATGGAATAGCTACACCATAAAACACTTAGGAAGGCAATTTTGTTTCTGACAATAGATTATGTAAGAGTCCCCTTATATTATTAGATCAAGAAATTTTTAGATGTTCTCAGCAGGAATCTTCCAACATCACCTTCAGAAGCCTAGCCCATCTATACATTGTCCTTGACAAGATTAGCATTATATTTTAAGTTCAAATCCTTATGGAAGCAATAGTAATTTGGAACACAAGTTCTGGTTTCAGAAATATCAGTAGTAAGATGCTGAATAACATGATGGAGACAGCACAAAAATAGTATTTTTGCTTTAGACTCACTACCTTTATTAGAACTTTATTTTTTCATTAGCAGACTAAACGTCTAGTACTGGTACTGGAATTTCAACTCCAGCAGTTTTCTCCATGAAAGGAGAAGTAAACAGAGAGAAGGCCAGGGAGAGAGACAATGTCCGAGCAATTACATTCTCAGATGGAGGAAGTGGCTTGTCTTAACATGTGCTCTTAAACTCCCTTAATGCTCTTAAACGTCAAAAAGATTTTCTGATATTCCAGGTATTTCCAGATATGCCAGGTATTTCTGATATTCTGTTAAATTTCAATGCTTGTAAAAGTTAGTGCTGATATTGCTTTATTAAGTTCATTATCTAAAAGACAGAAGCTAGGTTCAAAGGCTGATATTTAGCTGAGTCATTATTTCTGGTTTGTTTCTGTATGTTATGATCTTTCTGAATTTTACCCTCTACAAAGATTTTTAAAATAATGAATGGGGAATAAGTTGAACTACTTTGCTTACACTTTCCCACTTTCCCACTTTATACTCCTTTAGTAACAGTCAGTTTTTAGGTGCTGTCAGATGATGCCAAAAAAAGGCTGTTCCATTTAATCCACTTAAAAATGAAAATTATATTCATTCTAGCTTTCTGCCACAGTCTCTAATTGTGTCTCTAGTATTATCTCTATTCCTAATTTCAAATGTTTTTAATATAACAAGATTAAGTTTGAGTTAATATCTCTGAAACAGAAGTTTCAGCAACTCCCTAAAAGCTAAAGCTTTCCAATACTTAATCTTGCTTTTCCTTGGATGCCCAATGGGGTAAAATTTATTTTGGATATCCACAAAACTTTCTTACTAATTTTTTAGTCCTTGTAGGAATTACTTGTTGTATTAAGTGCAGCTATACCAAACAGTTAAAGAGCTCTTTAACTGCCTTGAAAAGGATGTAGCTGAGGATTTTCTGTGTAGTCACATGCTTTTTATAGGCTGTTTTCCATCTAAGTAGAATAGGAAAGAGGGAAAAGGTATACACTGTGACACACACTGCAGCAGATGAGATCAGCTTGAAGAAGCTATACAAGTGGTCTCGTCAGCAGAGAAAAGAGATCTGTTTGCTGTTTGAAATGCTGTTTCCTGGAAGATGAGCATGGTTTTATTTAAGTGTATGTTTACATAGTACAGCATTGTATATTGCATACTTCTGATGCTTCTAGAACTTAGCTACAAGCTACATTAGTAGCATGGTGTTTGAATTTACAGTGCACAGGTGCTAATCATTAGGGTCACTTAGCATTTTGTGAAATCTGAACAATTTTTCCCTACACTGGTTACATGTGCACAGTAACTGCTCCTGTCTGGAGTGCTTAGCTCTGTGAAGAGTAACATTGACAGTACCTGCTTTCAAAAAGGTGTCACTGATGACTCAAAATAACCAGATAAGCATTTTTGGTATTCCAAGGGATTTTTGGAAAAGCTATGGCATAGTTAGGATAGTATTATGAAAAATGCATTAGAAATAAGCACAAGTCCAAGTTTCAGAGTAGGATGCTGGAAGGGCCCTAAGAGTAACCCCCTCTTGGAGCAATACAGGGTAGGGGATGCTGAGCTCATTGCCAGTACAGCTGAGGGTGGTCCTTGTCCTGCTGCTGGCCATGGAGGGAAGCTCCCCAAGAGCATTGTGCTGCAAGGAGGCTGCAGCTGGGGCCAACCCCTGCCTGTGAGAGCTGGTTTTGGCCAAGGCTCTCATACTTGGTCCCTGCCTGAGCTTCAGCCCCACTGCACTGCAGACCTGTGCTGCCCCAACTCAACTTGCAGTCCTCAGGGATGTGCCCAATGCCCAGGGCTGGGGCTGATGCCAGCTGTTCCTTAACCTGACCTCCTCGCTAGCAGGTAAGTTCTTACCCTGCTGCCCAAGAAAAGGCCTTGCTGCTCCCAATACTTCAACCCAAAGGACCCATGAGGGTGAATGATGCCAGTTGTGTTCAAGTGAGAATCAGGCATGTCCATTGTGATGAGGCAGATCTGTGGTCAGGCTGGGAATGTCAAGCATCAAGTCAGCATCAGGCCCAGTGTCAGTGTATAGGTGAGAAAGTCCAGTGACAGGGGCAAGTCCATGGTGATAAGGCAGTTTTGGGTGAAGCTAGCAAGGCAACCTGCCAGCCAGAATCCCTCAGCTTTGCACAGGCTACAATGCACCAGGAGCTGTAGCTTGGGTAGGGACCAAGAGTTAAAGGCTCAGCTTAAAGGCAGCTCCAACGGGCAAGGGGCTGGTCCTCACTGAGGCCTCCCCACAGTGCTGTCTGGGAGACTTTTGCCATACTAGCAGGAAGGCAGCTGTCAGTTGCCCTCTCTAAGTTGGTTCTGACACCCAGTAAGCAAACCCCCAGGAGAAGTGATATTCTTGGGGCCTTACAAGTGCCACAGAACATTCCTCAGCCCACTTTGGTAGCTACTTTTCTATCAAAGCCTTGCTGAAATAGAAGGATAATTGGTTGCAGTTGTGCATTCTGCTTAGAGAGTGACTTCCTCAATAGTGTGTAGATTGGATGTTTCAGGCAGCCTGTCACAGAAATAGAAACAACTGCCATAAATATTGTCATGGCTGAACTGGTACTGTGTGTCTGGCTGGTAAAGAGTGCAGTGCAGTGGAGCATCCTTCCCTCCTTTAAACACCTAGAAGCTTTTCCAATCCTCTCACAGATTTTATGGTTTGCAGTGGACCACAGGAAAACTGATAGAATAATTCTTAGTAACATCAAGCTTGTGGGTAGTGTCAACTGGCCTTATATCATAAAAAGGCTCATCTAACAAATTCCTGTAGGGCATTGAGAATGTAATGCAATTTCCTTGGGGCAACATGATCTTCAGAGCACGTAGTATGGCAGCAGGCAATAATCACAAATATTGGTAAGAGAGTTAGACACCTTGATGCTGTGGGGAGAGGCTGAAGTTCTTAAAATGGGGATGATGTTTGAAGTTCACATTACCACTTGTGATTGCAGAGGACCAGAAGCTCAATGAATGGTTGCTTTGATAATAATGAATCATTTTGTCCTTCTGTGGTAGTTGTACCTCACTGATGCCGTTACTAAAATCACACCTCACTTGTTGAGGCTATGTATATCCACCCATGCATGAGCTTGGCACATGTGGCACAAGCTCATGATGCCTTCCTGCAATGATATGATAATTCCATATCAAGTACTTATATTACTTGCCTAGAACTATCAAAACCTGACATTTCTGGCCTGACTTCTCGCAACTCAAATACTGGTGAGATGTTAAAAATGGCGGTATGTGGATAAGTAGGTGATCAAAGGCTAGAAGGTTAAATGGTAAAGGATGTTAGCCCATCCTAAAGAGAACAATGTGTTCTCGTGCCATAACACTGGCTCTGCTTTCTGGTTCCCCACTTTGTTCATTTCCTAACTCACAAGTACCGTTCTCATAGATTACACGGATGAAATAACGCCCATATAGATGTCAAAGAAATATGGACATTGAAGGACGTTGGCACAGGATGTCTGTGAGTCAGGAAATGGTGCTACTTTTGCCTAGGTAAACCAGGCTGGACAGGTAATGTAGTTTGAGCCACAAAGTACTCCGCGTGTGCATGGGATGGGGATATGCCTTGTTGCACACAACCCAAAATAACAGGCTGAGCAACTCTCACTGGTGCAACCCTTAAAAGTGACTTGATAAGTGGTACAGAAACTGTCTGAGTTTGGTAATAAAAGCATCCTGCTACATTTTGGAAAATAATGCCTTCCTGGGACATTTTTTTATCCTATGTGGTTAGATAATCAAGCATGAAACTATAAGATGGAGCATATATAAATGTGAACTCAAAGTTCTGAAAGACTGGAATTATTCAAGTAAATTCTCACTTCAAGACGTGCAATAAGGATAAAAAATAATATTTCACTTCAATAGGAACCGTTTTAATAAATTATTTTTTATACATTATTTTAATACAGTCTGAATTTAGTTAAGATCTGTGTTTATATTGGTAATAGTCCTATGCTGGGTCTTATTGTTCTTTCTTACCTGGTCACTTTCAAATGATGATTGGTTTAATACCCTTTTTTTATTCTTATAATGATATACAAAACATGAAAATGTAATAGAACTGGAAATATTACAAGACAGAGTTGGTGAATGTATGTCCACCCTGCCTTGTTATTTTGAAAAAATAATACAAATTTGTCAGAGTGTAGACCAGTCATTTAATCCTCTTCTAGTAAATCCAGGAATTAGTAGCTAGAATAAGATTATATGGGGGAAAATGAATAATAACTATTGGAGACAGTTTAGGAGTTTAGTATATATTAGTAGCTATTACAGGCAGAAAAAATCAACTTCTCTTTCCAGGCTAAGTGAATGTTACATGCTCAGGAAGTACACAAAATGTGAGGTAAAGGTGAGTGGTGACTTTTCATGGACCAAAGGTTAGATGAAACCACTTGAGTGCCCAGTATCCAATAAATAGATATTACAGAATTCAGCTTAAGGTACAATGATTCAGTCATATCAAATTACATTATATGTATTAAGATTTTAGGGCTTTTGATTGTGCACTGTGACTGCATTCCTATGCCCTTTAATCAGTTTTAATTTAGAGATTCTCATTTGCAGATTCTCAAGGTTTTCCTGTACTTTCACTGGTAAGATAAATTAGACACAATTGATTCTCTAAAAGTAACTGCACTGCTAGGGAAATGTTAGCAATTTTTAGTCCTATTTTTAAATGCCTGTTTTCTTTAAAGTTTGTTTTTATAGTTTTTGGACTCACATAATCACCATAGTACAGAATTTGCCATGTTGTATGCTTCTTGCATACTAGCATGCATAACTGGAAGGTCCTTATGGGAAAGCTTTACTTATGTTGTTGATTTAATCAAAATGTATATGGGAGCACACAGTTAAAACAGTTTCAGAGCACAATGGATGACATGCAGGGAGTTATCATCCAACTCAGCTTCATCTCTGCCTTGCCTTGTCTATGCAGGGATAGCTTGGGGGGAGCTGCAAAAACGGCTCAGCCTAGGGTTGTCTCAAGATTGCATCACAATTTGAACCAAAACCAAATCAAGCCTTAACAAACACCCTTAACAAACGAAATGCCCTCAGTCCCATCCCCTCACTATTCCCATGACTTTGAGTGGCATACATCACACAATTAGCAACAGAAACTCAGGAGCCATCACACTACCAGAGGTAAATACTCCAGATAATGTAAACCACTCAGGCATAATCCTACACCCCCATCGAATCAGGAAATATAAATTGTTAAGATTTGGGGAGAAAAATGGGGAACCTTCCAGTGATACAGGTGGCCTGTAGGAGATTCAACCTCTCTTGTCCAGGATGCTGTACAGGGTAACTTCCCAGGGACTGAGCAACTGTACCTGAGAGAGAGGCAAGTGATTAAGAAACATACGGATGGTATATGGCATGCTATTAAGATTGTGATTAGTGCAGTCTTATAAGATATTAATATGTAGTGTGCTTGTGGTTTGTGTTGTTACTTTTCAGGATCACTTGTAGGTTGCAATAGCATATTCCGTTAATTGCTTTTAAATTGCAATAGTGTATTCTCCATTGTACCCATAGAAGCTGCAGTAGTGGTGTATTGGACCTGTGAGTGAAATCCAAATAAATTGTTAATTTGAACCTCTCAGTGTAGTCCTTTTTCCCTTTTCATCACAAAAAGTTCTAGGTTAAGTTTGACAGGATTTTTCTTTTCATTGTTTTTCTTTCCCTGGAGCATGGTGAGGTCAGTAATCTACTTAGTTGAATGCTCTATTGTCAAACTTGCAATTCTTCTTATAAGAATTAACAGAAAAAACACACACACAGGCAAAATAATATATCTGTCATTAGGTATTTCATGAGCAAAAAATAATTTAAATAAAACTGTAGTAAAAGATATTAAGAGGAGATAATGATACAAATCCAAAACATAATAAAATTAGCAATATTTTTTCTGAGTTCTTCTGTTCCATTTTAAGGACCACATGTCAAAGTTTTCTGCATTCTTCTTAAACTAATAATGTTTTGTAGACTGGTTCTAATATTTTCTCTACTTTAATATTTTATTTTCCCACTAATACAAAAACCATTTGATTCAGTCTGAAAATAAGAACACATTCTTTAAAGGCATTAGCACACATTTTTGTACAATACAGCATTGCTTTCAAATTTGTGTTGAAAAGTTTTAAAGGTGTTTCTTTTCCTGCCAAAAATATTTTTCTAGATATAATAAACAAAGCTTACACCACCTAGACAGGTAATAAAAAGAGATGATGATACTTTCAGCTTTGAATTAGCTCCAGCCATTTCAGTAGTGCAAAATTACCACTGTCTTAAATACCACTGGCATTTCAGAACACTGATTTTAAAGTGCACTCTTATAAAATTGATAAGGTTAAACTTTGATTGGCTATATCCTTTCAATGATCAAAGCAAATAGTCACATGAAATGTGTTTCTTATTAATTTAAATTGTTAGCCACTTTCTATTTGCTAATATAAATTGGGCATTGTCTGGAATAAATATGAAGTCAACTATCAATGTATTTTAACCACACTTGGAATTTTTCAGCAGGCAATCACACAAGTATCATTTTTTTATGCCATGGTTTGGCTACATGCTTTACCATCAATTTATTTCTTACAGCAATACAATGTTTCTCTTCTTGGGCTAATGTTGCATATTTTACTTCCTGAAACAGATGTGTAGAAAAACTTGAGAGGACAGAAATATCTTTTTACTGCAGTTCAAGTGCTCATTTTATAAATACAGGGCAGAAAATTCCTTATCCCATTTTAGTAGCTTACTCATGTGGTACAGCTAGATCACTGTAAAGACCTCTTCTCAAAATTCATTTTAAAATTCTTCAATCCTTTCGCCTCATCGAATATTCATTGTCTATACAGATGAGGTTTTTCTGTGAACTATGCGTACTCTTTTACATTGCCTTGCTTGCACAGAAACAAATGAACTGTTTGAATTGCACAAATTGAATTTTAACCAAGGGGAGTGAAAATAACTCCAAAGGTACTTAAACCATATTCAGAAATCAAAACGAAGTCTATTTTTAGCTATGTGATGCAGATAATCTTAAAGATATACTCCTGATGTTATGTTCTAGGATGTTAATGTTACTCAAAAAAAAATTGGAATACTGTCAAGGAAAGACAGAGATGAAAAGGCAGAGTTCTTTTTAAGGTGTAATTAAAAAAAAATATCTATAACTCCTTCTTATTAATATTTCCATTTTTGTTAATAATTTATCCATAGTTCTGTCTGAAGCTCATGTAAGTTACTCTTGGCTGTACAAGTCCCTCTAGTGGCATCTTGTATGTAATAGCTAACTGTAAAAGCTTAGTTCTGTTTCTTATTCTTTATCCATTGTTGAGAGATATTAGTTGTTCCCCTTAAAAAAGTAAGTTTTAATTAGGATAAATTATGTAGGGTTATAATATGGTGTGATTTATGCTATTTGCTCAGCTTTACTTAGCATGAGTAGCTAGATCTGTTGAAGCCTTTGGGCCGTAATAGAGTTAACTCTCTTAGTAATTTTCCTAGTAGCTGGTACAGTGCTGTGTTTAGTCTTTTAGTGTAAGAAAAATGTTGATAACATGCTGATGTTTTGCTAGTGTTTCCCCTAAGTCTGGGACTTTTCATTTCCCCATGTTCTGCCAGTGAGTGCAGGTGCACAAGAAGCGTAAACCATGAGATAAGGAGGCTACAACTGTCAACAGAGACTGCAAATCAAGAATATACAACCAACAACTTGCCTGCCTAGACACAGAAAAAGAATCCAATAATGTGTTGAAAGACCCCAGACCAAAAATCACCTTTGGACTAAAGGACATGTGAACAGTGCAGGAGGGGCAGTTTATAGATTGCAAAGACATAATTGCCCAGTGATTTCTTTCTTTGAGGTCCCTCCCTTTTTGGCTGCATCCAGCCTGGACTGTTCTTGCTGCTGCAGCTTTCAATTAAATGACTTACTTTAATAAAGTCTGGCACCTAAGACTCTGCTGCAGGAAACCTGGGGTCAAGCCTGAAGAAGGAGAGAACATGCCCAAGAGTAAGTGTATGTGGGAGAGAAGTAGAAAGGGACACCTGTGGCTCACTGGGGTCACCCGCTGTGACGGGACCCTGGTCCAAGCAGTCCAAGAATCAGTCGATGTGTGTGCAACTCCTTGAATGGTGTGTGGATGTTCAGGCAGCTGCTTCTCCTTATATACCATATACTATTTAAAATCTGTCAGTTGAACAAGTTGGACAACGTTCAGCTTTAATCTCATTTGATAGTACCTGTAACAGTTCAACTTGTGCTCATGTTATTCATACTACACATCCTTGAGATTAATTTCTTTTCCTGAAAAATTAGCATTGTTGCTATCACTGGCTTTTCAGTCTTAGAAAACAGTATTTGGAGTAAGGTGTGTTGACTGTTAGTTCTGAAATACTAAAAAGTTAAGAACTCCATATTCTCACCCTTTTCTGGCTTCTGACTATAAAATAAAGTGGTTTTGTATTCTGCATTTTGAAAATCCTCTTCCTTGTTCAAAGGAGTCAGAAGTGAAAGAATTTAAAAAGCAGTGTCAGTGGCACTATTTTATTTCATCTTCCTCATCTCCATGAGAACACCATTTACCCTAATATTTCTTAGGGCAAAAAGCATTAACTTCTGCCTGTTATTTACTTTCAATATAGCATCCAGTAAACATATCAGAATTACCAGCCAACCATCTTGAAAAGAGGTTTTGGAAACTTAGGCTTAGATTATTAAAAACATCTGTAACAAAATATTTCAATTGCTAGCTTTGTTTGATGGACTGATTATCCCATGAATGGCTGTTCAAATGGATTTGCTCTCTTCCAAAACTCTTTTTTCTTAGAAGTAGCTACATTTCTAAATACAAACGTCGAGTTGTATATTCATTTAATCGCCATTTATTGCATTCTATATCCAGTGATTATGTATCACTCTCAGATTCTGGAATTAAATAAAGATCACAGATCAAAAGATGGCATGATTCATACTGAATAATGCTATATAACATTATAAGATTTAAGCTACTAATTCAGTTGCTATGTTCCCAGATATACCACCTGCTCATTATTATTGTAGTTTTTCTCTATTACAGCAGCAGCCATGGCTACAACAAATATATTTAGCTCTGTATATTTACAGAAATAAATTATTATTCATAAAAATAATGGTGGTACCCAGGTAGAATCTTTTGAAGGTTTTTTTTGGAGGGCATTATAATTTCTGTTTGTTCTTACATTATCTAATAATTATTTTAAAAGTTGACAAAGTATTTAAGGTAATCCAAATAAACTGATTTAAGGAACGGAAGTGGAAACTTTGCTGTTTTATGTGAGGTAACTATTTTATTTTAAATCATCTTTTAAGGATCAAAAGCAGTCTTACTGAAAAACTGTCAGCTTCCACTAATTTCAATGAATAGTATGGTCCCAGTAGAAGTCTTGTTGTGTGTTGAGTGTTGGAGATAAAATGTATGGAATATAATGCTGGCAACACTTGCTCCTCAAAGCCTTTAAAGAAACATGCTTGTTTATCCTCAGTCCCTCCAAGCTTTCACAGGATCTTTTTAAACAGCCAATGCACATAGGCGTTTTTATATAACTTTCACAGAACCACAGTAAATTGTGCTATGAATTAAACCCTGATGAATAGAAGCAACCATGCATCTAGAAAGTAGGTGTCAAAATCCCGTTCCACATTATTAGAAAACACTGTGAGGATTAGTAAACAGCTGAAGTTGTATTAGCAAAGGATCTTACCTAGCAAAATCAGGCAGAAATTCTTCAGAAATAATGAATCATAGCAAAGATAAAGAAATAGATAGCCGTGTAGAGCCAATCACACTAAGCAGAGAAGTTTCAAAGTTCAAAGTAAGCCCTCGAAGAGGTTATTGGCACAAAGCTAAGTCATGCATACCTTAGATTTTAATTTTTCATTACCATTATTACTTGACTTTTTGCTAAAAGAAATTTAAGCCCTTTCCCATAGAGTTTTGACAAGGTATGTATTTGCTTGATTGATTTCTTATTAGACCCATGACTTCTTTTTAAAAATGCCCATTTTAGTAATTTGGGGGGGGTGGGAGGTGTCCAGCTATAGTGACATATTATGGGATAATTCTCACTTCGTTTGTGTCAGACTTAACAGCAATGTGATAGCTTCTTTTTGTTATTTCTGCTCTTGTTTAGCCCAAATTATCGCACCTGCCTGAAGAGTCCTAAACAATACTATGTTACAAAGGAAAGTCCTTTTTTATTCAAGTTTTAAGCAAACCTCTTGCCACAAAGGCTTCTTTTATATCTGTCCCTTTAATTTGGTGGAAATGGAATGAAGCAAAATTGTAATCTAACATACCACGTTGTGTCACAGACTAGTTGCTAAGTGTGGGTCAAATCAGAAAATGTGTAGCAATTCCTTTCTCATTTACCAAAGCTTTAGTTAAAATCATAATGCTTTCAGCTTTGAAAAACTTAGGAAAATCTTTCGTTTCTTACTTTCCCTCAGTAATGTGTCCCATGTTTCCTTAATGTTCTGTATGATCAAGCAACCAGTAAATATATTCAAAGTCTTTATGCTTATAGAAGAAAAGCGGGTTGCAGTTAGAACAGAAAGTGGATAGGAAGAGAGACGGCGGGAGGCGAGTTTGCAGTCAGGACAAAGGCATGAAACTGTTTATAAACTTTGTGACCTCTGGTCACTACCTGTTTTATTTGTTACTGACAACTCTTACCTATTTGATCAGTTTAGCTACCTGCAATTAACATCAGCAACTTTGGTGTCATAGCAAAAGGCTACAGCAAGGGTCAGGAAAGAACTGAGTTCGTTACAAGTGGTGTTTGTAATACTTTGCTGTCTCATTTGATTTTATAGTCCTGAACACTACTAATCCTGTGCATGGAAACGAGCAGGGATCAGGCACTGCCATACATTACATACTAACAAAATAAAAAATCTGCAATACTAATTCACAAGAAAAAAAGCCTCAAATCTTTAACAATTGTGTCCTTGTTGTTTCAACTGAAATTATTTTTTTTAAATACAAATGGAATTTCTGAGTTTTTATAAATAAACGTTGTTAGTACATTACAAGCATCTTTAAGAATTCGTTTAATTCTTTATCATGAGTAGCATTTGGACCCTTTCCCTGCTACACTAACTTCATTTCTGAAGTTTAGGTCATTGCAATCTAAGGGAGAGAGTAGCACATAAATTTCATAGATCTTGTAGGCATTTTCGGGGTGCCGTGGCTGTCCAGTCAAAGCATTAAGCCTAAGAACTTGCCTTATAGCCCAGTCTATCCCAGTCCCACTTTATGTGCTTTATTTGTAGATAGATACAGGGTACCTTCAATCAGATTAAGTTCGAAGGGGAATCTCTAGGAATACAGCTGTATCCACAGATACTCAAAGGGGTCTGCTGAGCACAGTGCTACAACTCAGCACCTAATAACATAAATACATCATTTATAAAAAGGATAAGAATGTAAAAAGTTGGGAAAATCACATATGACAGTTACAAAAGTAACTAGATTTTGAGGATGTTCCTATAGTAGTTAACACTAGTCTGTAATATGTTCTCAATTTGTCTTAAAAATTTAAAAATCTTTTAAAATTAAACAATCCCTAAATGCTAATTTGCCAAATGCAGAGCTAGAATATGCAGGCTACTTGATGTCCTCACAAAACAGATAATTTTTTATGATCACCAAAATCAAGAACAAACATTTGAACTGCAGTGTTAGGTTGTATATTTGGAAAACTTAGTATATGTGCTAAAATATGTACATGCATACTTACTGTTATATACCCAACACAGGGTATATAAACATTAAACACATATAAATATTTAACGGTAGATCTGAAGGCATAAGTCCACGTCTCACTACAGTTATGTGCAAAATTCCCTTGCAATTGCAAATTTACTCCTCAAGCATCTAATAAATTAATTATCATTGCTGGTGGAAAGCAACATCATGTCCAAGCAAAACTGCAATTGTAAGGCTTCCAAAACTAATAAATATTAATTGTGTTTAAAAGTCTTAGACATTTTGAGGCTATTTAAAGTAAATTAACTTGATGACATACTGCTATTTTTCAAAGTTCAATTAATATGTTGTTGATTGCATTCCAAGACTTCTCTTTCACATTTTCAGGGCAAAGTAGAGGTTGCCTCAGAGGTCCAAATTTACTGAAGTCATTGTGAGTGGCTACTTCCTATACGCCTGCTGAGGACAGACATTTTCAGATTTGGAATAGTATGTCTGATGCTAACACTTTTTCAAATTAGTTACAGTTAAAATATATTTACGTAGAACTTAAGACTGAGTGATTGCACTAGATTGGTGGTGGTACAAAGAACCACTGCATATAACTGAAAATAATTTAGCTCATCATTTCTGGGAGCAGTTCAGATTCTATCAGCTACATTGTCACCCATGCCTCTCTTATGATATAGTTACTACATTCTATTGCTAGTTTTTCATGGGAACAATCGCTTCCGGTAGAGGAGATTAGCTCAACTTGATGTGCAGAAATGTATACATCACATCACACCAGTTACTAAGATAATGCAAGCATGGATAGGAGTTACTGCTCAAACAGAACATTAATCTGTGGGAATGATAAACATGTCTGCTCCAGTGCCTAAAGCAATTTCTGCATTAAGCTGTAGTTGGATAAGGGCAAAAAGATATGTCTTCATAATAAGTCTGGTTGTTTGCCTTTATTGTTATTTGTACTGAGACAACCTTGGTGGCTTCTCATTTTCATCTACATGGCAGCAGTACCAAAAGGGAAAAACAATCAGGAAGACTCAAATATTTAAGTAGATACAGTATTAGTTCAAGTAAAATAGTATATAGCCGCAGGGTTTGATTTCAGAAGCAACATATATATCAAAGCATATGAAAATTTTCCAATTTTTCTAAAGCATTATACAACTCTGAGTATTTAGACACAGACAGCTAAAATTTGTCCATAGCTAACATCATTCTGAAGCAAAACACCAGCTTTATCACAACCTACAATATGAATTCAACTTTTTGACTTTGCTTTTGCTTTTATAATTTTTTATGAGTATGGTGTGAAATTTAGGTTCTTGCCTCTTCATAAAAGAGTTGAAATTTAAATTTAACAATATTTTAAAGCTGCAATGTGTTTTTTTAAGTCTTAGAAATAATATTTCAATGGCAGTTTGAAGCATAGGTCATTAAAACTGGGCACATAATCTTGCTAATGTTACCCAGACTGTTTATAGCATTACTGTTATACTTTCACTTAGGGCTGTATTTACTATTACTTCTGATTATTAAAGAAATACCTCACCAAGATCATCAGTTGATTCTAACTATTGTTACAAAATAATCTAAGAAGTTTTATGTGCTGTCAAAAGCACAATCGAGGTCTCTTAACTTCCAGGAGATAAAAAGTTTAGACATAGCCTTGAAGTATGCCTTCACTTAATTGCTCTCGGTTATGTCAAGGAGACTGTTTGGGTAGTGTGAATAGAATCTGGTTCACTCTCTAGTAACTACATTTTTTTCCTCTTTTATCCAAAGCATTTTGTTCATGAATAAAATTATTTTATCATTCGGACATTGAATTTGCAATTAATTCACCTGGTATTATTTAATTGACTGGGATGGATAAAGCTTACCTGTCTTGGACTCCCAAGTGCAAATATTTAGTCATTCTTAGGAAATTCTGCTCACTTACATTTTAATTCAGATGCTCTACTAAAGCGCAGTCATACCTACATCTCTGACATACCTCTGCCAATATTGTGAGAAAAAATTTGGTTCCTCTATCATCAGTGAGGCTACAATACTTATTTTTGTGGTCTGGATGTCCCATTCCACTCCTTCAGGATCTGTGATTTAATTCACTCTGCTGCCTTTATCTGAAATCCCTCTGCCTTGTTGCAGTAAGATTCAACTCACTAAATTTAAATATTGAAAATATTCACTGCCAAGCAATTTGTTATTCTTGAAAGATTTTGAGGACAATTCTATTACTATTAGACCTTTCTGCAAAACACGAAGTTCTTAGACTGTATCTTCTGCTTTGCCTATTAATCCAAATAATTATATTTAATTGAAGAAATTGAAAGTGAAAAACACGGGAACTGATTTGCCTGTATCACCCTTTTAAATTTTGGATATTTTGTTTATTTTATAAATTAATATGGAAATGCAAGAGGCAATACTGGTGATGAAGAAAGGGTTGTTATCTAGGGTCTTCTGTAACTATAATGTATAAAAATGTAAAAATGTGAAAATGTGTAATGTTTAGGGTAACATAACTTTGAAAAATGTGTAGCATTTTATGATCTTGTACATTGCATAATCGTATAATCGTTATTCAGTAGTTTTTGTGTAAAAATAATTTGAGGCAATTCAGAGCTTGTGCAAGTAACAAGATGGGGATGAAACTACTATACTGCACATTTTGTCAGTAATTTCCCTAAAACATTGTTCAGTATAATTGGTTCATTGTCACTTAATTAAATTGCACCTTCTTACATGGTGTGAAGCACTAGAATTAGTGTTCTCAGAATATGTCCATGCTATATACAAGTCTATTGAAAAGAAAAATGTGATCTAGTAACATAACTTACATAATTAACTGGCAGGACTTGGCAAATTACTTTCCTGGATCGAGTATGTGTAGGAACCATTGCCTGTAACAAAATATTCCGCAGCACAGTAAATTCATGACTAAAGTGTTGATGTTAGTTCTGTAATTCAAATAATATTTTTAATGTCAGAATTCAAATACTTATTCAGCCTAGTTCCAGTATGTTTATCTTTCTAACAGACCTCTTTGAATTTACACTTTCCTTTTTCATTATCATCTGGAGGTTTTTCATTGCCTTTTTCTGTATCAATAATGGAAAAGGTAATAAGCCTGAAACTTTTTTAATTTTTTTTCCCTTGATGCCATGGTTGTGTGTATCTTTTGATCATGGAAAACTGACAAAATCTGCAAATACTTTAAAAAAACTTAATGTGAATTGCTGCACATACAATAAGCGTATTTGGGGATTACAGTAGGGAGGAGGAAAAGTGTCAGTAGTGAGTTAGTGTCAACCTGTCATGAAGTATGTTAAAGACGGTAGTAAACAAAAAAATCATGTGTGTAATTCTGCAGAAACAAGAATACCGTGTATAACAAAATGGAATTAACTTCCAATTTTATGGGAAAGTATAATTTATAACCCTGAATAAGAGATATCCTATTAAAAGGCTAGTTTCTCGTTAGGCTGTCAAATCAGCAGTGTATTTATTCACTGAAAAAGCTATTGGCTCTGATTTTAAAGGATCAATATTGTATTTTTTCTTAGTATACATGTTATAGTTTAGGTCAGTATGCACAAGTGTTACTCTTCCAAAAAACCCTAACGTAGGGGTCTTGGTCCAAATATAACACTAATTTTAAAATCAGTGATTCCTACTGAGTACGCCATGGAAAAAATGTGTTTTAAATTTACTGTAAATCTGTTCTTTGTCAGTGGCTTAATTAAAATGTTTACTTCGAACACAGTTAATCATATACAGTTGTGAATGATAGCTCAAAGGACTAAAACAAAACACTACATTACGGGGAATTTTAATTAAAAAAAAAAAGGAATGCCTTTTCTTTTTTACAGGAAGTCGCAGTTTTATTATAGTTAGCACAATCACAGTACATTAAAAATAAATTATGTACATGTAACTACCCAAAGAAAAAGGTCAGCCTATTACATGTAAATCTGTGCCTAGGAAATAGGCTATAATTCTTTGTTTATTTGTTTTTAATAGAAAGACCATCCCTTTATTTAAGAAAATGACAATGAAAATAGAGTAGGCATTGCTTTGTTCCCAGGACAAAACAAATTCTGGCTTGTTTTATGAACAGGAATATATGGACTTCTTTATATCAACAAAAGCATATTCTCTAGAAATCTGACTATGAAGGTTCTCAAACTGTGGTTCCTCTTCTTAGTTTTTCCTGGTGCAATTATCCCTTACAAAATCTATTGCTGCTCTGTTTGCAATACTAAGTGGCTTTAAATTTCAGGAAAAAAAAAACAACAAACAAACAAACAAAAAAAAACCCAACGTATATAAATAGGACTCTACCTTTTATATATTTCATATTTTTGTTTTCCTCCATTACCTTTACCGTGTTTGCATACATCTGAAAGATTAAAGCCCAGTGGTTAAGATTTAATTCAGAATTCACGGTAATACACAAGGTTATAAAAAATTAATCTGTGCATAGATGAATAAGCAGTGTTTTTTCAAAGTTGTTCCCCTGGAAATTCTGTAGCCAGTTAAAAGTTGGTGAAGGGACACTTTAGAGAAGATGCCACCCCTTTTAGCTCTTTTGTTACCTAAGCAGTTTCCTGTGGGTTGTGGAGATCAAGGTTACCAGGAGGCAAAGCTGTGCTTTGCATGTGAGAGGAAATACAAAAAAGATTTTGTCTATGCTCCTATCACATCTTCCACTGCCTCCTTTTTGTATTCAGCTACAGTCTGACATGACACATAAAAGCAAAAGAAGTGGTAAGCCAGACCTTCTAAGCTCCTTGAAGAAATCTAATTTGGCTTCATTAATGGCAAGTAAGGATGCATAATGTGCAGTGTGCCCATATGATGTGCATGCAAGTGTACACGAAGATGCACAAGAGCATGTAAGTATATGGAGAGTGCACACACACATACAAACATATATATAAATATACATGTGTTACTAGGGCTGTTTGAGGAAAGCCTATTATAAAAAGCCCAAATCTGTTATCATGCAACAGCAGACCTGAGGGAAGGAATGTCAGTTTATTTTTTCTCTACAAATTAACACATGAAAAGTTGTTTTCAGAGGCTGGAGCCAAGCAGTGGTATTGATACTGCATGGGGCCCAAATGATTCATCTTTAGGAGCCTTTATATATGACGTCCTGCTCTAATTTTTTCTCGCAGTCTGGTTGGGAAGCACCTTACTACTAAATCAAGAACTGGAACAGAAGAAAAATCTAAATTCTCACCCATTATCCCAAAATCTAGCCTTGTAATGTCACGTGCTATTTTCCTTATGACCATGTTAATTCTTAAACAGGACAGCATTGTGACACATAGAATCACAGAGTAGTTTGGGTTGGAAGGGACCTCTAAGGGTCATATAGTCCAACCACCAGATTCTAAAAATTAAACTTTTCTCCTTTTATCTTGCCCATGGGCCTAAGGCAAAATACTAATGACTATTTCACTATTGATAAATATTAGTTTATTTCCTGAAGCTTTTCCTGTTAAACCTCTTTTTGAATAAGGGTTTGTTTCAGTACCAAACTTTGTTAACACAGCTAAATATGGGAAATATTGCATTATTGTAGGCCTGCTGTAATCTGAAAAAGAAAATCCCTCTTAAAAATCCCAAATATTTATTTTGCGTGATAGCTTTGCCTGCTGAACAACTCGTTTGAAAATAAACCTTAAATTAATTTATATATTTTTAAAGTCTTTATTCTTGCATTACAAAGCAATTGTTTCCATATGTAGCTTCTCTGAACACCTTGTCTAGGCACCTCAACAGGAACTATGGTATTCTCTGCTGCAGGATCTTGTAGCTGCACTACCCATTGTTTTAAGGGATTTGTGGACAGCAAGAACCCTTGAGAATCAAGGCAGCTTTATTTTTTTCTCCGACGTGTGGATTTAGCCACTTGGTTTTCGGAACTCGTATTTAGGAATACGGCTATGAGGATCTTCCTATGGGATAGGTTTAAGGTGCGTTTGGGTTTTTTGATGGTTTTTTTTTTTCTTTCTCCCTTTGTACAAACCCAGAAACTGAAATGACCGATGAAATTACCCAACCGAAAGAGGCCCGGGCGCCTGGGGTGAGCTCCAAGTGCGGCGCTGCCACCGCCGGCGCGTCCCGTCCCGCCGCCCGCTTTCGCCTTGGCCCGGGTGGTTGTGACAGGGCCGGCAGATCTCAGCGGGACACGCACCTTTCTGCCCACCACCAACCCTGCCCGGCAGCCTGTTACCTGACGGCGAAATTAATAAATAAATGAAAAGGGGGAAAAAAAAAAAAAAAAAAAAAAAAAAAAAAAAAAAAAAAAAAAAAAGAGAAAAAAAGAGCAAAAGCAC